>CM050164.1:458509768-458602268 GCA_027410445.1 Discoglossus pictus
GAAAAAGCAAGGTCTTCAGTAACTAAAAACTTATTTTACAAAAAGATGCTATGTGCTTATAGAGAGCCTTATTCAATTGGGCGAATGGCAATTTAATAAGTCTGTAAGGCGATCCCGTGTTACCTAAGTGTTTGTAGGCTAAGTCCCGCTTGTTTCATTGCCTCCACTGCTCACCTAGCTTTGTGAGGCTCGCGGGCAATCAGCGCCTTTGGAGCTCATCCGCCAAATGCTGTGCATATTAGTGCCTTAACAGCTCGCCTCACTACGCCTAAGTGCTGTGCTGTGAGTTTTAGTGCCTTATCGGCTCACCTCGCTATGCGAAGCGCGCAGGAGATGAGCACGTTTGGCACTCATCTCCTAAGTGCTGTTCGTGTTCGTGCCGTAACAGCTCGCCTCACTACGCAAGTCTCGCAGACGATGAGCACCATTGGCGATCATCGCCTAAGTTCAGTGCTGTGCGTGTTAGTGCCCTAATAGCGCGTGCTGGCGACAAGCACATTCGGCGCTCATTGCCTAAGTGCTGCGAGTTAAAGGCTTGCCTGTGTCTCCTTTCCCCCTCTCTCCCTCTCCTGTTCCTCCTTTCCCCGTGTCTCCTTTCCCCCTCTCTCCCTCTCCTGTTCCTCCTTTCCCCGTGTCTCCTTTCCCCCTCTCTCCCTCTCCTGTTCCTCCTTTCCCCGTGTCTCCTTTCCCCCTCTCTCCCTCTCCCGTTCCTCCTTTCCCCGTGTCTCCTTTCCCCCTCTCTCCCTCTCCCGTTCCTCCTTTCCCCGTGTCTCCTTTCCCCCTCTCTCCCTCTCCCGTTCCTCCTTTCCCCGTGTCTCCTTTCCCCCTCTCTCCCTCTCCCGTTCCTCCTTTCCCCCTCTCTCGTTCCTCCTTTCCCCCTCTCTCGTTCCTCCTTTCCCCCTCTCTCGTTCCTCCTTTCCCCCTCTCTCGTTCCTCCTTTCCCCCTCTCTCGTTCCTCCTTTCCCCCTCTCTCGTTCCTCCTTTCCCCCTCTCTCGTTCCTCCTTTCCCCCTCTCTCGTTCCTCCTTTCCCCCTCTCTCGTTCCTCCTTTCCCCCTCTCTCGTTCCTCCTTTCCCCCTCTCTCGTTCCTCCTTTCCCCGTGTCTCCTTTCCCCCTCTCTCGTTCCTCCTTTCCCCCTCTCTCGTTCCTCCTTTCCCCCTCTCTCGTTCCTCCTTTCCCCCTCTCTCGTTCCTCCTTTCCCCCTCTCTCGTTCCTCCTTTCCCCCTCTCTCGTTCCTCCTTTCCCCCTCTCTCGTTCCTCCTTTCCCCGTGTCTCCTTTCCCCCTCTCTCGTTCCTCCTTTCCCCCTCTCTCGTTCCTCCTTTCCCCCTCTCTCGTTCCTCCTTTCCCCCTCTCTCGTTCCTCCTTTCCCCGTGTCTCCTTTCCCCCTCTCTCGTTCCTCCTTTCCCCCTCTCTCGTTCCTCCTTTCCCCCTCACCTGTTCCTCCTTTCCCTGTGTCTCTGTTCCCTCTCCCCCTTTCCCCCTCCCCTGTGTTTCCTTTCCACCATCTCTCCCGTTCCTCGTTTCCCACTCTCCCTTTCCACCATCTCTCCCGTTCCTCGTTTCCCACTCTCCCTTTCCCCCTCCTCTCCCTCCAAGTGTCTCCTCTCCCTCCAAGTGTCTCCTCTCCCTCCAAGTGTCTCCTCTCCCTCTCCTCTCCCTCCAAGTGTCTCCTCTCCCTCCAAGTGTCTCCTCTCCCTCCAAGTGTCTCCTCTCCCTCCAAGTGTCTCCTCTCCCTCCAAGTGTCTCCTCTCCCTCTCCTCTCCCTCCAAGTGTCTCCTCTCCCTCCAAGTGTCTCCTCTCCATCCAAGTGTCTCCTCTCCCTCCAAGTGTCTCCTCTCCCTCTCTTCTCCCTCCAAGTGTCTCCTCTCCCTCTCCTCTCCCTCTCCCTCTCCCTCTCCCTCTCCTCTCCCTCTCCCTCTCCTCTCCCTCTCCTCTCCCTCTCCTCTCCCTCTCCCTCTCCCTCCAAGTGTCTCCTCTCCCTCTCCCTCCAAGTGTCTCCTCTCCCTCTCCTCTCCCTCTCCCTCCAAGTGTCTCCTCTCCCTCCAAGTGTCTCCTCTCCCTCCAAGTGTCTCCTCTCCCTCCAAGTGTCTCCTCTCCCTCCAAGTGTCTCCTCTCCCTCCAAGTGTCTCCTCTCCCTCTCCTCTCCCTCTCCCTCCAAGTGTCTCCTCTCCCTCCAAGTGTCTCCTCTCCCTCCAAGTGTCTCCTCTCCCTCCAAGTGTCTCCTCTCCCTCCAAGTGTCTCCTCTCCCTCCAAGTGTCTCCTCTCCCTCCAAGTGTCTCCTCTCCCTCCAAGTGTCTCCTCTCCCTCCCTGTGTCTCCTCTCCCTCCCTGTGTCTCCTCTCCCTCCCTGTGTCTCCTCTCCCTCCCTGTGTCTCCTCTCCCTCCCTGTGTCTCCTCTCCCTCCCTGTGTCTCCTCTCCCTCCCTGTGTCTCCTCTCCCTCCCTGTGTCTCCTCTCCCTCCCTGTGTCTCCTCTCCCTCCCTGTGTCTCCTCTCCCTCCCTGTGTCTCCTCTCCCTCCCTGTGTCTCCTCTCCCTCCCTGTGTCTCCTCTCCCTCCCTGTGTCTCCTCTCCCTCCCTGTGTCTCCTCTCCCTCCCTGTGTCTCCTCTCCCTCCCTGTGTCTCCTCTCCCTCCCTGTGTCTCCTCTCCCTCCCTGTGTCTCCTCTCCCTCCCTGTGTCCCCTCTCCCTCGGGCCAAAACTACTTTCTGGATCAAGCCGCGCATGCGCATCCCGCTTGCGTGATACGCAGCTTGATCCAGAAAGTAGTTCCGGACGGAGGACGGGAGCCACAGAGGAGGTAGGTGCAACACTGCTGGCAGGGTCGCATCCAGGTATGTGGTTGAGCAAGGGTGATGCAAGCCCAGGGGGCTTCGCGAAGAGCGCCGGAGCTCTACTGGCAGGAACCAGGTATGATGCGAGCCCTCGTGGTTACATGCCGCAACTGCTTGCCTCGCAGTGTGACCAACATCGTAAGTGTTCCGGAAACTGACAGTGAAAGTGATTCCCTACCTACATATTATTATTAGTATTATTCCCTACCTAATTATGGTGAAACCTGTATATGTTTCTCATTGCACAGTGTTCTTTTAAACAACCACTGATGTGATATATTTATTATTTTCTGCTAGTACTTACTGCTGAAGAAATTGACTTCTTGACGTACACATATATCAAATTATTTTTAACTATTGTGTTCGGTTTTATTTTACTGATAATATAAATTTTGCCTTAATTCCTAAAAGGATTGGATACCAGGGAGCAGTGGATTTAGATAAGATATTTAAATACTTCTATTGAAATATATATATATATATATATATATATATATATCACTCTTGACAATAAAACTCTATGGATGTGTCTAACCCTCCCATCAGGCAGTCTAAGATAGAAGCCTCTAATAGAAGCACAGATGATTTTCTCTAAAATTATTTTATGCTCCTCCTTTGTAACAAACTTACAAAGTTAGGAGCTATGCAAACATGTGAAGTTTTCCCAAACCAAAGTTGTGCTTTAATGTACTCTCTCACCTGTGGGTTCTGCAGATAGGTGGCCTTGTAGTTGAGGCAGCCTCCTGAGCGGTTCCTCAGGGGGTCTTCGTGTTTGGTCCAGGCCCCTCGTGTCACTGCCTCCTCCCAGGTCTTATGGATGCTCAGATATGAGGTGTTAATAAGTCTACACATGATAAGATCTGTATACTGTTTGCAGAAGTCTTCAAATGTCATCCTGAAACAAAATAAACATCATTATTTTATTAGTGTATTGATTTTTGCATTAGTGTAATATTTGATAATTTTTCTACAAGTCTAAAATTTTCAGTTAATTTATGAATATTTATGAATAATTTGGTGAACTGTTGAAATAAAAGAACACACAAGGTCGTAGGTCACTTCCATAGAAATTTCCATTACAAAAGGGACACTGTAAACAATGCTGAATGTAAATTTGAGTAATAGTAGTAATGAATCAAACCATATTTGTCCCCAAAAAGGCATACATTTTGGTGTGAATGTGTATACTGTTCCTTGCTTTACCTTGAGAGGTTATACATTTTTTGGTCTCTGCCCGTTTCATTCTCATCTCATTGGGGGTCATAAACTGTTGCATTATGTACTTGTGGAGGCAGAAAATAATATATATACTTATCTATATCCATCCCAGTCTACACCCATATATATATATATATATATATATATATATATATATATATATATATATATATATATATATATATAAAAAACACACAAAGGGGTGGGGGAATGCAATACACAGAGATACTGAAAATGGATTACCCCAGGGGACAAGCAAATCAATAATACCAAAAGTCAATAAAAATATTTAGAACTCTTTGGGGGGCAAATATGAATGTATTGTTTTACTACTATTGCTCTAATTTACATTTAGGTTGAAAAGAGCTTCTAATATATAATATAAAGTGTCAGTTTAACACTCACCAGAACTCCCCATCATCATCCACAGTCATCCCCAACTTCTCCCGTTCTCCCTTGCTGACTCTCTGCCACTCTTCGGAGCTGTGGAAAGAAAGTATGTCACCACCAGTAATATCCAGAGAAACTAGAGATATATAAATGTAGAATTTGGTCAAAAAGAGTTGAGGGCTTTACACTAAATAATTTACAATCTAGAGGGATCATGGGTGCACAATCTTCACCATCACACACACTGGTGGGTAGATCACTCGGCTCCATGCCACAGACTGATAAGCAGACCACTCATCTAGTGAGCAGTCCACTCATCTCCATCACACACAAAAACTGGCGAGCTGACCACTCATTTCCATCACAAGTACGGGTGAGCAGACCACTCATTTCCATCACAAGTACGGGTGAGCAGACCACTCATTTCCATCACAAGTACGGGTGAGCAGACCACTCATTTCCATCACAAGTACGGGTGAGCAGACCACTCATTTCCATCACTCACTGGTGTGCAGACCACTCATCTCCATCACACACTGGTGTGCAGACCACTCATCTCCATCACACACTGGTGTGCAGACCACTCATCTCCATCACACACTGGTGTGCAGACCACTCATCTCCATCACACACTGGTGTGCAGACCACTCATCTCCATCACACACTGGTGTGCAGACCACTCATCTCCATCACACACTGGTGTGCAGACCACTCATCTCCATCACACACTGGTGTGCAGACCACTCATCTCCATCACACACTGGTGTGCAGACCACTCATCTCCATCACACACTGGTGTGCAGACCACTCATCTCCATCACACACTGGTGTGCAGACCACTCATCTCCATCACACACTGGTGTGCAGACCACTCATCTCCATCACACACTGGCGAGCAGATGATTGATCTCCATGACACACACTGGCGAGCAGATGATTGATCTCCATGACACACACCGGTGAGCAGACCACTCATTTCCATCACAAGTACGGGTGAGCAGACCACTCATTTCCATCACAAGTACGGGTGAGCAGACCACTCATTTCCATCACAAGTACGGGTGAGCAGACCACTCATTTCCATCACAAGTACGGGTGAGCAGACCACTCATTTCCATCACAAGTACGGGTGAGCAGACCACTCATTTCCATCACAAGTACGGGTGAGCAGACCACTCATTTCCATCACAAGTACGGGTGAGCAGACCACTCATTTCCATCACAAGTACGGGTGAGCAGACCACTCATTTCCATCACAAGTAAGGGTGAGCAGACCACTCATTTCCATCACAAGTACGGGTGAGCAGACCACTCATTTCCATCACAAGTACGGGTGAGCAGACCACTCATTTCCATCACAAGTACGGGTGAGCAGACCACTCATTTCCATCACAAGTACGGGTGAGCAGACCACTCATTTCCATCACAAGTACGGGTGAGCAGACCACTCATTTCCATCACAAGTACGGGTGAGCAGACCACTCATTTCCATCACAAGTAAGGGTGAGCAGACCACTCATTTCCATCACAAGTAAGGGTGAGCAGACCACTCATTTCCATCACAAGTACGGGTGAGCAGACCACTCATCTCCATCACAAGTACGGGTGAGCAGACCACTCATCTCCATCACTCACTGGTGTGCAGACCACTCATCTCCATCACACACTGGTGTGCAGACCACTCATCTCCATCACACACTGGTGTGCTGACCACTCATTTCCATCACAAGTACGGGTGAGCAGACCACTCATTTCCATCACAAGTACGGGTGAGCAGACCACTCATCTCCATCACTCACTGGTGTGCAGACCACTCATCTCCATCACACACTGGTGTGCAGACCACTCATCTCCATCACACACTGGTGTGCAGACCACTCATCTCCATCACACACTGGTGTGCAGACCACTCATCTCCATCACACACTGGTGTGCAGACCACTCATCTCCATCACACACTGGTGTGCAGACCACTCATCTCCATCACACACTGGTGTGCAGACCACTCATCTCCATCACACACTGGTGTGCAGACCACTCATCTCCATCACACACTGGTGTGCAGACCACTCATCTCCATCACACACTGGTGTGCAGACCACTCATCTCCATCACACACTGGTGTGCAGACCACTCATCTCCATCACACACTGGTGTGCAGACCACTCATCTCCATCACACACTGGTGTGCAGACCACTCATCTCCATCACACACTGGCGAGCAGATGATTGATCTCCATGACACACACTGGTGAGAAGACCACTCATCTCCATGACACACACCGGTGAGCAGACCACTCATTTCCATCACAAGTACGGGTGAGCAGACCACTCATCTCCATCACTCACTGGTGTGCAGACCACTCATCTCCATCACTCACTGGTGTGCAGACCACTCATCTCCATCACTCACTGGTGTGCAGACCACTCATCTCCATCACTCACTGGTGTGCAGACCACTCATCTCAATCACTCACTGGTGTGCAGACCACTCATCTCAATCACACACTGGTGTGCAGACCACTCATCTCAATCACTCACTGGTGTGCAGACCACTCATCTCAATCACACACTGGTGTGCAGACCACTCATCTCAATCACACACTGGTGTGCAGACCACTCATCTCCATCACACACTGGTGTGCAGACCACTCATCTCCATCACACACTGGTGTGCAGACCACTCATCTCCATCACACACTGGTGTGCAGACCATTCATCTCCATCACACACTGGCGAGCAGATGATTGATCTCCATGACACACACTGGTGAGAAGACCACTCATCTCCATGACACACACCGGTGAGCAGACCACTCATTATTACACACAGGCTCAGATACCTGTCACTCCAGGGTCCGTTCCACTCCCGCTCTCCCCACGGATTCCTCATTCGGATCATGTCAAGTTTCTCTGATTTGAAGAAGGCCAACAAGCCATGGCCCAGACGGACTTTCCGTACATCGGTCACAGCGTAAGCGTGACCCTTCACAAGGCCGCAGTCCAGGCGAGCCTCCATATCAGACGCAGATGTGGCCTGAATATACAGTGGAAATAAGATGGGTGATCAGGGAGTACACACTCAAGCTGCAAAGAGAAGTCTTTGCCCCGTCATGTTAAAAGAAATAGTGGGAGCAAGGCTTGGCTAGTGACCATCAAATCATTACTTTATAATTATTTACCAAATGTATATAATATATATATATATATATACACAAACACACACAAGTCATTCACAACATTTGCGGCTGTTACATTCCCAAGGACAGGTGAATGCCGAAAAAACGTGAATACCGAAAAGTATGGGTAAATAATGAGTTTCCCGCCCCACAAAAAGAGGGCGTGGGGTCAGGTGGAACTCACCCCAGGAGAAAGTCTGCATTTAGGCCATCTGCGAGGGCCCAAATGCACTTTTCAGGTGAGGGGGTGAGGAAAAAAGTGAAATCAGCAAATGATTGTTGAGGGTCACCTATGTATGTTTGTGTGCGTATAATTATATATATATATATATATATATATATATATATATATATATATATATATATATATATACACATACACACACACACACACAGTATCTCACAAAAGGGAGTACATCCCTCACATTTGTGTACATATTTTATTGTATCTTTCATGTGACAACACTGAAACAATGCCACTCTGCTACAATGTATAGTAGTAAGTGTACAGACCGTATAACAGTGTAAATTTGCTGTCCCGTCAAAATGACTCAACACACAGCCATTAATGTCTAAACCGTTGGCAACAAAAGTGAGTACACCCCTAAGTGGAAATGTCCAAATTGGGCCCAAAGTGTCAATATTTTGTGTGGCCACCATTATTTTCTATCGCTGCCTTAACCCTCATGGGCATGGAGTTCACCAGAGCTTCACAGGTTGCCACTGGGGTCCTCTTCCATTCCTCCATGATGACATCACGGAGCTGGTGGATATTAGAGACCTTGCACTCCCCCACCTTCTATTTGAGGATACCCCACAGATGCTCAATAGGGTTTAGGTCTGGAGACATGCTTGGTCAGTCCATCACCTTTACCTTCAGCTTCTTTAGCAAGGCAGTGGTCGTCTTGGAGGTGTGTTTGGGGTCGTTATCATATTGGAATAGTGCCCTGCGGCCCAGTCTCCGAAGGGAGGGAATCATGCTCTGCTTCAGTATGTCACAGTACATGTTGGCATTCATGGTTCCCTCAATGAACCGCAGCACTCATACAGGCCCAGACCATGACACTCTCCCCACTATGCTTGACTGTAGGCAAGACACACTTATCTTTGTACCCCCCACCTGGTTGCCGCCATACACACTTGACACCATCTAAACCAACGAATGTTTATCTTGGTCTCATCGGACCACAGGACATGGCTCCAGTAATCCATGTCCTTACTCTGCTTGTCTTCAGCAAACTGTTTGGGGGCTTTCTTGTGCATAATCTTTAGAAGACGCTTCCTTCTGGGACTACAGCCATGCAGACCAATTTGATGCAGTGTGCGGCGTATGGTCTAAGTTAAAAAAGTATTTCCTGCTAAGAATTCTGAGGAATACAATATATATATCTATATATATATACAGCGGATATAAAAAGTCTACACACCCCTGTTAAAATGTCAGGTTTCTGTGCTGTAAAACTTTTTCCACCTTTAATGTGACCTATAAACTGTACAACTCAATTGAAAAACAAACTGAAATCTTTTAGGTGGAGGGAAGAAAAAAAAAAGAAAAATAATGTGGTTAGCTAAGTCTGCACACCCTCTTATAACTGGGGATGTAGCTGTGTTCAGAGTTAAGCAATCACATTCCAAATCGTGTTAAATAGGAGTCATCATACACCTGCCATCATTTAAAGTGGCTCTGATTAACCCCAAATAAAGTGCAGCTGCTCTAGTTGGTCTTTCCTGAAAATATGGCACAACAGTGACATTACCAAGAACTGGAGCTCCCTCAAAAATTGATGAAAAGACGAGAAGAAAACTGGCCTGGGAGGCTACCAAGAGGCATACAGCAACATTAAAGGAGCTGCAGGAATATCTGGCAAGTACTGGCTGTGTGCTACATGTGACAACAATCTCCCGTATTCTTCATATGTCTGGGCTATGGGGTAGAGTGGCAAGACGAAAGCCTTTTCTTACAAAGAAAAACATCCAAGCCAGGCTACATTTTGCAAAAACACATCTGAAGTCTCCCAAAAGCATGTGGGAAAAGGTGTTATGGTCTGATGAAACCAAGGTTGAACTTTTTGGCCATAATTCTAAAAGATATATGTTTGGCGCAAAAACAACACTGCACATCACCAAAAGAACACCATACCCACAGTGAAGCATGGTGGTGGCAGCATCATGCTTTGGGGCTGTTTTTCTTCAGCTGGAACTGGGGCCTTAGTTAAGATAGAGGGAATTATGAACAGTTCCAAATACCAGTCAATATTGGCACAAAATCTTCAGGCTTCTGCTAGAAAGCTGAACATTAAGAGGAACTTCATCTTTCAGCATGACAACGAGCCAAAGCATACATCCAAATCAACAAAGAAATGGCTTCACCAGAAGAAGATTAAAGTTTTGGAATGGCCCAGCCAGAGCCCAGACCTGAATCCGATTGAAAATCTGTGGGGTGATCTGAAGAGGGCTGTGCACAGGAGATGCCCTCGCAATCTGACAGATTTGGAGTGTTTTTGCAAAGAAGAGTGGGCAAATCTTGCCAAGTCAAAATGTGCCATGCTGATAGACTCATACCCAAAAAGACTGAATGCTGTAATAAAATCAAAAGGTGCTTCAACAAAGTATTCGTTTAAGGGTGTGCATACTTATGCAACCATATTACTTTATTTTTATATTTTTTCTTCCCTCTACCTAAAAGATTTCAGTTTGTTTTTCAATTGAGTTGTACAGTTTATAGGTCACATTACAGGTGGAAAAAGTTCTGAAATGATTTATCTTTCTCACATTTTTTTTACAGCACAGAAACCTGACATTTTACCACGGGTGTGTAGACTTTTTATATCCACTGTATATATATATATTTTTTTTTTTTTAATAAGCCCTTGTTTGAGGAGTGGTGAAGTGTATAAACAATGTATATATAAAAGATTCTTATAACCAAGTACACATAAAAATAATTCATTCGCAATAATCTGAAGGGAGGACAAGGTGGCGCCATTGCATCAAATAATTTATATTCTATATATTATGACACTCCATATTCATCTCTCACATATTGTTTTCATTAAATAATGTACAATAATAATTATGTTTGCTTACTGGGGAAGCACTTAGTATAAAATGTTACATTTACATAGAAAAATGCTGTGTGTTCTATATTTTCAAATTTGCTTTTTAAGGTTGAAAGATAAAACATGACTGAAAGGTTGTGTAGGCCTGTACAGTTCATTGTGGTTTGGTATAACCAACCGACAGCAATAAGTATGTTTAAAAAAGGACTGTGGGTTTTTTTTTTTTACTCTATGAAATTAGGAAAGGTATCTTGAATAATGTAAGATAAAAAAGGTTTGCCTATTTTGCCCATTAAATGTGTGGATTCTTGATAAAGTATGCCGATACTCCCCTAAAGGATCCTCTACCTCTTCTGTAACTACTGTTATGTGCCGTGTGCTCAGTATTCAATGTCATTTTTGTGTAAAATGCTGGTGCTTTATGAATAATCATGAATAATAATAATAATACACTAATATTCCTGTATACTATACACCAGCAGTTTTTGATGTGCGGACTGGCTGTCACCATCCCATGATCATGGAGACCACCTTTGAGATCGAGAACATTTTGAACATGGCGATACTACACCTAACACAGAAAACATTTATCTGGTATTGAACCGATTTGAATACAATTCAGCTGCATGTTCATCAATAATTATTTATTTCTAGATTATCATATTTAATGTGTTGGGCTGTGCTCATCCCTCTTGGTTCCTGAGGTCAAGCAGATAAAGATTCAGGGACCAGTAATAGTCCTACATACGGCTGCTGAGAACCATTAGGAGTCAACAAAATAGTTTTTTGCAGTGGGGCACCCTCCCTTCGCAAGCTCTGCCACGGCATCAATCCTCATTATCTATACACTTATTACCAATGAATTCACTTCTACCTCTCCGCCATAGCGACTGCACCAATTTTTGCTACATGTAAATCCTAAAAAAAAAAACTTTGCTGCCCTTTTAAAAACTCAGGGCCTATTCTTGTGGCTCTTCAGGTTGCCCATCATTGATTCAATACATTCCCCCATATATATATTATAGCTGAGTACTGACCCTGATGGAGCAGCTGATGAGTCCTCCTCTGTTATGGACTTTCAGGACTCGCTCAAACAAATCATTTCTCTTCTCTGCATCATTAGCAAAGTCTCCTTCTGTGACCTCCACTGGCTCAGACACCCCACCTGTGAAGTCCACCAGGGCATCAGCCGTGTTGCCTCCATCCAGAGCCTCATAACACCCCTTTAATCTGGAAATAAAAATGAAGATCACAATTACTTACACTCAAAACGTACAGGATGGTCCTCAAGTGATCAATAAAACTAAACAAAATTCTCTTAGTAAATATCAATATGAGATTCAATGTCCCTTTCCATAAGACCCATATTTAAAGCAATATTTGTCAAAGAATTTGACTTGAAAATATTTTTAAAACATACAAAAAATAAAAAACACCATTAAATTATTAACTACTATATTCCATTATCCTTTACTCGGACATCCATTGTTTTTTGTTAATATGATTTGAGAATGACCATACAAATAACATTTCAAAATTGTTCTATTGAAAAAGCAAGCACAAAAGAATGCAACTTATAGTAGGATCAGCCCAAATCAAGTAAGCAAACAGATAAATGCCAATCCATTTAAAAAAACATTTGCATATAATATTTAATAAATGAAAGACAATGCTATACATATGGGACCTTTGGAGTTCTTAAAATGCATTGGCACCCTACGCGCGTTTCAACTACGAGTCACGAATAGTAAAAAAAGACAATATACAGTAATAAACTTATTTAACTTTTTAGCAAAATGTTGCCATTATTAAGAGTTGTTCTTTGAAAGAGAATGCTATACATATCGGACTTTTGGGGTACATTTGCGCCCAACGCGTGTTTCAACTATACGGTGGAAGAATTTGACTTTTTGAAAATATTTTTGGAACGTACAAAAAATAAAAACAAACGTTAAATTGTTAACTACTATACTCAATTGTCCTTTACCATTGTTTTTGATAACATGATTTGTGAACTAGGATACAAATAAGATTTTAAAATTATTTTGGAAAGGCTACCACAAAGGAATGCAGCCTATAATTAGGATCAGCCAAAATCAAGTAAGCAAACAAATAAATACCAATCGATTGAAAAAGAATATTTGCACATAATATTTAACAAAAGAAAGAGAATGCTATACATATGGAAATTTGGGGTACTTTAAAGGATTTGGCGCCGACGCACATTTCAACTAGTATTGTCAGGCTCCTGGCAATGCTATATTATTCACAAAATAAAAAAAAAACAGGGGATAAAGCTCTACCATAAAACAAAAAGTTTAATACAAGAATTGAATTGGCTGATGCATCTCAAAATTTTAATTCAAATAAAAAATTAACAAGATGAACTGCAGATAATGCTCAAGGTAATTAAATAAGCACCATACTGTCCTAATATGAAAGGCTAGTTGATTTAATTATGCATTCATCATTAATAATATAGATATTTAATTATTTATATAAGAAAACATTTAATATTACTTTTTTTTATTTAAAAAAATAAATAAATACATTTGAAAATTCACTTGGTTTTCAGTGCTCTGTTTGTTGATAAATTCTGTAAATAAATAATGGGTAAGCCCATCTGAAACTATGAAAGACTCTTGGAATCACGTACTTGGCATAGGCCTTTTCCACCAGAGCGCACCACATCTCATTTTTCTCATTTGAGTGGCAGTAGATGAGCTGATTGTTGATTGTGGGCAGTCGGTCATCAATCACCACGTCCACCCATTCCCCGAATCGCCAGAAATGGAAATGAAAAATTCCGGCATAATTTTCAGGCTTTTCTGCGGTCCATTCTTGCTCCTTCCAATTGGGAATAACCTGTACTCAACAGAGAAGAGAAGAAAGGTTAAAGGTGTGCGGAGTGCAAGACACACAAAAGAATGGCCATGGCATGAATTAGTACCAGCTATATCAGTAGTGTATTAGTTGAAGTATAGTGTAGTGGAGATTGTGAGTTCATATCCCATTGCCTCCCACTTTTACTTTTTTTATGTAGGTTACAGTATAAATAGTTAATATACAAAAACATTTAAATTAGTACCATGAGAAAAATAAAAAGTTATATGTAGAACCAATATTTGCTGCCCCTCTACGCAATGAGTCCTACCTGTACTTCTGTATGCATTGTATAAGTGTTAATGTAGGAAGGGGGAAGGAGAGAGGAGGGAAGGGGGAAGGAGAGAGGAGGGAAGGGGGAAGGAGAGAGGAGGGAAGGGGGAAGGAAAGAGGCGGGAAGGGGGAAGGAAAGAGGCGGGAAGGGGGAAGGAAAGAGGCGGGAAGGGGGAAGGAAAGAGGCGGGAGGGGGAAAAGGGAGAAGAATAGAGGAGGGAAGGGAGAAGGAAAGAGGAGGGGGAAGGAAAAAGGAGGGAGGGGTAGGAGAAGAAACAAGGGAGGGGAAAGGGGAGACAAAGAAGGGCTGAAGGATAGAGGAGACTGAGCAGGGAAGGAGTGGGGGAAAGGAGGAGATACAAGGGAGGAAAGAAGAAGGATAGACGAGGGATGGAGAGAAGGACAGAAGAGGGAGGTGGAGGAGAGAGAAGTGGAAGGGACAGAAGGATATTGGAGACTGAGTAGGGAAGGAGAGAAGAGGGAGAGAGGCGAGCCGGCGGCTCCGTCACACATGCGAGCTTTGCGAAGCGAAGCAGCCACGCAGCACTTTGACTGCAATGAGCGCCAAAGGCAGCCAGCGGCGCAGTACTTAAGCTGCAATGGGCGGCGCAGTACTTAAGCTGCAATGGGCGGCACAGTACTTAAGCTGCAATGGGCGGCACAGTACTTAGGCGAGCCTAGCAAAGTGAGGCTCACCAGTGGCGCGGCACTCTTGAAGCGAGTAACTCTAAAAAGACCCACCAAAACAAAAACAAAAAACATATACAAAAAATTGGGAACACCCTCACACACAGCACAGGGGGAGACACAGCTAGCCTGCGAGTGAGGTTGCAAGCGAATTACACCCATATTTGGCGTTTTTCTTCACTAGCGAGGAAAAAAATGGTAGCGAAAAACGCAAAATTTCTGAAACATGATTAAAACGAGGCTCAGCAATGCCAGGCTCACAGAACTTATAAAACACACAACGCCAAAAACAGTAACACTTACAACAACAACGCCAATCACGCGGCACATTGAAAATAGAACCAAATAGCATGCACCGCGAGTGACGCGAACATTCAGCAGAGACACAAGTAAATTCTTGATCGAAAATAAAAAACATGTTTTCCATCCTCCATCTGATGCTATCAATGTCCCTTTACATAGTTACAACTGTAAATTAATTATTTGAAATTATACAGTAGATATAAAAAGTCTACACACCCCAGTTAAAATATCAGGTTTCTGTGCTGTAAAAAAATGAGACAAAGATAAATCATTTCAGAACTTTTTCCACCTATAATGTGACCTATAAACTGTACAACTCAATTGAAAAACAAACTGAAATCTTTTAGGTAGAGGGAAGAAAAAATATAAAAATAAAATAATATGGTTGCATAAGTATGCACACCCTTAAACTAATACTTTGTTGAAGCACCTTTTGATTTTATTACAGCACTAAGTCTTTTTGGGTATGAGTCTATCAGCATGGCACATTTTGACTTGGCAAGATTTGCCCACTCTTCTTTGCAAAGACACTCCAAATCTGTCAGATTGCGAGGGCATCTCCTGTGCACAGCCCTCTTCAGATCACCCCACAGATTTTCAATCGGATTCAGGTCTGGGCTCTGGCGGGGCCATTCCAAAACTTGAATCTTCTTCTGGTGAAGCCATTCCTTTGTTGATTTGGATGTATGCTTTGGCTCGCTGTCATGCTGAAAGATAAAGTTCCTCTTCATGTTCAGGAATTATGGCCAAAAAGTTCAACCTTGGTTTCATCAGACCATAACACCTTTTCCCACATGCTTTCGGGAGACTTCAGATGTGTTTTTGCAAAATGTAGCCTGGCTTGGATGTTTTTCTTTGTAAGAAAAGGCTTTCGTCTTGCCACTCTACCCCATAGCCCAGACATATGAAGAATACGGGAGATTGTTGTCACATGTACCACACAGCCAGTACTTGCCAGATATTCCTGCAGCTCCTTTAATGGTGCTGTAGGCCTCTTGGTAGCCTCCCAGACCAGTTTTCTTCTCGTCTTTTCATCAATTTTGGAGGGAGCTCCAGTTCTTGGTAATGTCACTGCTGTGCCATATTTTCTCCACTTGATGAGGACTGTCTTCACTGTGTTCCATGGTATATCTAATGCCTTGGAAATTATATTGTACACTTCTCCTGACTGATACCTTTTAACAATGAGATCCCTCTGATGCTTTGGAAGCTCTCTGTGGACCATAGCTTTTGCTGTGGGATGAGACTAAGAAAATTTCAGGAAAGACCAACTAGAGCAGCTGAACTTTATTTGGGATTAATCAGAGGCACTTTAAATTATGGCAGGTGTATGCTGACTCCTATTTAACACGATTTGGAATGTGATTGCTTAATTCTGAACGCAGCTACATCCCCAGTTATAAGAGGGTGTGCAGACTTATGCAACCACATTATTTTTATTATTTTTTTCTTCCCTCCACCTAAAAGATGTCATTTTGTTTTTCAATTGAGTTGTACAGTTTATAGGTCACATTAAAAGGTGGAAAAAGTTTTGAAATTATTTATCTTTGTCTCATTTTTTTACAGCACAGAAACCTGACATTTTAACAGGGGTGTGTAGACTTTTTATATCCACTGTATTTATGCTTCAAGAAATATGGAGGGTAAGAAGCCAGGGTAAATTTCAAATATGTAAACATCTTTCCCATATGATTTCTAGGGTCCTACCTAATGGTGGACCGTAATTTGATGATTTTCATCACTGCATATAATGTTTCACTATTTCCAAATACATATATTTAAATTAATCTAAATTGTTTGTTTATAGTAACACTCTGAACATAAAATAATGTTCTGCTGGTATTAGCTACAGTTACCTTAAATGTGACTTTTATAGAAGGTCAGTTATGAGACATTATCATCAACAAAAAGTCAGGAAATCCATGTAACCAACCAAACTTGTCCAGGTCAGTGTAACAGCCCATCGATTTATACCATAACATGAAAAAAACATGTAATTTATCAGGGACAGAAAGCGCTGATACAGCAATTATGGCAAACCAGTCTGGGTGGATTTATAGGTGAGCTCGGAGCTTGCGTCACATCCATATGAATAGATACACAAATATGGTATTCTGCTAAATACATATAAAATAGACAGGAACCTTATAAATATTTAATAATAAAAGACTGAAGGCTAATCCATCATTCATGTTTCTATGTATAAAAATATATAAGAAAAATAAATACATTTATATATATATATATATATATATATATATATATATATATATATATATATATATATATATATATATATATAGATATATATATAGTGCCTTGCAAAAGTATTCACCCCCTTGACTTTTTACTTATTTAGTTACATTACAGCCTGAAATTGTTAATCTGAATTTTATGTGATGGATCAGAACACAATAGTCTAAGTTGGTGAAGTGAAATGAGAGAAATATATACATAAAATTATTTTTTAGAAATAGTAAACAGAAAATTAGCATCTGCATATGTATTCACCCCCTTTGTTATGAAGCCCATAAAAAGCTCTGGTGCTACCAATTACCTTCTGAAGTCCCATAATTATTGAAATGATGTCCACTTGTGCGCAATCTAAGTGTCACATGAACGGTCATTACATATACACACCTTTTTTGAAAGGCCACAGAGGCTGTAACACATAAGCAAGAGGCACCACTAACCAGACACTGCCATGAAGACCAAGGAACTCTCCAAACAAGTTAGGGACACTGTTGTTGAGAAGTACAAGTCAGGGTTAGGTTATAAAAAAAATATCCAAATCTTTGATGATCCCCAGGAGCACTATCAAATCTAGCATAACCAAATGGAACATGGCACAACAGCAAACCTACCAAGAGAGCAACGCCCACCAAAACTCACGGACCGGGCAAGGAGGGCATTAATCAGAGAGAGGCAGCACAGAGACCTAAGGTAACCCTGGAGGCGCCGCAGAGTTCCACAGCAGAGACTGGAGTATCTCTACATAGGACGACAATAAGACGTATGCTCCATAGAGTTGGGCTTTATAGCAGAGTGGCCAGAAGAAAGCCATTACTTTCAGCAAAAAAACAAAATGGCACGTTTTGAGTTTGCGAAAAGGCATGTGGGAGACTCCCAAACTGTATGGAGGAAGGTGCTCTAAATACAGGGATATTCTTGAGCAAAACCTGTACCACTCTGTGTGTGATTTGAGGCTAGGACGGAGGTTCACCTTCCAGCAGGACAATGACCCCAAACACACTGCTAAAGCAACACTTGAGTGGTTTAAGGGGAAACATGTAAATGTGTTGGAATGGCCTAGTCAAAGCCCAGACCTCTATCCAATAGAAAATCTGTGGTCAGACTTAAAGATTGCTGATCACAAGCTCAAACCATCCAACTTGAAGGAGCTGGAGCAGTTTTGCAAGGAGGAATGGGCAAAAATCCCAGTGGTAAGATGTGGCAAGCTCATAGAGACTTATCCAAAATGACTTGGAGCTGTGATTGCCACAAAAAGGTGGCTCTACAAAGTATTGACTTTAGCGGTGTGAATAGTTACTTTTTCTGTTATTTTGTCCTATTTGTTGTTTGCTTCACAATAAAAAAAAAAACATCTTCAAAGTTGTGGGCATGTTCTGTAAATTAAATGATGCAAATCCTCAAACAATCCATGTTAATTCCAGGTTGTGAGGCAACAAAATACGAAAAATGCCAAGGGGGGTGCAACGTGCCAACGTGCAGCAATGTTTTGTTTGGATAGCAGTGGCTTCCTCTGTGGTATCCAATTTGTGCAGAAATCCATATCATTCCAAAGGGTTCACATACTTTTGCTTGCAACTGTATATACTTATATATACACATATACATAGATATGGGGATATGGGGTTAGTATAAAAGGACAATAACTCCATAATTTTAATGGCCACTGCTCATACTAAAAAGGGCTAATAATATAAAATCAGTATTTGAGAAATAAATTTAATACAGCTCTTTAAACTTGCACTTCAATATTAGTTTCAGGGATGAGCAGAACTGCTTCTCTCTACCTTAATTGCGTGGAGAGGATCTGCCCAGGAGGCTGTCCTGATGTTTTCTCATAGCATTTATTTAATATTACAAATTATTTTAAAATAAACTATTTGCACCTGAGAGGTCACATATGAATAATGTTCCCTTGGGAGAGTGAGTGGTGAAGTCAGTAAATATTATATGAATATAAATATTTAATCCAGGACTAGTGCAGAGATGTATTTGTCATTCAGCAGCCAATTACTGCAGCCCTCACTGGTCCAGAAGCAGACACCCCGCCCTCCCTCTCCTTGACTCTCCCTCCCTCCGCCTCTCCCTGTCTCCGTCTCCACTGCCTCCCTCCCTCACTCACTGCCTCCCTCCCTCCCTCACTGCCTCCCTCCCTCACTCCCTCACTCTCTCTCTGCCTCCCTCCCTCACTCACTCACTCTCTCTGCCTCCCTCCCTCACTCACTCTCTCTCTGCCTCCCTCCCTCACTCACTCTCTCTCTGCCTCCCTCCCTCACTCACTCTCTCTCTCCCTCCCTCCCTCACTCACTCTCTCTCTGCCTCCCTCCCTCACTCACTCTCTCTCTGCCTCCCTCCCTCACTCACTCTCTCTCTGCCTCCCTCCCTCACTCACTCTCTCTCTGCCTCCCTCCCTCACTCACTCTCTCTCTGCCTCCCTCCCTCACTCACTCTCTCTCTGCCTCCCTCCCTCACTCACTCTCTCTCTCTCTGCCTCCCTCTCTCTCGCTTACTGCTTCTGGTTCTTATGACAAATATGAGAGATCAGTGGATATATCTCATTGTAATTTTTCTCAGTTTAAGTTTTTTCTTCTTGAATTTATTTTATATTTTTTCTATGATTTCTGAAACTTTTATTTCTGTCAATGAGAGGAAGTATTCTTGAACTCTCTTTATTTTAAAGGAGTTCCTAATTGATAAAACATGATGAAAAAAATCCCCCTGAACTGTAGTTTGATAGATCTGTTTATTCACCACATCCATGGATCACTATGGAGAGTTGGGTCAGTTCAGGGTGAATTATCTCTCCCCGTCTCCCTCCCCCCGCCACTCCCTCCCCCCCCCCGTCTCCCTCCCCCCGCCACTCCCTCACCCCCGCCACTCCCTCACCCCCGCCACTCCCTCACCCCCGCCACTCCCTCACCCCCGCCACTCCCGCGTCTCCCTCACCCCCCCCCCACCGCGTCCCCTTTCCTCCCCCCCCCACCGCGTCCCCTTTCCCCCCCCCACCGCGTCTCCCTTTCCCCCCCCCCACCGCGTCTCCCTTTCCCCCCCCCCACCGCGTCTCCCTTTTCCCCCCCCCCACCGCGTCTCCCTTTCCCCCCCCCCACCGCGTCTCCCTTTCCCCCCCCCCCACCTCGTCTCCATTTCCCCCCCCCACCTCGTCTCCCTTTCCCCCCCCCCCCCCACCTCGTCTCCCTTTCCCCCCCCCCCCACCTCGTCTCCCTTTCCCCCCCCCCCCCCACCTCGTCTCCCTTTCCCCCCCCCCCCCACCTCGTCTCCCTTTCCCCCCCCCACCTCGTCTCCCTTTTCCCCCCCACCTCGTCTCCCTTTCCCCCCCCACCTCGTCTCCCTTTCCCCCCCCACCTCGTCTTACTCCCGCGTCTCCCCCCGCCTCTTCGCGGATAGCGCCTACGGCAATCATTGTGAACATCAGTGGGGAAGGGGAGCATCAGAGGGGCAGGGGGGGCCTGTCCTAGGGGCTTTGCGATGAGCGCCGTTGGCGCCCATTGCAGCTAAGTCCCACGGGCCTAGCGTTGAGTGCCTGTGGCGCTCATCTCCAGCGCTCATTGCAGTCTCAGACTCCAACGGGCCTTGCAAAGAATGCAATCCGTGAGGCCCGCAATGGTGCTGTGTCATTTAACTTTTTCGGTCAGTAATGATATAAAAGTTAAAACACTCATTTAAAATTGTACATGTACATTTTTAAAAAGTCTTTTTGCAAAGTTGTTTATCTTTCTGTGCTCAAACATTACAGTTACCCACACCAAATTACTGGTTGCACAATATTAAAAACAAAGAATCAATAAAACAAATCATGAACAATCATTTATTTCAATAATAAATAGAAATAGTACAATTTTTAATGTAATAAATCAGGGTTGATGGAATTCAATTAACCCGATAACAATACGCACGGACCCGGGGAGAAATCCAGAAAAACAGAAGAAGAAAAAAAACACACATTTTACGCAGAAATATTTGGGAATGAAACTATATTTGGTTTTAGAGACTAATATTATAGGTTAAATAGATGTGTTGTAAACTTTCACTAGACTCATAAATACATATCTATTAAATAGACAATATACAATATCTGATGATTTATCTTTTATTTTTATATACCATTCAGAAATGTCTCTGCAGCCACCTCTGGGGTGCAAATTTTTCTTTTTTTTAATTGAAAGAACTGGTAATAGGTCATTTTAAAGAGTTTATTTTTTTTTTATTAAAAAAAAGTTGATAATAGGCCATTTTTAAAAACGTTTTGTTCTTTAAAATATTTTGAAAAAAAATTGGTAATAGGCCATTTGAAGGTCTATTTTTCTTTACAAAATTTAAAGAATTGGTAATGGGCCTATTTTAAAAACTTTTTTTCTTTAAAATAAAAATATACAACTTAAGCCATTTACTTCTTCTGGTTCTTATTACAAATATGAGAGATCAGTGGATATATCTCATTGTAATATTTGTCAGTTTAAGTTTTGGGTCAGTTGTGAATTATTCCAAAACCGGTTCTAGCCAAGCCAGTATAAGGTGGAAGCCACTATTAGCTGTAATCTAAAATTAAATATACTCCAGAGATTTTTGTTTGGGACCTGAGGACGTTGTTACATTACACTGATATTTCCTTCCACTTGGTTCCTTAGCAGCACATTCTTACATACAACAGATCTCCTTGGAGAAACAATGGAATTACATTGCATCTTTAACAAATATAAGAGCATACAATAATTTCAGAAAAAAATCATGAGATTATATATATATATATATATATATATATATATATATATATATATATATATATATATATATACACACACACACACACACACACACAAAAACTAATGGTTTGGGGATATTACACTTAAATTGGATTTAATAGTCAACTCATAAAATATGCCAATAAGAAGCGCAGTGCCATATTTTCAGTGGTAGAATTATTAATGGACAATATATTTTTTAATTATTTTTTTTTACAAATTTCAACACAACCTTTAGTTTACCCCCATTATATTTAATTACTTATAAACTTGGTCATATACATTGCTGTCTAAAACTAACTTTTCTAAATCTGCTAATCTTAACTTCAAATTATTGTTCCAGATTGAAGAGCAGATAAGTCAATTGTATAAAGAATAAAAATGGAAATTGCCATTGAGTGGCAATGAATTAGTGTCAGTGTCCAAAACAAGAAACATAAACTTAAAGCCATAGGAATGTATTAGAAGATGAGCAACAATGGAGATGTCCAAGACTACAATGGCATAAACATTACAAATGTAACGTTTTTTTTTTATTTTTTTACATCACTAAAGAGTTGTCCATTATCAATACTAGTTCCTTAAAATGGATAAAAATATCAGACTGCAGTGCCCCATTAACAGGAACATCATCAGTGGAATAATGAATTGTAATTCTATATGGAACAATTGGTAATATCTAAGCTCTTGACCAAAAAAATACTCTTAGTATGTTTTTTTTATATTTTCGGATGATACAGGAGAAATAAAAAACTAAATGCATATAATAGATAATTTACTGTGTTCAGATGAGCAAGATCTAATAGTTAGGTTGGAGGCCATTGGTTGATGTTGCCTAATTTCAATACATAGTTAGCAGTAAAGTACAATATTCTTTGCACCACTTCAAGCTTTGAAGCCGATAGAACATTTGATGTTGGCTGGGTCAGTGCCATCCGGGAAGGTAAGTAAAAAGTACATCCCTTTACGGATTTTGGCAAGCTCGGCTATCCTTTCCCCAAACTCTTGGGCGTCTGCCTCATTGCACTCAGTCTCATCCTGTCCGCCTTTGTTCAAAAAGATAGCGGAGGGCTCCAAGAGCTGCCGGTTCATAAGGTTGGTGAGGTCTGGTGTCCAGTGCTGGGAGATCCCAGTCACAATGACTTTGCCTGGTGCTTTAAACTGGACTTTCCACCAAAGAAACTTGAGTTTCTGTTTGGAGAAGTCTACCCGGTAAATGTACTCATTGGCTTTCAAGAGTTTCTCACCTTCTTGAGGTTTCTCATTCTTCTGCTGGAGAGTTTGGGCACGATTGCGCATACATTTGATTATTTGGCAATCTTCTGTGAAATGAAGCTCCAGTTCGGATGTCTCAGATGCCATGTTGTGTTCTGGTCAACAGGCTCGGAGAAGTCTCTTCGTTTTACAACGTAAAACTGAAAAGTCCAAGAGCCAGGCTCTCGACAGTACTTACTACCAATCGGTCTTCTTGTCGAGAGAAAACTGACGTCCCAAATCCAGGCTCTATTCCGTCCTTCCTTCCAAGAGGCTTGGAGAAGTCTCCTCTTGCCAAGTGAACCAGAAAACTGAAATCTAACAGCCCAAGTCTCTTATCTTCACCTTCTTCCAACTAATCAGTGCTAAGCAACCTAGTTAATTGAGGCAACTGGTCCTCCAAGGTTTCCTACGGATGCTCTCTTGGCTAATTTACAGCTTCCCATCACGTAATAGCCTATGTAAATAAATCTACAGGGAGGAGATCTATGGTATTAGTCTCCATAGAAACATTCTATCAAGAGAAAGGAAACTGTTGTCATGCTTTTTGTAAACAGGGCAAGTGATGCTTAGCTTTATAGGTTTTTAAAAAGGATACAGATTTTAAAAACAAGGCGGAAAAAAAAAGAAGAAATTATGGTATGTGTATGTATATATGTATATATATATATATATATATATATATATATATATATATATATATATATATATATATATATATATATATATATATATATATGTATATATATATATATATATATATATATATATGTATATGTATATATATATATATATATATATATATAT
This sequence comes from Discoglossus pictus, assembly GCA_027410445.1. NCBI lineage: Eukaryota > Metazoa > Chordata > Amphibia > Anura > Alytidae > Discoglossus > Discoglossus pictus. The sequence continues at coordinate 458,533,660 of CM050164.1, forward strand.
ATATATATATATATATATATATATATATATAAATATATATATATATATATATATGTATATATATATATATATATATATATATATATATATATATTTATATATATATTGTTTTTAAAATCATATATATATATGAAAATTTTGCCAGAGCATTATTTTTTAGGAAAAAATCATGAAGCTATTTTTAGAATAAAAATAAATTTCTTCTAGACTCTGGAAGCATCCATGATAATTTGGTGGAGCTTGTTGTGTGAGAGGTGTCTAGATTTCTCTCATACTCAATCTTCTTTAAAGCTCCTGGGCAGATCCTCACTCACCCCCTGCACACTTAATAAGTGCTGTAGTTTAGCGATTCAGGTTTCAGCAAATCTCCTTAAGTTCAAATGTAAGTTTTTAAAAACTACACCGTAAAACAATGGTTGCCTAATATTTAACAAGATAAGAAATCTATTACTATACAGAGGGCTCTTGGCCTCACTTGTCAGAGCTGTATATGGGCCAGATCTCCAGTTAAGGTGCTACGGGCCTAAACACGGTGTTAACCCTTTGTACAAATTCGGTAGAGGCGGATCAGCTGTAGCAACAGAGTTTACACAGCACCGGAGGGGTCTCGAGGGGAGGGCTATTTATACGAAGTGGAAATGATGACACACTTGGTAATTCAGAAAAGCATGAATGAAATACTATGGACAGATTTAAATAAGGACAAAATGGAAGAAAGAAAGAACAAAACAAAAGCGAGAGTAAAAAAAAAAAAAAAACCTCAACAAATCAAAAAACTTGGGAGCCAATGGCTACTAAAAATTCATATTAGGCTATTCCACAAGTCCGTATCCAAGCAATCGAATATGGCTCATTATGTGTGTATATTAATCACATATAATAGTTGTCAAAACTGAGAGTTGTCGTCACGCTTTGCGAGCTCGCAAAGCGTGCTCGCACAACCGCGTCCCTGGCCGCAAAAGCGGAACTGGAGGCTCTACGGCGCCTCACTCCCGGTAAAAAACAACCCAGAAAAGTGGACTTCGAAAAAAAAAAAATACGAGGTCCCAAAAATACGAACTAAAAGGTCGAAACGCGTACATCAAAAAGCACCACAAACACTGAAATAACAAAAAACAGAACAAAAACATCACACACGGGGGGACAGCCAGGAGGTCGGGGGGTAAGGTTGCACGTGAATTAAAGTCGATTTTAAGGAGTTTCGCCACTTGAAAGTCGGCTAAGCGAGAAACAAAATGGCGTCCACAAAAAATGAAAATGAGGCTCCACGACCCCGAAGCGCAGAAAACACTGACAAGGACGTACGACTTTTAATTACAACCTGCAGAACTTAAAAATAGAAAATAAATATGAGGTCGCAAAAATATGAAGTTAACGGACGGAATGCGTACATTCAAAAATAACAAAAACAATACAAAAAAAACATTAAAAAACACACACACAGCATGGTGGGACAGCCATGACATCTGCCAGAGAGGTTGCACGCTAATTAAAGTCGTATTTGACAAGTTTAGGAAATTGAAAAATCGGCTAAGCGGGAACAAAAATGGCAGCTGAAAAAAATGAAAACGAGGCTACACGACCCCGACATGCGCAAAACACCGGCAGGTACGTACGACTTTTGCCAGGGACGTACGAGGTACAAAAATACACAGTTAGGAAGCACGGAAACTGCTTGCGACCCGTGTAGCACATAGACAAACAACGCCATTTTACAACACTAACACATTACGAATCTAAAATGGCGCTAAATTTACACAACTAAAGCAACAGTCTTCCCTCGCGCACCCAGCATATTTCTAATGCACAGCTGGGACATTGATGACACTTTCTCCTTAGGGTAGCAACAGGACAAATGGACATTGTATGCTGCAGGAAAATAGAAATAGATACTTAGCTCTTCAGGCTATTCATTGCTGCATATATTAATTACAAATAGGTAAAGTATATTAATTTATTAAGCAAACAATTAATTATCATTGAAAAAAATAGACATATATATCTGTCTTTGTTATGAGAGCCGAAGGCGCTCACAGGAGCAAAAGTAAACGAGAGGAGAGGCTCGCTATGAGCGCCGAAGTCTCTCAGCGCGAGGCTCACAATGAACGCCGAAGGTCCTCAGAGTACAAAAAGCTTTACATTGAGTGTCAAACAACATTGCCAAGGCTTAAAATTATATTGCCCCATCATTTTTGACAGGCAAGTCGCTAGTTATATATAAAAAGGATATATCATAATATAAATATTATGATATATTTTGGTGTTGTTTAGTCGTTCAGTCATGTCTGACTCTCCATGACCCTATAGACCCCAGCAAGCAAAGAACATCTTGTTTCTGGTTGTGCTCATCCATGCGGTTTTCTTGGCAAAGATATTGTAGAGGGTTGCCAGTTACTTCTCCAGTGGACAGTGATTTGTCTGACCTCTCTTCTATGACCCGCCCATTTTGGGTAAACCTACATGGTACAGCTCACAGCTTCGAAGTACACAATCCTCTCACAAATGTTTTTTTGAGAGGTCAGACAAATATATATATTCTAGTACACAAAAAGTACATTGGTGAGCTTATTACAAGTCTAAAAAATAAGTTAACACATTGGTTGCACTGTACTCTGGGAAACTGGGCAGGGAAATGTATTATCATATACCATGGATCCCCTGTATGACTTTTGTCCTGTTTAATTATGGTCATAGACCAGACCTGGGCATGGTGCGGCCCGCGGGCCACATCTGGCCCTTTGACTGTCCCTGTCCGGCCCACTACAGTGGCCTACAGTGGGATAAAAAAAAAAAAAACACTGACAATTGTAAAAGGGAGCAATTTGTGAGCAGCAGTGTTGTGACTAACTGGGATGGATAGGATTCTGCAGATACTGCTCCTGGCACTGAGAAAATAAAATAAAGCTATAAAATTAATACTGAGCAGAATTAAGTTCAGCCTATGGTTCGGCCCTCCACAACATTCTGAGTTTCTCATGTGGCCCCTTTGGGAAATTAATTGCTCACACCTGGTTTAGACTATTTTTTTTCATTGTGAATGGTCCTTTAAATCCTAGTAATCTCTTTAAGCCCCACTGATGCAGGGTAATCCCACTCATATCTCTAAGGGGATCTGCTGGAAGTATCTGCTGCTAAGAAACTAATTCAAACATGCAAGAAAAGGTGAGACATATACTTAATTTTAGAATATAAAGTAAAATAAAATTAAAAATAATTTCTTTTAACTTCAACAAAGTCAAATCGTTTTGAGAGGTCAGCCCCCCTTTAGTACATGGGCACAGTTCATTGCGGTTAGGAAAAAATAAATCTAAAGCAGAAATCTTACTCATGCATTTTCTTAGCTGTGGTAAGACTCAAGGATCGTCCCTCCTTGGTCAGCTACTTGTTAGCTCTTAAAGCAACATGGAGTATACATTACAAGATCAGTTTATTATATTTGTGGTCGTGTCCCTCTTTCGCCCCGGCCCATCAGAGGCGGGGCTCTGCAGCTCACCCCACCTCTTCCTGTTGCGGGCTCTGCAGTCTTAGAAGCACTTCCTGTTTGGGACCTCACAGTCAGTCCATTTCTGGGTTCATGCATGCAGGATGCTTTTCAGCTCTCTCACCACTACAGGTTCTGATTTACTTACTACATATCTGCGAGCCTATTACTGACTTTTTTGGCCCTTTTCCTATCTACAAAGGTGTTACTATCACAGGCTTTCTCCTTACATTACTATGTTACAAATGTCCATAAGGGCATCCCCATTGCTGAAGAGCTATGGTTCCTCATGGCAAGTATTCCTGCGCTACATTAGGCTTTCTTATTGGTAAGTATTCATGCTCCATATTATGCTTACTTATCATATACTGCCCCAAATCCACTAAATTGTCTTCATCAATATTTGAGTTCATGCTTTGGCCTTTTTAAGCCATATTTAGTGGATTTCAGGCTAAATCTACTAACCTTCGACATTTCAATAGATTTTCAGAGGTCCAAATCAACCTACTCTCTACAACTCCTAAGCAACCAGCCTTCGTAGGCCTACCTCGTTCATGCATCCAAATCAGCCTTCGCAGGCCTCGATTTTCATTACGTTGTCATCCGGCCTTCGTAGGCCTACCTCGTTCATGCAACCAACTCAGCCTTCGCAGGCCTCGTTTTTCATTGCGTTGTCATAAACATCTCCCCTCTCTTCTACTTCACTCGGCCCTTGGCCCTCTAAGAAGGCCATGTAGGGTGTAGCTATAGGGCACATCTCAGCTATATGAGGTGAGGGGGAATCAGGGGGCACCATTTGGCTGCTCGTCACCGTAGGAGAGAGACCCTCACACAGCTAACAGGTAATTTCATTACCTGAATATTTGTGGTCGTATCCCTCTTTCGCCCAGCTCAGTCAGAGGCGGAGCTCTGCAGCTCGCCCCACCTCTTCCTGAGGCGGGGCTCTGTAGCCTTATAAGCACTTCCTGTTTGGGACCTCACAGTCAGTCCATTTCTGGGTTCATGCATGCAGGATGCTTTTCAGCTCTCTCACCGTTACAGTTTCTGATTTACTTGCTACATGTCTACGAGCCTATTACTGCCTTTTTTGGCCCTTTTCAAATCTACAAGGGTGTTACTATCAGAGGCTTAAATTAAAATTGGATAGGGGATAGTGCCTTATTCCATAAATCTTAAATTATAGAGTAATATTTGTATAATTTATGATGATAGACAGTTAGTTAGAAAATAAACTAAGAGGACACCTCCAGCAGTGTTGATAATCTATGGAGAAAAAATAGAGGAAGGAAAGTACACCTTTAGATCTAGTGGTGTCCCAAGGCAAAATTTACTGATCATGGCATGAGAGAGAAAAAGCAATGCAGACAAGGTCTAAATTAAAATGTAATTCTTTATTGAAATAATTATAAAAAAATAAAATAAAATCGGTATTAAATGTAGTATAAAATCAAATCAACTAATATATCCCATGATGACGTAGGCTTTTTAGGTTACTGGTATAGTACCCAAGCGTCAGTATATCAAACAAGTGCTAGTCTGAGTCTGATGTGTTTAATTGTTAGTTAGGATATCACAATGTAATTATATCTGTTGAATGCACATGTAAAGTGTAATTAAGTATAGGTATAGACTACGGTAGCATACATATGAAAAGCACCAACATTATTCTGGTAATTTCAAGCGTTTTTAAGCTTAGTTTCTGAGTCATTAATCAGTATGACAGAATAAGGTATCAATATGAATATAGTACAATATACATTCAGTATTGGTGCACATATAGTACACCCACAGTTAGAGTTAAGGCACAACACATAGCATAATTATATAAATTCGATATACTGACAGAAGTAACCTATCCACCTTCGTGAGGCAAGGGCAGTATGGAATCGATAGGGGATTTGGATTAGTACCTCTGTGGCCCTGATATAGTACACAGTGGATGAGCAAAAAAGAGGGGACCCACTGTTTGTCCCTTAGAGAGAGGGTAGTCCAGACTTCCTAGGCAGGCTATCTAAGACTGATCCCACCATGGATCCACTTACCCCTGCCTCAAGGACCTACGTGTAGCGGAGAAGGAAGTTAAACATCAAGCCACACACTAGACGGCTACTTTGCAGCATATGACATCATCAACGGGAGGGAGGCCTTCTGGAACTCATAGATATATACATCTACATACATACATATATTATGGAGTTGCCATCGGCAGGTGGCCGGGGGAGTTTGGTGCCGGAAAAAAATTGTGTGTACCAGACTAGCAACACTAACTACTGTGTAAGCCATGTGCAGACTGTTTTGGCAAAGTCAGTATTTTTTTAAACTCTGAGGAATCCATAATGTATTTGTTACTTCTCATCCTGAGAGCTAGATTATTAGGGTGTGTTTGTTTTGGCTGTCAGGGGGAGAGGTGGGGAGGAGGAAACAGAGAGTCTTTGTTAATATAAAGGAATATGATTAAAATTGACACCATACCCCTTCCCCGACCCAGAAATAAACTGCTTCAGAAAATGCAACTACAGCTCTCCAGCTACATAAGCAACTTTCACCTGCGTTTCCTCCAGGGTCCAGCAGTGGCAGAAGTGTATTTTTTCCCACTTAAAAATTAGCTTTATGGCTTTTTTCTGCTTAATTATGCTCTTAGCCAGACAAAAAGTTTTCAGTCATATTTTTTTATTTACATTGTAGTCACCCTTTAAACGATGATCATACAAAAGACACAACTATTTATATATATATATATATATATATATATATATATATATATATATATATATATATATATATATATATATATATATATATATATATATATATATATATATATATATATATATATAATGAATTAATTCCGCTGAATGATCCGGCAGTTTCGGCAACCACATTGTGCAGAAGATAGATTGTCTCTATATTCTGCGTCCTACCACCTCCAGAAGGAGATGCAGAAGGATCCCCAGTTTGTTTCCTATGTGCAGTATCTGTCTCACCATTTCTTTCTTCCCCCTTGGAGACAGTGCCACGTGTGGGTCAGGGCTGCCCGTAGAGATCTCATTAGTGCCACTTCCATGCCCTGTTGCCTGGAGCTGCTGTGATGCCCCCTCTCAGGGGGGTGAATTGGTTCTGTTTATTACTAAGCAGTGATTTCTTCATCTCCAGTGCATTGAATTGGACTGCCATTTCAGCATCACAGAATAGTATCTGTGTAGCTTGGAGGACAGAAGGCAGAGGAACGGTATAATAGAAATATATCTACATTCAAATATATTAGAGGGACATGGAAAGAAGTTTTTTCTTTGTTGCATCAGGAAGAGGGTATTGTTACATACTACGAAACGTCTGAAGTTTTTATCAAAATACAGTTGTCCAATATGGGTATCAAACTGTAGTTGGGTGTCTCATGGGGATATAAGACCCTCTTTCCGAGATTGTCCCCCCAAAACCACAGGGGGGGGGGTGTTCTGTGTGAGATGGGTCACTAGTCCACTTTGGAGCATTCCACCCAAAAATATAAAACTATTAAAAGCTAGATATATTTAGTCTGAGTCTATCATAAGAGTATGGTTGGCTCTACTATGCCTAACATGACTTTTTTTAGTAAATACCAAATGTACCTGTGATGGCAGCATTGATGGGGGAGAATCTTGAAGTGAAGTGGCGTGGGTTGCCATGGCAACAGTTGAAATGAGAATGTTAGTTTTCTGCATGAGACAAAGTGCGGTTTGGCTCATGAGCTCAGAGGGATGGGAGCAGAACTTTATCCTAACATTATGGATATCTAATACTTCTTCTCTATTGCTGTGAGCTTGAGACATAGTAAGGAAACATAATGCATTAAACCATTTCCTATTTAGTGCTTGGTGCGGAGTCACTTACTAACGGCCATCTTTCTCAGGCCTACCCCCAGGGAATCCTTAGCACTAATACACAGAAATCCACAGAGGAGAGGCATCCATTAGCCAAATAAGCCTTCTTCTTAACAAAACCCTTTTCTTTTTTAAACTTTTTTTTATCAGTGTGTTTAGGCCTAAGCCCACAAGGCTGCCTGAAGATGCCGGTGCAGTACCATACAATACTTATTTGTAGTAACATTCATGTTTATAAGTACCTAATACTCACTTTCTGATATATTTATATTATATACACATACACACAAATATTCATAAACCCAGTATTTATAATATAACAAAGGGATAGGAGGAGTAATAACTGGGGTGTAGGTGCTGTCAATAAACGCGGTGTCGGGCGCAAATGTCCGAATGGGCCTAGAGCAGCATAAAACCTAAATACGCCAGCGCTCCCCTATGTAGTGATCACAATCTGACCTCGCTGCCAGCTGATGCCGGCCTGCACAATCTGCCCTCAATTTGCCTTCAGGGTCACAGTAATTTGCTGTAATGACTACAATCAGCCTCAGGAAATCAGATTGTACTCAGTATTCAAATACACCATGTTCTCTGTTGCTGTAATTACTTTTTAATGATGGCTCCAGATCCTGCTGGTACTGCTGCGATAAATGTAAAGCTCAGATGTGTGGCAGATTATGATACAAACTCGCTCTATAGAATGGGGAAATAATATTAATAATCCAATAATAATACCTTTTGCCACAGAGCTTCGCGGGAAGCCAAAGACGAGCAGGCGGCAATGAACCAGCAGTTGCCAACTTGTCCCTGGTGCAAGTCATGGGAGCTGATACCATCTACGAAGAGGTGAGGATCGGCAACGATCTCCTGCAGGAAACAAACACAGCAGCGTTATGAGGATCCTTTAAATGATTAAAATTTACACAGAACATTTTAATTACTAGAATTAATTCAATGTACATTATGAGATCTTTAATTTCAATTATAGGAGATCATTGGCTTTAATTACGGATTAGCTCATTGTTTTGAGTACAGTCCCTGCGCAAAAGTCATGTTCAGACCTAGCTCATTGCACTGGAGACAATGGAGCGAGTGTGGTGAGGGCTAATCGGTATTTAATGGCAATGATCTCCTCAACATCTATGATGTTTATGGGTGGATCAGTAAGGCTGACTGAATGACAAACATCAATGTAGAAAAAAGCGATTTTTAAATAACATTTCATTGATAAAACACTTGTTATTACTGATAGTAGTGATGGATAGCAGGCGACCCGGGGGCCACATGGGAGAGCATGCCCATCTTCAACAATACACAGTCCATTATATCTCTCTAAAACTAATTATATTTAGCAAATAATTGTACTCAACAGAAACTATACCTCTGTTATCAATTACAATTCTTTCCGTCAGTAAGCTAACTATTTTGTTTTAGGCAAAATAAACGTTTTTAACCAGAGCGAGGAACTCAGGGGCCACGTGAGGCCTTTTCAACTTAATAGGTCACCCGTCACTGATCTATAGTGTTATACCATTATTATACCATTTAATTAATCAATCATATACAATATCTGAAGTCTCTGCCTTCTCCCCAAATCCTGCCATAATCACTCTACCCAACATAAATCTGATTTAAGATATGTTTAAAATTATGAACTGGTACATTTTATATATATATATATATATATATATATATATATATATATATATATATATATATATATCACATATCATATATAGTTGTGAGCGTACGAGTTGTTGCTAACGCTGCGGGCTCGCGTAGCGGCCCTCGCGAAGGCGCTCCTTGCCAGCACCTGAGGACCTCGCGAAGCGAGGGCCGCAGTTGCTGGCATGGAGCGCCGAAGGCACTCCATGCCAGCAACTGCGACCCTTGCAAACTTCACGTCGCAACACAAAGAGCACGACACACACATTACGACACTCGCAAACAACATACGGCACACGTTCACACACATTACGGCCTCGCAACACTCGGACGCAACTCGCGAACATTACAAAATGTAAAACACAATACATACACACAGCACATACATAAAAACCTTACCTACACCAAGAGGGAGCAACCAGGACCTCAAAAATGCAACTTACACCTTCATTTTACTCGAAATAAAAGAGTTTAGAGACTAAAAAAAAAAATCTAAGCGAGAGAAAAAATGGCCGCCGAACAAAACGAAAACGAGGCTACAGCACTCTAAACTCGCAAAACACCACAAGAAACTCGCAAAACACCACAAGAAACTCGCAAAACACCACAAGAAACTCGCAAAACGACACAAACGACCTACGGATATTCATACCACACAGTGCACACATTCAGCATGCTTACACAGCACCTCCACACCACTAATGCTGCAGCAACATCAACACAGATTGCCAGCTCTTCAACACAATGCTTCAAAATAGGTACAGTATATTCATTTAGTAATGTATTACATATTTCATTATTATACACCAAACAGCATTAGCTACCTTACAATTTCATTGCCGTCATTTTTTGACGGGCAATTCGCTAGTATATATATATATATATATATATAATATAATATATATATATATATATATAATATATATATATATATATATATATATATATATATATATATAATGGACATCTAATCATAAATATCACTGCCTGGTTACATACAAACAATATCATCATATTTTCTTAATAACCTCTCACAAATAAATATATTGCGCGTACCTTTAGATACATTAAAGCAAAATGTATTTTACAATATGAATATAAAATGAAGTTGTTTGTATTAACAAAACAAAAATAGCCAAACTATACAATACTAATTGGTCACTTAAACTCTTGGGAGATCACACGAAACACCTGAGCCAGGTAATAATGACATGTAATGAGCAAATATCCGTCAACACCTTTTGGTCATTTTTCCATCTTGTATTAGTTAGGATTATGTTGGAGATTTGTTAGTGTTAATTAGCTTAAGGTGATACCACAAAGGTTTATGTTATTGCTGAAAAGTACACATTTAAATAAATCAAATTGGGTATTTTAGGTATAACCCCTCTCTCAATCTCCTTATCCAGGAACATTAATTAAATCTTAGAGTGGGGATGATAAGGAAGAGAAGCATGCCCTATAGGTATTCATGTATATGATGACACAATTACAATATCTACACCTGACTTATATTGACCATAACTCCATGAATTTAAAATACATTTAAAAAAAAAAATCCACACGCTTATTCATCCCCTATCTAATGGCGCAGAGCACACTGGTGCTATCCTACTTTTCCAAGAAAAGTGTAAACAAAACTGTGCTAAGCAGAATGAATGGGATTTAAATGTGTCCTCTGGCTGTAATCCAGCTCACTAATTGCTAAACATGAATCAAGACTTACATTAATTTTGAGTAGTATCAAGGTGTAATATAGGATTGCTATTGGTTAATGTGTGTTTTGCGTTGCTCAGTCTTGTCTGACTCATCCACTTGGTATTCATGGCAAACATACTGGAGTGGGTTGCTAGTTTCATCTCCAGTGGGCCACAACAAACAGCTCCTGGTATTCCAAGGTGGTCTCCCATCCAAGTACTGACCAGGCACAACCCTGCAAGGCTTCAGGATGGTGTGACCTGAACCAACCTAGGTCACAGTGGTGAAAACACCAAATCCTAACCACCAAATGGTTAATAGTGCAATTTTAACTATTAATAAGATGATCTTTAAACGTCCAAAACACACACACACATTATATACAGTGCCTTGCAAAAGTATTCACCCCTCTTGGCATTTTTTGTGTTTTGTTGCCTAACAACCTGGAAATAACATGGATTGCTTGAGGATTTGCATCATTTAATTTACAGAACATGCCCACAACTTTGAAAATTTGGTTTGCTTCACAATTAAAAAAAAAAAAAAAAAAAAAAAAGAACAAAACAAACAAATAGGACAAAATAACAGAAAAAGTCAATGTGCATAACTATTAACCCCCCTAAAGTCAATACTTTGTAGAGCCACCTTTTGCGGCAATCACAGCTGCAAGTCACTTTGGATGAGCTTGCCACATCTTACCACTGCGATATTTGCCCCTATCTTGCAAAACTGCTCCAGCTCCTTCAAGTTGGATGGTTTGTGCTTGTGAACAGCAATCTTTAAGCCTGACCACAGATTTTCTATTGGATTGAGGTCTGGGCTGTGACTAGGCCATTCCAACACATTTACATGTTTTCCCTTAAACCACTCAAGTGTTGCTTTAGCAGTGTTTGGGGTCATTGTCCTGCTGGAAGGTGAACCTCCGTCCTAGCCTAAAATCACGCACAGAGTGGTACAGGTTTTGTTCAAGAATATCCCTGTATTTAGCACCATCCATCTTTCAGTCAACTCTGACCAGTTTCCCTGTCCCGGCTGCTGAAAAACATCCCCCCAGCATGATGCTGCCACCGCCATGTTTCACTGTGGGGATAGTGTTCTTTAAGTGATGTGATGTGTTGGGTTTGTGCCAGATATAGCGTTTCCTTTTATGGCTGAAAAGTTCAATTTTAGTCTCATCAGACCAGAGCACCTTCCTCCATATATTTTGGGAGTCTCCCACATGCCTTTTCGCAAACTCAAAACGTGCCATTTAGTTTTTTGCTGACAGTAATGGCTTTCTTCTGACCGCTCTGCCATAAAGCCCAACTCTATGTAGCGTACAGCTTATTGTCGCCCTATGTACAGATACTCCAGTCTCTGCTGTGGAACTCTGGAACTAGGTCTTTGTGCTGCCTCTCTGATTAATGCCCTCCTTGCCCGTTTCGTGAGTTTTGGTGGGCGGCCGTCTCTTGGCAGGTTTGCTGTTGTGTCATATTCTTTCTATTATGATAGATTTGATGGTGCTCCTGGGGATGATCAAAGATTTGGATATTTTTTTATAACCTAACCCGGACTTGTACTTCTCAACAACATTGTCCCTTACTTGTTTGGAGAGTTCCTTGGTCTTCATGGCAATGTTTGGTTAGTGGTGCCTCTTGCTTAGGTGTTGCAGCCTCTGAGGCCTTCCAAAAAAAGGTGTGTATATGTAATGACAGATCATGTGACACTAAGATTGCACACAGGTGGACATCATTTCACTAATTATGTGACTTCAGAAGGTAATTGGTTGCACCAGAGCTATTTATGGGCTTCATAACAAAGGGGGTGAATACTTACGCACATGCCAATTTTCTGTTTTTTATTTCTAAAAAATTGTTTTATGTATATATTTTTCTCATTTCACTTCACCAACTTAAACTATTGTGTTCTGATCCATCACATAAAATTCAGATTAACAAAACATTGAACTTAAGGCTGTAATGTAACAAAATAGGTAAAAAGTCAAGGAGGTGAATACTTTTGCAAGGTACTGTTCATATATATATATATATATATATATATATATATATATATATATATATATATAAAAATTAATGCTACGGAATATGTTGGCGCTTTACAAATAAAGGATAATAATAAAAATTAAATATGTAGCTGTAAACAAATTACATTAAATATAGCACAGTATTAAATTGACTCCTTTTTGGTCATTGCTTTTTTAATCTGTTTTAGTTACTCTAGAAGGCCGCTGTGTAAATTACACCCCATACAGAGAAGCCTCCTAGAGTGACTCAGCAGCAATGCAGGGCATGTAGTGCTTGATCAGAGCTGCAAATGGAGCCAAATGAAATAAAAAGAAAAAATAAGTTGAATTTTTTAATATGATGCTTAATTCTCATTCTTTGGCATACTGTCATACAGTTGCCCATTAACACTTTATCAAAGAATGATAATAAGCTTAGCGTATATTTGTTCTGTACAAACAATTTCCTCTAACGCTCCACTTGGGAACACAGAAACACAAATACTGGCTACAAGTCATTTCCTGAGCTGGGATATGTTCCAGCAAAAGTTCGGAATGGAATTTGGAATTATTATTCCCACCACAAGATGGAGCTGTTTTCCAATAATTATAGATTTGCAATTAGAATAAACAGAAAACACAACTGGAACTATAGTTTGGTCTTTGGAGCCTCTATTATGTTCAATATGCAATCATGCTACTGTGGAATCTACCATTTTATTCTTATTTTCTGCCGATTAACTTCTGGAGGTGGTAGGACGCTGAATATAGAGACAATCTATCTGCACAATGTGGCTACCGAAACTGGATCATTCAGCTGAATTAATTCAATACATATTTATATACCATATATATCTGCACTGGGTCCCTCCAGAGCACCATCTACAACGGCAGTATCCGCCCGTTTGTCCTACTAATGTTCTACTACGTTCTGACCTATTCTACAGCATTTTTCAGATTACTCTAAAAGAACATTACTCATTATTCCTAATTAGAGACCCATATATTGGGCATAGTTGCCATTGAACTGCCCACAAGCATACTTCTAACACAGCCCAGTGTTCTCACCAGGACTATTTGGGGGGTGCTCCGCTCGCCTGGTTAGAGGCGCAACCCAGATTTGGAGGCAGGTAATGCCCGAGCAGACGTTGTGCACCTCCTGGCTATTATTTTGTGGGGATTGCTGGGAAAAAACACTGTAGCCCCTCCCATCAACAAAAGAGTTAATCATTATGGTGCCCCTACTGAGAGCCCAATGGTGACCTAAGTAGCACTGGCAACGAAACTGGTGCCCAAAAGTGATCGGGTACTAGGCCAGAGGTGGGCAAGGCCAGGATTTGAGGATATCTCTGCTGTGTACAGGCCACACTATCTTCATCTTTCGTCACCCCGATTCGCTCACCTGTGCACATAAATGAAATCCCCAAATACAGGCCTGTGTGTGGCTCTTCAATACCCCTGTTACTAGGAAAATGGCTCTCAACTGGACCGGTTTTATATTATCTACTAGCGACTTGCCCGTCAAAAATGACGGCAATAAAAACTGAAGCCTGGCAATGCTGTTTGCCACACAATGTAAGCCTCTCCCCCTCTACTTTACTGGCCTTGTGATGAGCGCCTTTAGCGCTCATCACAGGCCTTGCAATGAGCCCCTTTGGAGCTCATTGCGAGTCTCTCCCTCTGTCTACTTCCTCCCTCGTGTCTTATTTCCCCCCTCCTCTCCCTCCCTTGTGTCTCCTTCCACCTCGTCTACCTCCTTTGTATCTCCTGCCCCCCTGTGTTTTTACCTCCCTCTCCCTCCTGTGTCTCTAAACCCCTCCCTGTGTCTCTTTCCCCCTTCTCCCTCCCATGCATCTCTTCCCCCCCTGTGTCTCCCCCAACCCTCCCCTGTGTCTGTTCCCCCCTGGCCTGTGTCTCTTTCCCCCTCCCCCTGTGTCTGTTACGGCCTTCCTCGTGTCTCCATTTCCCTCCCTTGTGTATCTTCCCCCCTGTGTCTCTTCCCCTCCTCTCACTCCCCTGTGTCTCTTCCCCCTCCTCTCACTCCCCTGTGTCTCTTCCCCCTCCTCTTTCTGTGCCTCTTGCTCCCTGTCTCTTCCCCCTCACCCTCTGTGTCTCTCCCCACTCTGTGTCTTCCACCCTCTCCCTCTGTGCCTCTTCCCCCGCCTCTCTGTGTGTCTCGCCACTGTGTCTCTTCACCCCTTCCTCTGTTCCCCCCCCCCCCCTCTGTGCCTCTTTCCCCCTCTCTCTGTACCTCTTCCCCCCTTCCCTCTGTGTCTCTTCCTCCCTCACCCTCTGTATCTCTCCCCCCTGTGTCTCTTCCCCCCCTCTCCCTCTGTGCCTCTTCCCCCCTCTCCCTCTGTGCCTCTTCCCCCCTCTCCCTCTGTGCCTCTTCCCCCCTGGCCTGTGTCTCTTTCCCCCTTCCCCCTGTGCAATGCGCAGCAGTTTATAATGGTCTAACTGCGATTCGTCTGAAGCGTGACGACGAATCGCAGTTAGACAATTATAATATGTGATTAATATAGCTTAAATGACCACTGTAGTGCTCATACAAGAGCATACCATGTATATAATAACTGGTTGGTAATAAAATCAGCATTTCAAGATAAATGAAAATAAACTCAATTTAGTTTTTAAAACTTATGTTCAAATAACAAATGCCACGCAGACTGTGCCGACACCAGATAACCCCATGACACGGAGCAGACAGGTAAATAGTGACTGCGCTGTACACACCCTCACCAGGTATGTATGGGGAAAGTGCAACCCGAGTGTGCACTGGCACCGGTGGAAGCTCTCCATTTATTTTAGCCAGACAATGTAGTTTGGGACACGTCCTGCTCTTTCTACAAACAACCTCGCCCACATATGTCTTTGGTCATTCTCAAAGCCTGGATGGACAAGAGAATACACCTGTGACTGCAAATTTGTGTTAGTTTGCTTCATATCTTCAGCAATACACATCAACATGTACTTGATGTGCACTGTAGCGTCCTAGCCTATCAGGAACCCCATCTCAGCTGCATGTTGGCGAATGTTGCTGAGAGATGGTCACTGATTGCTGTACTTGCTCAGCTGAATCTTGTACTAACCAGAGTTGGTATTTCCATGAGCTGCAGAGGGCAGACCCATGCAGGGACTATTTGTTTAATTTTAGGCAAAGCTTATAAGAACTTCTTAATAAAATAAAGTACACAAAAGTAAATAGATACCCAGGGATATTATATACCTAGTCACATCCAGGAACTTTCCATATCCCTTTAACTCAAATTACGAAATTGATCTCACCCTCTAGGATTATTACAATGCTGCAATCTCTGTTTTCATGGAATATAAAACACAACCCTCAGATTGTGAGTACTTTGTTTGGCTAGGAAGGATTTCCAGGTGTGACACTTACAAAACCGACACTTCCCAGAAACGCCAAAGGGTGAATTCCGTAAGACGCCATGAGAGTCGCTACAAAAGCGTCAAGACCTGTTGTAGTAATGTACCTGAACACCAAGACACTTGTATCTGTGAACATCTACTTACTGTAGATTTTACTTACTTGGACTGTGTAACAAGGAAGCAGCTGCAGGGAAGTGACAGTACACTCTGCTACAATTATTGAGAGAAGCTCCAGTTTAACTGACTTCACTGTAAGGGCTCTCCACGGAGTACAAGATTTAGGTTAAAATTATCAAGAGAGAAAAAAAAATAGAGAAAAAAACTAGAAAAACAATAATTGGATCCACAATGTCCAACAGCTTGTTTACATCAGCCACACGTTGAAATACACACACCAGTGGTTTGTGATCCCCAAGGACACTAACGATCCGCAACGTGGATTACGTGGGCTGACAGACATTAGATTTTCCAGATATATACTTGGCCGGCCATTGACATATTTCTTGGCCATTAGCTTCAGCTTTAAACAAACAATGATAAAGAAACTAAGCCCAGCTCGGCTTGCTGAGCCTTCATATTACAGCACGCTGCGAATCTCTGCGCTCTGCACAGTGCTGCGAGTCACGATCGAGCGTGCAAACAGAGCATCAATTGTACCAGGAGTGGGAAGAAATATACACAATGGATGGACAGTAAAATGTCTGTATATTGTTAAAGGAGCACTGTATAATGAGAAAGGGAGTCTGAGGAAGGGCGAACCTACTCGGGGAAAAGGTCATAAAGCTATTTTTTTAATATGAAAAAATACATTAAAATAATGTTTCACTTGGACCTGGAGGCATCCCTGATATTTTGGTAAAGGTTGTGGCTTGCTTCTGAGCATGTGCAGGGGAAGGCGGTAGGTGTCAAATGTTCGATGATTTAATAAATGCATTAACTCAAGTAATCGAAATGCAACATACAACATTTACATTTCACTTACTACTAAGACGCCCCTGGAATAAGATTTTTCACCTTCTGGAGCCTCCCCTTTTCTTGATGTTTTCTCTCATGTAGGGTGCCATGCTTCAAAGCTATGACAATGCCACCCCCACAGGGGAGGGGCTTCACACTTCCAGTACAATGCTGCTTAAAATGACTTGCAGAACCGTCTACAGCAACATTGCACTGGCAATGAGAAGCCCTACCCTGTGGGTGTGGTTTTGTCACAGCTGTGAAACATGGCACCATACATGACAAAAAACAAAAGCAAAGGGGGAGTTTCTGGCAGCGAGAACTTGTTACTCTGGGGGCATCGTAGAGGTGAAGTGTAAATTTTACATGCCAATTACATTGCTTTAAAAGGTCCCTTTACAAGCCCCCCTCACTCCAACTTCCACAGTACAGTGAACCCTCGACATTCGCAGGTTTTTACTTTCCGTACATAATAACGCAACATCTCGTGAGATCTGGCCAGGGAGTCTTGCACTGAGGTGCAGAGGGGAAAGCAAAACCCAACCGCCTTGCCTCAGAAAGACGATTGGATGGCCGAATGCACCCACTGGGTGAGTGCCACCCACCCTTTCCCAAGGGACAAAACATGAGTGCACATCTTTTCAGTTCACATTTTTGTTGTTTTCCTTTACTGCTGCTAAGATAGAGAAACTCGTTTTTTTTGCAAAAAAACACGCCAACATATTTTTTGAAAACACAATTTTCTAAATACATAAAAGATGATGTAGGAGTGCAATAAACTTGATGAGTTATTAAGACTTGAGAGGTCAAACGATATTATAGGATAAAGTTATGTGAAACAGAGAAGACAGATAGATTATGTACAAATCATTATGTGGTTTCCTTATGAATGAGTCATGAAGAAAGAATGTATCAAGGCCAGGGAGGGAGTGGTACAAAGCAGGTCACTGGTCCATGGTCACTTGCACATTGGACCAAAATACACCAGATAATTCTGGTTCTATTGTAGTTTGTAAAACATATGTTGACCAAATCCTCAAGGGAGAACATTCAGTTTGGGCGTATGGGTGACCAAGTCCTCTTTGGAGAACATTCAGGTTGGGCGCATGGGTGACCAAGTGCTCTTTGGAGAACATTCAGGTTGGGCGCATGGGTGACCAAGTGCTCTTTGGAGAACATTCAGGTTGGGCGCATGGGTGACCAAGTGCTCTTTGGAGAACATTCAGGTTGGGCGCATGGGTGACCAAGTGCTCTTTGGAGAACATTCAGGTTGGGCGCATGGG
The DNA here is from genome assembly GCA_027410445.1 of Discoglossus pictus. NCBI lineage: Eukaryota > Metazoa > Chordata > Amphibia > Anura > Alytidae > Discoglossus > Discoglossus pictus. Next base: position 458,551,990 of record CM050164.1, read on the forward strand.
TGACCAAGTGCTCTTTAGAGAACATTCAGGTTGGGCGCATGGGTGACCAAGTGCTCTTTGGAGAACATTCAGGTTTGGGCGCATGGGTGACCAAGTGCTCTTTGGAGAACATTCAGGTTGGGCGCATGGGTGACCAAGTGCTCTTTGGAGAACATTCAGGTTGGGCGCATGGGTGACCAAGTGCTCTTTGGAGAACATTCAGGTTGGGCGCATGGGTGACCAAGTGCTCTTTGGAGAACATTCAGGTTGGGCGCATGGGTGACCAAGTCCTCTTTGGAGAACATTCAGGTTGGGCGTATGGGTGACCAAGTCCTCTTTGGAGAACATTCAGGTTGGGCGCATGGGTGACCAAGTGCTCTTTGGAGAACATTCAGATGGGCGCATGGGTGACCAAGTGCTCTTTGGAGAACATTCAGGTTGGGCGCATGGGTGACCAAGTGCTCTTTGGAGAGCATTCAGATTAGGCGTATGGGTGACCAAGTCCTCTTTGGAGAATATTCAGATTGGGTTTATGAGTGACCAAGTCCTCATTGAAGAGCACTCCGGCTGAACTTACCAAGTCCTCTATGAATAGGATGGTATAACCTGTATTTTATACTATAGAATTATCTTTTTAGATGAGTAACAACATTTTTGTAGAATAGGCCCAACTTCCACAGATGCACTACATTAACTGATGCAGTTTCCTAACTAACCAGCGAATTTCCAGATAAACCTGAGTGGAGAAAAACAAACAGTCCAATCGTTTGTTAACCATAACTGTCCTGTATATTTCTTAAGATTTCAAGGTCTCCACTTTGCTCCAAGCAATCATATGCTGCAGACTACGGTCTCACTGTGTGTGTCTTTCTCCAACTCAGACAAACTAAAAACAATAAGCAGCCCCTTCCATACTCCAGTAGCAGTCTTAAATCAGGGCTGCCCAGGTGCAGCTAATTAACTGTGCAGGAAAGTTAACCCTTGCAGTCCTAATGGGGGACGAGAGGTTTGCAGAGTCTGTGGCTCAAATAAACCCCTTGGATAGTTTTTGTTTTGTATGAGAAACAATTGATCTATAGTATACATTAAATATAGACCATGTGGGATATTATTTATCTTCTTCTGTACTGATATGGTACAGGGAACAGAGGGACAGTGATCTTTATGGATGTCTGAAATGCAACAAATTGTACTTTTTTGCCATTGGTTTTAAAGTAAATCAGATAAGAAAACACAATTAGCATGGTGTCCATGAGTCCTTGTTTATACTTCACTGTTAAAATAAAGTTAAATCAAACACATTGGGCCCGATTCAATTGCCAGCCCGCAACTCATTCGCAGACGACCGAATGTCTGCGGGTGTGTTGCGGGCTCCCGTTTGTCTCCGATTACGATGCTATACAATTGCTCAAGCCCGCAAGTTACTGGCCCAAAGCCGACTCCGTAAACCATGCACTGGTTTGTAGCAGTTCAGGGCGGGAACATGATCAATTAAGCAAGCTCGTAACCGCACATTTGAAATAGAAAATTAATCATTATTACGGCAGTAAAACATGGAGGTTACGTGTCAATCAATCAGGTTCGGGGGTCCGATATGCGATCAGACTAGCAAACATGCAAAATACAGAATTATGAAAATGAATGCCAATAGTGTTCTAGTCCATGTGGATGGCCTGATATGTATTAACTCATTGATACCCGAGATTGATTTAGCCCTGAAATGAAACATAAATATAATTTTATTTCCTGCCCATTTGCGAGTTTGAGAACGTTGTGCAATTAATTCTAATGTCTATCATCGCTTTCCCTGTTATTTACAGGCCGGTAGTGATTTTTTTTTATATGTGTTTAACACCCTTGCGGGTCCTCTCTAGCACTCGTAGGATTTTCTCCTTCATTTGCCATTTACGGGTGTGAAAACATTTGCAAACTTGGGGAAACTGAGCAATTGAATAGCGATTTGCGATTTTAGTCTTGCGAAAGTGAAAGATCAAAGGCTTCAAGAGGCTGTAAGTTACAGGTTTAACCATCAAAAACTTGCGACCGCACTTAAGGCTACAGTAACATGCGAAATGAGACCCTTATTAGCCCAATGGATACAAAGTTATGACAATCTTATTTTATTATCATTTCCATTGTTGTCCACTAGCAAGTCTCCTATCCCTTATGTTACTGTGTGCGGTACAATTTGAATCCCCATATTGCATCTTTTAATGCAAATAAAGCACAGCCACCAGCTTCCTTTTGATTCATGTAGTCATATAGAGCAGCTTTCAGTGCTAAAGTCAGCACCACAAGGTTGCTTGGACAAAAAGGAAGTTGCTCATTGTGCTGTGTTTGTTATAGAACTTAAAATATGGCGTCTCACAGGAGATTCGCAGCTTGCTGCCTGTGCGCACACGGCACAGTGAGGAGGAAGAGTGGCCAATCCATTCATAACTTAATATAATTAGGTTTAAATCCTTTTATTATATTGAATGCAACTTATTATTTTAAAGGATCATCACATGTTTACCAATAATGTGTCAATACAATCTTGTCGTCAGGTCAGGAGGAGACCGCTGAGCTCTCCATTCATTGAATGAGCAAATACAGGGGTGTGACACATACATAGATACTAATATCTCAGGTAACACACACACCTGAGGGCCCCGCCTTACACAATCTGACAAAGGTTACATGGAGTTTAGTCAATAAATTCCATATACACCCAGAGCTGTATATCAGAGCTGAACAAAGAGCACTAGATTAGGAGGCATTAGAGGGATTTATTAGAAATGTATTCAGGAATCTTTACAATTAATCCAAAAATGGTCCTAATCAGGGCAGAGCTAGCAGTGGTGCTCTAGTTTGGGAGCCAGTAACATGCCAATTTTTTCTGTGGTGTAGGGGCCCCATGGGGCCCCCCATTCTCTAGCTCGGCCACTGATTCTAATCACACCTGAGGGGAAATAAACGAAATAATTAATGTTACTGTGACAGAGAGGGTTTGGGTGTCTGTGATGGAGCGTACATACCCATCACTGGTGTGAAGAGGGAGTCCGAGCTTAGGGGGTTCAGTAAGGGGAGAACCTGTCCGTCATGATTCACCTTTGCTGAACACATCCTCTCCCTGCCAAACAATTAACAAATTAGGCCTGCATCGCCTTGAATTCACATCCCTGCCAGAGACTACACTGGCCAGTCTGAGCCTCAGCAATCTATATAATCCAGCTTGCTGAGCGCCTGAGACTGGCCAGTGTAGTCTCAGGCAGGGATGTGTTAGGCCCCTGTGTACTGTAATAGAATTAAAGAAAAGCTATTTTTTGTTGTACAGTATGGTGCTTGTTTATATTTACCGTATTTATCGGCATATAACACGCACCGGCGTATAACATGCACCTCATTTTAAGAAGGAAATTTCAGGAATTTTTTTTTTTCAAATAAAGAACTTTGAAGCAAAATCCTCAACCTCCCTCCTCAACCTCCCTCCTCAACCCCCCCATCCTCCTTCCTCAACCCCCCTATCCTCAACCCCCTCCTTAAACCCACTGCTCAACCCCTCATCCTCAAACCCCCATCCTCATCCTCCTTCCTCAACCCCCCTATCTTCAAACCCCTCATCCTCCTCCCTCCTCAAACCCCCTCAACCTCATGCTCCTTCCTCAACCCCCCTCCTCAACCTCAACCACCCTATCCTCAACCTCCCTCCTCATTCTAACCCCCTCCCTCCTCAACCTATACCCCCCACCTCAACCTAAACCCCCTAAATACCTCCCCCTCCCCCCGGCGCACGCGCATGTGACGTCACATGCACGCCACGTCATTAGCATATACCCGGTATATGCTAATGACGTGGCGCGCATGTGACGTCACATGCGCGCGCGCCGGGTCAAGGAGCGGAGCGGGAGGCCGGAGCAGAAGCAGGTAAGTGAGGGGGAGCTATTTAGGGGGGCTTAGGTTGAGGAGGGGGGTTAGAATGAGGAGGGAGGTTGAGGATGAGGAAGGGGGAGGGAATATCGGCGTATAACACGCACCGATCATTTGCTCCCTAATTTTAGGAAGAAAAAGTGTGTGTTATACGCCGATAAATACGGTATATATATATATATATATATATATATATATATATATATATATATTTATTTATTTATTTATTTATTTATTTATTTATATCTCACTGAGAAGGTAAGTCACTTTACTCAGAATAAGGTATGATTTAAATATTCATCCCTGAAGGAATGTTTATTGGAGACGGGTGTTACATTGTTACAGGAAGGAAAAAGGTAAGTCTCTGACTGGGAGAAACCTTCAGATGAAGCAAGAAGAGGGGTATGCAGGAGGTGGCCCTCAATGGACAGTGGTGGCACCCAATCTACACCTATGAGGAAGCTCCCGAGATACCTACCACTTCAGGATGAATCGGAATAACAGCTGGCAGCCAATCATGGCAAGAAAGCAGAGGGAGACGAGTAATCCCCTTCAGCAGAGAGAACCAAGAGGACCCATGATCCTCATGGACCCACCGAGAGATGTGAGGCGGACATCGATCAATAGACGGACGATGATAGACGTGACAGCCAAGAAGTGTCGGCCATCAGGGGTGGGTCAAGGCCCTGAGAACCTGACACCAGGGAAAGTGGCTGGTTGGCAACAGAAGCCGATGGTCATCCTGGCCAGCCCAAAAGAGATTGCTATAGACAAGGCAGTCACAGCAGAGCAGGGGAAGAGCCCATGGGATCTAACCTTCCCTCACTCCCCCCTTACACCTTCCTGGGTATGGTTCCTCCCCCTGGATATCAATCCCTGCCAATTCCATCACTAGAGACAGGAAATTGGAACCAAAGGTTTGCAATGTAATTACCAGCTCACTCTGTGATGTGATTAACTCCCACACCTCCAGACTGGCCAGTCAGGTACTGCAGGGGGCTAATTGAGTTAAGGGCAGGTAATTTAATCCTGTTTGTTGATTGAACCAAAGTTGCATTGTTCTGTTTGCCTAAAATTGTTCCAAATCTTCCCAATAAAGACTTTTCTAGATAACATAATCATGGTGTTCTGACTTATTTAGAGGTTAAAAACCTCTGTTTGTTATTTGTAATCCCTTGATCCCTATTCTACTTCCTGATGGTCCTTAAATAGAAGCCGGTCACCAAGAAGCCATCCACTCCACGGTCCAAGGGAGGATTCCTGTAGTTAAGGCAGGAGGATTCTGGAGTGGAGTTGGACCCCCTCCTCTGGGTCGTGACAAACAATTTGCCAACTGAATGTGCTCACATTCTTATCCACTCTGGAACCATTTTTTTGCCTTGAGAAATTCTTCTTTATCCCAAACTTACTAAATGATCAATTCTGCAGAATGACTATTCCTTGTACTCACTACAATACTCTGCATCACCTCTAAGCCTATAGCTTCACCACATAACCTTCACTCATCAGATGGGCACTCTTCAGTTACAAACCCTCATTAAAACATTTATGCAATTTGTGAATATAAAATGCAATAAAAACATGAAATATTTAATGGTCTACCCAAGTTAAATTAAATAACATTTTAATGGCTCAGCCAATTTAAAGTTGTGTTTTTAAATTAATTTTCTATCCTTCACATGACCTTAATATAAATAAATGAGTCTGCTGCAACTACTTAGACTGTCTGGTACATTTTAAAATAAACTGCTCATTTGAAAAAAAATCACTCCCAAAGTATAAAGTTGATCACAGAATTAATAGTGATTGAAAATGAACGTCAATGCTACGGTGGCAGCGGTGCGCGACAGGACATCTGGCCATGCCCATTGGCATAACTGTAGGGAAAACATCAGTCCACGCAGCCACAAGAATGTACCCATTAACCCAGACACAATCAGTATTGCCAGCTCCAATGCAGACTTCATCAATAAAAATCACAGCTATTGTGCAGGAGGAGTCTTAAGATGCATCTTGGGCAGAGGCCAGTAAAGCATCTTCCATTGCAAGACGACCATTAGCCAAACTGGCAGATTAGACGTGGAAAATGATATAATCTTATTGTGTTTTACACAAAGTTCTCAGTAGAAATGTATTAACCCATTCATTGATTAAAGCAAGAGGAAAAAAAACGGGATACAGCTTTAGATTCAAAATAGTGGCAGTTTGTTTATTTTATACAATATACCTATAAGAATTCGGAAGAAATTAATCAAATTACAAAAGGTAAAACAAATAACAAGAGTAGCAGAAATATAATATAAGAAGGGTTGGTGCAACAGACTTGAGGACTCTACTCCAAAGAGTGTATCATCTAGCATGAGTAGATCTACCAGAGGTGCAGGTTGGGCAGTACACCAGGGCCCTCCTCCGGGGGGGGACCCAGTGCAGTGTAATAAAAATTAAGAATGGCAACAAAACATTTTTTTTGTGTAGTGTAGGGGCCCCATGTGGCCCCCACAGCCTGACCCAACACGCCATGGCACACTGGGCACCTCCTGGGCCCCCATGCCTACTTGGCGGCACACAACCCTACTAAAGCTCATAGGAGGTGGCAGTGTAAAGCAGTTCAGCACACTGGAGATGTGTATCAGGGGAAAAAGGTAAGAGAGCAAAGTGACAGCAAAGTACAGGTGGCATTGGTTCTATGAGAGAGCAGTAAAAGAGATAGGGATGGGTGCTGAGAGGAGATAGATGCTGAGGGGGCTTGCTGCTGATAAGGTCTGGGTGGGGTGGAATGCTAACAGGGATGGGTAACGTCTTGGGGGTGGAGCCGCAATGAGTAAGGGTCTTGGGAAGGTTTGCCATTATGGGAAGGGGTCTTTGGGAGTGGAGCAGATATGGGAAGGGGTCTGGGGAGGAGCACAGAGTGCGGGGCCCAGGGCAAAACATTTTTTACAACCCACCCAGAGAGGCCCAAAACTTTTTTTAACCAGGGCCCTACATTCTATAGCTCCCTAACTCCGCCACGGTCTAGAAGGGATGGTTAAGGTGCGAGACCGGTGGGTAACAGATACATTATGGTAATGATCAAGTCATCCGATGTAAGTGACATACTGTACGTTATGAATGAGCAATTTGGTAGGACGAACAAAATGTGTTTGTTAACGGGGTACAGTAAGTTTTGGAAGCAATGAGAGAGGTGGGGTTCTCACAGAGTAGGAGGAGCTCGTGAAAAGATCTGAAGGTGGAGTGAGAGGTCGGTAACGATAGGAGGAAATGAAGCATGTCTATTTCCGAAAAAAAAGGTAGTATTTGGAGACAATGGAAGAGATATAAGGGGAGCGCTGATAAGGGCTTATGTTAAGGTCAGGATTTTAAAAAATTATATATAAGTTTCATGGGTTTCAAATGTTTGGTAAGAAATGTATTTACAAAGTTATAGGCAAGAAAGTTAATTCCAGCTTTGCACACACACACACACACACACCGGAAGCTTACATAACCAAGTATGCAGAGGAAATGCAGTTAGGTATGGAGTTTGACCTTTCAATGGAAGTACTTGCTGCAGGATGGAATCACATGGTTGGGTTGGGTCTGAGCTTACAAACTGAATCCTGAGCACAAAGATATAGAGAGAGAAAGAATGCTACATATCCCAGCTCCTTTGCAACACATGGAACCCCAGAGTATTATACAAACGTATTTGCTTTCTTCTGATTGGCCAAAACAAATTATTAATTTTATGCTAATCTTAGCAGGGATTTTTTCAAGGGGTTGTCAACTAACAAAAGCCTCAGCTTGCGAACTGAAAAGATTTAGCAAACATCGGGTGAGTTTGTAAATGTTTTATTTTTGTGAAATGTTTTCATACACCTCTGATTCTCCCCTATCAGATGCATTCATAATCCAGGAAAGTTAAATATGCCTAAAGTTTATTCTGCAAGCTATGGGAAGCCAGTAGAGAGACACGTCGATAGGTACCAGTAGAGCTTTCAAACATTTTCGTGTTCAGGGAAACATGATATGCTTTTAGTGAGTTTTGGAAACTAGGTGAGAAGAGGGGGGGTCCATTGGAGATGGCACAGGGTCAAGAAAGATCTGAAGGCAGGAGGTGAGAGAAAGATCAGGTAATTTCCAGAGTGAGCATTGAGAGAGTGTTTGGAGAGGAAGAGATATACGTGGGTGCACTGATATTAAGGGCTTACTTTCAGGCCAGGATTTTACACTTTTATTCTGCAAGCTATTGGAATCCAGTAGGGACTTTTAGAGAGGCGCAACAGACACCGAGTGTTAAAAGTGGTAGATGAGTCTGGCAGGAATGTTCATTATGGATTGAAGTGTGGTTAGCACATTTCCAAGTCTACTATTTCACATAAGAGCAATTACAGACTGGCCCAAACGTTCCCTTTAATTCATTATGTGCAATGTCCTATGCTGCTAATGGGTACATTAAGCTGAATGCTCATTGGCACTCTCTCAAAATGCATTTTAAGACTCTGATAAAAGCAGAGAGATTAATCTTGGAACAGAGAGTAAAGATGTTTTGATTCACTGTAAATGCAAAGTACCAGCCTCTATATATTCTCAAGCAACAATCAGATCACAGAACATCTAAGGATCAGAGCCCTCCGGTGCATTTACTTTTTCCACGGGCAAAATTATTATTATTTATGTGGAAATATCAGCACCTGCGCTTTAATTTCCTGGGTGTTCCAAACTTCTGTAGAAAGTGTACAGTGTATACAAATCATTTGACAATGATAATTAGCATGACTCACTATCACTATCTCTAATGCAAAAAAGCAAAGTAACATATCTTAAAGAGACAGTGTAAGCATCAAGGAGCGGACGCAAGTTTCTTGTCCACTACTTGTGAGTTCAAGAAATGTGTGTTCATAAAGTAAACGATAAAGCCATCTATAAATAAAATTGGTATAGAATGAATATCATCTGCCTGATGTGCTGGGGCATTCTCCACAACCCTCCTATAACAAGACTCACACTGTTTGCCTGGAAGACACTGGAAGTCATCAGGAAGCCGTTTAATTATTCAGGAGTTTTGACTTATGTCCGTTTATACCCATGCTTGTGGGCATACGTGACCAATCCCCCAGCTCTTACAGTTATTGATGTAAATCCTTTTTTCTTTTTGCCCGATAGGATTGTTAATTAACCGGGCTACCAGAATGCTTATTTTTTTTTTACCTAAAGGCCTGATTATTAATATCAGAATGTTTTTTTTTTTTGGGGGGGGGGGGGCGCCTCCTGTTTAATTAACAATCCTGACAATTTTTGTTTGTGTCTGATGGCCTGGTTAATTAACAACCCTGCCAGAATGCTTTTTTTTTTTTTTGCCTGATAGTCTGGTTAACTAACAATACTGCCAAAAAAAAAGGCTGATAGGGTTGCGTATTAACAATCCTACCAGAATGATTTTCTTTTTGCCTGAGAGCTTGGTTGACTAACAATGCTGCCATTTTTTTTCATCCCACTAAATAAGAAAAATACAGAAACATAAAGATACAGCATCAGCATGCATCTGAGTGTTTGTCTCCACCCCGGTAAAAAAATTAAGGGGACAATGAGGTGGGAGGAATTGGCTGAGAGATTGTTCTAAAGGATATTAAGAACAAATACATATGAGAAGTAAATAAACAATCACTGACAAACTGCCCCAACAGCAAAACTCCTAAACACAACACATCTCCGCCCAATAAAGTTAATTATGTTGGTGCACTTAAGCAGCTTATACAATGCACCTCCCCACTGACCTCATCGTGGGTGGAGACAAGCAGCACTTTGAAGTATTATTTAATACCCACTTCTGGATTGCTACCTTATCGTGATGAAAGGACTTGTGTACCTCAATGAAGCTGTGAGCTATACCATGTAGGGTCACCCAAGGTGGGCAGGTCATAGCAGAGAGGTCAGACAAATTGTAACTCGCAACCCACTCTAGTATCATTGCCATGAAAACCATATGGATAAGCACAACCAGAAACACAGACAGTTGTGCCTGGTGTGCTGCATCCATATGGTCACAGAGAGTCGGAGATGACTGAAGGACCTGAACACCAACAACAAATATCAAATATTACTTTTTTTAAATTCCATTAATAGGAATTTTATCATGTTGGCTCAGTGTTAGATTATTAAAGTGGTCCTTTAAAACTACACAGGGGTGGGATTGCTTTCTCTGCCCTGACCACTTATGTAAAGTAAAGTGAAAGAGAGTTTAGGAATCTAATGTACATCAACAAACACATGTTTTATTACCATACTTTTGATTCTAAAACCTGCTAGTGAAAAACAAATGAAAATATGGCATATTAGGGCACCAGTAAATGGGTTTAATTCACTGGTTAGGCTCAAATATGTTGTTTTGTATCTATTTCTGTGTTTATTTTTCATGCAAAACCCTCCTGTAATGGATAAAAGCTGCTCTGTTCATTAATATGTGCAACTGGCGACTAAAATGTTTTTCAAAATGTGTGTAACCGCTGAAGAAAAGTCTCTGTTGTTGGATCACAACAGGAAACCAGAATGAATCTTGGACTGAAAAAGGAACAATACCCAAACTAAAAACAACCTTAAAACATTATTATTATTTGGAAGGTTCCTTGTTTTTAATACTAAAATAAACTACTTAAATGTTTGTTGCATATCAAAATATCATTTTATTTACAAATGCTTAAAAAGTTCTGTTTACACTCACTGAAATCTTCCAAATAGTCCATACAAAGGTCTATCCCAGCAGCTCATGTACACAGTATTTCTTTTGGCACTGGATGTATTAGCCAATCACAGACGGTTTTTGAAATGCTTCTGAGAGGCAATCTATGATTGGTTAGTATTACAGAGACACTGTACGCACAAGTTACAGGGGGTGGAGCTTTGCTGGCGCTGTTTTGAAAGGTTTCAGTGAGTAAAAACAGAGCTTTTAATTAGCGAAACGATGTCCACCTGTGTGCAATCTAAGTGTCACATGATCTGTCATTAAATATACACACCCTTTTTGAAAGCCCCCAGAGGCACCACTAACCAACCAAACACTGCCATGAAGACCAAGGAACTCTCCAAACAAGTCAGGGACAATGTTGTTGAGAAGTACAAGTCAGGGTTAGGTTATAAAAAAAGTATCCAAATCTTTGATGATTCCCAGGAGCACCATCAAATCTATCATAACCAAATGGAAAGAACATGGCACAACAGCAAACCTGCCAAGAGACGGCCGCCCACCAAAACTCACGGACCGGGCAAAGAGGGCATTAATCAGAGAGGCAGCACAGAGACCTAAGGTAACCCTGGAGGAGCTGCAGAGTTCCACAGCAGAGACTGGAGTATCTGTACATAGGACGACAATAAGCCGCACGCTCCATAGAGTTGGGCTTTATGGCAGAGTGGCCAGAAGAAAGCCATTACTTTCAACAAAAAACATAATGGCACGTTTTGAGATTGCGAAACGACATGTGGGAGACTCCCAAAGTGTATGGAGGAAGGTGCTCTGGTCTGATTAGACTAAAATTTAACTTTTCAGCCATAAAAGGAAACTCTGTCTGGCGCAAACCCAACACATCACATCAACCACAAAGAGCAGCATCCCCACAGGTGAAACATGGCTGGTGGCAGCATCATGCTGTGGGGATGTTTTTCAGCAGCCAGGACTGGGAAATTGGTCAGAGTTGAGGGAAAGATGGATGGTGCTAAATACAGGGATATTCTTGAGCAAAACCTGTACCACTCTGTGCGTGATTTGAGGCTAGGACGGAGGTTCACCTTCCAGCAGGACAATGACCCCCAAACACACTGCCTAAAGAAACACTTGGGTGGTTTAAGGGGAAACATGTAAATGTGTTAGGAATGGCCGAGTCACAGCCCAGACCTCAATCCAATAGGAATCTGTGGTCAGACTTAAAGATTGGTGTTCACAAGACTTATCCAAAGCGACTTGGAGCTGTGATTGCCGCAAAAGGTGGCTCTACAAAGTATTGACTTTAGGGGGTTAAATAGTTATGCACATTGACTTTTTCTGTTTTTTTTGTCCTATTTGTTGTTTGCTTCACAATAAATTTGAAAAAAAACATCTTCATAGTTGTGGGCATGTTCTGTAAATTAAATGATGCAAATCCTCAAACAATCCATGTTAATTCCAGTGAGGAAACAAAACACGAAAAAATGCCAATGGCGGGTGAATACTTTTTGTATATGCTAGATACTGTGCACACCTATAGGAAGAATTAAGTAGATAAAGTGCAACCTGCAAGGTACAATGTGTGACCTCTAAATGAAATGATGGTTGGTGGGGTCACAGCTGAAATTGCCCATACGGAGACAGCAACTGCCAGATTGTGATACAAATGTTTTCAGTCGTTACTTCCTCTGATTGGCAAAAACATTTTTTTCAAATTGTAGACAAGTTTAGCCTGGGTTTTGGAGGGTGTTAACCATAAGTTTCAACTGACAGAAATTAAAAGATATTTTGCGACTTCAAGGTATAGCGTTTAATTCTTATTTTGGTATTTTTTTTTCATGCTAATTTTTTTTTCATACACTACTAATTCTCCTCTATCAGATGCACTCATAATCCAGCTCACTTACATATTAATATATTTAAGTTAGTTTTACACACCAACTTCCTATTGGAGATCAGGTGAATTCAGGTGATCACAGTTTTTATTTTTTTTACTATAGAGACAGATGACTCTCTCAGGGTTGTGGCCAGTACACTTATTGTATGTTTGATCCTGATAAATGGCCAAATATAACACAATTTGATTGGCAAAGTCATTTGGTAAATATTGTATTTATAAATGCAAACATGGAGGTGTTTGTTGTGAGGTTACTTGCCATTTGTTTCCTGCCCATCCCTCTTACCAGTTTCATATTAAAAAGAAGCTTAATTAAAAAAATAAGATTGATAAAAGGTTAAAACATTATTTATTTATTTTTTTTAAAGGCTGCAACTAGCATATTTTTTGTGTTGTTCTGTCGTGTCCGACTCTCTGTTAAACTCATGGGGGCCTCATTCAATTGAGATTTGGCCAATTGAATAGGGCTCTAAATAAGCACATGCTTTTTGTTTTTAAAGAAGTTTTTAGTTAGTGAAAAACTTGCTTTTGGATAGATGTTTCTAACTAAAAACTTCTTTAAAAAAATATGCTATGTCCTTTTTTAGAGCCATATTCAATTGGCCAAATTGCAATTGAATGAGGGCATGGGACTGCAACACACCAGGCACATCTTTATGTCCCTATGGTCATGCTAATCCACTTATTATTCATGGCAGAGATACTGGAGCGGTTGCTCAATTTCTTCTCCGGTGAGCCACAGCACTACAGCTCCTGGTATTCCATAGGTGGTCTCACATCCAAGTACTGAGCAGGCCCAAACCCTGCATGGCTTCAGGGTGGTGTGCCTCTTGGTTCCCTGACTGGAAATCAAACCAAAGTTGCAGCGGTGAAAGCAACCGAATCCTAACCACTGGACCACCGGGGTAACCTAAACTAGCAATTCTTTTGTCCCTTGTCCGTTTGAAAGGGATGTTATAGTTCTTTATTTTACTATTTTTAAGCACCCTGTATATCAACTAGCAATACCGATGCTTAAAAATAGTAAAATATAGAATTACAACAGCCCTTTAAAAGAAACAAGGGACCAAACTATGTATTTATAAAACTGTAATCATGTTGGCCAACTGCTTCATAATGTGGCCTCTTATCTAATGTTTATTATATATGAAATACACAGAGACAGAAAGGGTCACGTGGGACATGGAACTCTAGAATAGAGAAGATAGAATTACTCTTGAAAAATAAAGAATAGTAGGTGGAGGCAAGGCACACATCAAATACTGTCACAGATATAGGTTGATGCCTCTAGTAGGACCTGGAGATATCTAGGATACCTTTGATGAAGACTGTGGGTGTGAATGGGGCATTTACATTTCTGGAGAGCAGTGCTTGCATTTATTGATGTAAACTGTCTGCTTCTGGGCAGGTGCAGAGGAAGGGGGTAGGGGTCCCATTCTAAAAGATATAATATTTTATAAAACCCTTCTCTCTGCTGCTATATAAGATAAGCACACACATCAGACTCCAAAATGGAGTTGAAACCAGACATAATGCAATCATTATATGTATATATCTATGTTACTTACATAGACACACACGGATGGATGGATGGATGGATAGATGGATAGATCTAAAAAAAAGTCATATAGATCAAGGATCTCAAAAATACATAAAAAAAAATAGTTATTCTTACCTAGGGCCCTATGTAAATCTCTGCAAAATCAATAACTAGTGCCGTAGCAGCACAGTAAATCCTGCCTAGTTATGTTAATCCTCCATCCCTTAAACACAGCGAGAGAACTGCTACGGGTAACTGCTAGGAGTGAACGTCACAACAAAGCCAAAAAGCAAGGCATTAATCCCCATTGAATTTTGCACTGACAATAAATTACAAGTTACTCCCTGAAACCCAAACCATATGCTAATAAGATTTTACAAATCATTCACAAATCAGGGCACTGCCGTAACTGCAAAAAGCAGAAGAAATATTTACGAGTACCAAAGACGACTTGCAAGTAGTTTTAAAACGTTTGCGGAGTCCCCCAGAAGCATTTAATATGATAGTATAGCACAAAAAGCTCTACATAATGATGACATTTCAACATTATTTGACACTTAACAATCTGATATAAACATATGAGTACTAAAAAAATATGATATGTTCGTATTAAGCCTATTTTAGGATCCAAAATCCAGAGAAAATCACACAGCCAGTACTCAAGGGGTTAATAAGGTCACAAAAACATGTTTGTAGGAACAAATGCTCTTATGCATTGTCTAATAAAGAGATCATATTTTAACACAAAAATAAACACAATCTTTATTTATTGAAGCTATAACTACAATTGTCACATCTTTATAATACCAATATATCTTCAAAAACAAGAAACAATTACTTTATATATAACTCTGTTTCCTTGCCGCAGGAGTTGCACTTGAAACTGCACTTCCAAATCATTATAATATTCACGACATTCACATTTCTTATTGCCTCCTATAGCCATCTCATCCGTAAAGCTTGGTTTGGCCCGCTCCCTAAACAGAAATCTGTTGTGTCTCCAGCAGGATTTATGGCTATGAGCAGTGCTGCGGTGATTTTGGGGGGAGTGAAAAATTTACATTAGTGTAGAAGTTTAGGGGGGGGGGGGGAAGCTCCTGCAGCCGATTTATGTCAATGCCCAACTTAGAGCTCCTGATTTACACGGAGGCCATAGTTGCTCTTGTTGTTATGTACTTTGCCTTGAATATCAGTGGTTCTTTACAAGTCTACACAAAAAGACAGTTAAGCAATTCCATCAGATGTAGCTTTAATGTACATGTTTTTTTTCCTCAAAGAAAAAAAAAAAAAAGCAGTGTTACTTTAATGCTTTATAGGTTTATTTATCACAGCCCCAGAAATGCTTCAGATATGAACACAGATTTCACAATGAGCAGATTCAGATCTACAATGACAGGATCTGTGTGAGATAGACAAGTCCAGCATTCATCACACAATGTGACCTCATCACCATGGTCTCCGGACAATGATCTGAATGGGGTATGAAGGACTTCTGGAATAACCTGGTGACCTCATTATTGGTAGATAAGCAGCATGCAGCAAACCAACAGCATTAGCAGTTATTTAAGAGCAACCTTATTGTGGTGAAGGAGATTGTGTACTGCAATGAAGCTGTGAGATAAACCATGTAGGGTTACTCAAGATGAGCTGGTCATAGCCAGAGATGGCTACAAATGTGGTAAACTGGAGAAAGGAACTGGTAACTCACTCAGTGTCTTTGCCAAGAAAACCTTAAGGATAGGCAAAACCAGACACAAGATGTGGGGTCACAAAACAAACATATGAGCATAAAATGGTCATTTGAACTGACCTGCTAGTGGAGGGGAGCGGCCATGACAGGTATACTTCTGTTTTCAAGGCACAAGGGGTAGTTACAGAACAGGGCAAGCAATGCATGCAAGTGCCTCTACTGAGCCTATGGGAGGGTATCATGTGCTGACATTTTATCTGAATCCACAAAACAAACAACTAATCTCACTCCTTCCTTCCTTCTTCTCTTGAGAAGATAATTTGAGTCCATACCCACTCATCAGCAGCAATGTGGCAGACACAAGCATGGCATCCCTCAGGCACAAGAATCGGCTACTATTATAAAAGGGGATTTATTTATTACGTCACATGGATTTTTAGTTGTTATATTATTCTCCATTCGTCGAAAGTAATTAACTTGTGGTAATATTGCACTTTAAATGATCGATTTAGAATAATGAGAAAATAAAACTTGTCTACATATTAACCCCTATTGGATGAAAATGACCACGACTGACGCTGTCAGGTCAATTAGATTGTTTTTAAATCCCTTTACACCTGTCTCCAAGACAACCCTTATAAGGGTGGAGCCAAACAACACAACTGATACTGGATATTGCTAGCATAAACCTTAAAATTAACAACTAGCTCCTCTTCTTTGGACATTACAGTGGTCGAAGACAACAGACCCAACGTTGCACGGGCTAAATTAGCAAATAATAGCATTGAAATTAACAAAAGTAAATACATTTCTGTGTGGGCGGACCAGAAAGACTGACAGCTTAAATGGCAAATTCTAATGCCATTTTGAGTTAGCAGTCTTTCTGATCCACCTGCCATTTTTTTTATAATATTCAATTGATAAAAAAACTATTATAACTTATAGTATTAAATCCTACCATATCTGGAACCTCTGCTGTGAATAGAAATATGAATATTTGCAATTTGAAGCTATATAAAAAAAAAATGAAAAAAAACAAACAAAAAACAAATAAAAACAAAAAAAAAAAACTTACTACATTGTGGTTGTCTTTCAGCTCAGAAGATCCTTTCACCAGAATGGTCTTGTTATCAGTACCTCATTACTTCATTACTGGATGATTATTTTGACATTCTTCTTTGCTTCTTTTGTATCAGAGTCTGACACCTCAAAAGCCATCCATAAAAACATGTAATTATTCCAGGGAACAATTCATCAATAAGAAGGTAATTAAGTACTGATAACAAGACCAGACAGTGGGAGGCACTCATGACAGCCAAAACATAGTTAAATTGAAAACCATTTTTTTTTTTATTCCTAAATGCCATTTTTTTTAATTATCTTCCAATTGCAAATATTCATATTGGTACTCTTTTATCCTCCCATAATGAGGACCTTTAAAAGCAAAATTAAGCAGCAATGACCTCACACACCCATTTAGGGGTAATCCTCCTAATCTAAGATACATTTCTAAAACCATTACTATACATTGGTATTAAAAGGAGCACTACAGTTCAAGAATAAAAAAAAAAAATCACTTGTTTGTCCAGTGTGTACAAACATACAATATTAGCGACTGTGTAAGCCGTGGGCATAAAAGATTTTTTGCGAACAGTTTTGAAGACTTTTTTTTTTTTTTTTTTTTTTTTTGAGTATAGGAATCCATTTTGTGTTTGTTACATCATCACTTCCTGATAACTGGATGATGGGGATGTGTGTTTGCAGTTATCAGTGGGAGAAGGAAACAGGCAAATGTCCAGACATGTCGTTTGATAACTGGATAAGAGTTTTCAAACACATTTTGTTTAATTTTACAGTAAACATTTAAGGTGGATATTTGTTGTTCTTTCTTAAGGTGGATTGATATAACTATTGTTCCAGACAATAATGAATTTGTAATCATAATTTTTTTGCTTCATAGATGAAGAAGAGTTTCTTGATCACTTACCTTTGGCCGTTTCCACTGCACTCCTTGGACTCGTTGTGTCTTGTAAAACAAGGAGTCGTTATTAGGGGGGAACGAGGGGTCCTCAAACAGCTCCTTCTTCTTCTGACACTCCCTCTTCAGGGCATAATACTGCTGGTTCCCAAAGGTACTCACTGATGAAAACATTGTTCACACTATTCTATAGAGATAAGAGAAAAATCATTATCTTAATGAGCATCCATAAAAGGATAAATACAGATAACGTTAAGTGTGACAGTCTTATCATTCTAATTGGGCATGCTTTTATGGTTTATAACCTCCATTGTAACAGATAATTATTCATACAAGATAAAGTCATTAGGAGAGACTGTAGACTTTTTTCATGTAATTTATTATTAATATATCTGAGTTTCAAGCCCAATTATCTAACACTTCCACTAAAAAAATGTAATTATATTTATTTATATGTGTACTTGTTTATGCACCCCGACTGGTTACACCATTTCTGCTGATCGGCTATTCTATTTAAGGACTACTTTAGTGGTTTATAAAGAGCTGTTTAAAGAATAGTTAGGTAGGATTTGATATGCAAATTTTAAGATAATAAACAATTAAATTACTTTTTTTAAATCATGCCCCAGGCTGTATAAGCTCTAGATCTTTCCACTCTGAATGAAGTTTTGTCACCACTCCTTAAGACAGACACATTTGTAGCAGTCAGTAGTGTACCATGAGCTGCTAGCAATGTGCACAAATACACTTTCTAGTCACCTTACACTATCATACTGCAAATACAGTATATCTGTTTGGAGACCATTCCTCTCTGGGCGGCTCCCACTTCAGATACAATACGTAATAGATAGAGTGGAGAGATAAGGAGCTCATCATACTGCCTAGGGCATGATTAAAAAATACTGAATTAATTATTTATATGTAGAGTAAAAGGTTATTTTACTCTATATATACTCTTTTTTTTTTTTTTGCATTGTTCAGCCGTTTTCGACTCTACGTGACCTCATTCCCCATAACATCTTTATGTCCATGGTCATGCTGATTCTGTAGTGGGTTGCCAGTTCCTTCTCCAGTGGGCCACAGCATATAGCTCTTGGTATTCCTAGGTGGTCTGCCATAATTCACACCCCTGATATATGTACCATTTACATTATGAATGCCATATGAGGACATGAAAGTAATTTAGTATTTCCTGTGCAATGCTCTTTACGCAAGTCAGTGTAATCAGAAAGCAAGATGGCGGACATCACGCCAAGACATGCATATTTGAGTATTTGTTACATTATGTGTAGTCACTTCACATTGTGATACTGGCATGGGTGGAGATACCGCTGGTGCAATACAACAACGGCCCTCTTCTGGGGGGCCCAGTGCAATCTAGTTTTTTTTTTAAATATATTTTTATATCATTTTTTTTTAAAAAATTTATCACTGCCTAAACCTCATTATCCATGGGTAGCGTGAAGCCCCTCTCCTGTGGTCGTTGCCTTAGGTCATAACAGATTACACAGATACGGATTAAAATAATTAAATAATATAGTTAAAATATTTTTTAAAAAAAAGCATTTTTCCATCATTATACTACATTGCTGGCTCTTTAATAAGTAAGTGATTTAAACTTTCCTGACTCATTTATCTTCATTTCCAGTGGACAGATCACTCTCTAATTGGCAGTATAATCAATGCTGACCTTCTGGAGCGAGCTGGCTCCCGTCTGGAAGACTCTACTTAATTACTGCCATATATGAGCCAGACAGCAAGGTAAGCAATGCGAGAAGCAGAGAATCCCACTGCAGGTATAGGGCTGGGCCCACTAAGGGGAGATCTTTCAAGACTTTCCAGTTATCAAATTGTCTCAACCCACTATTGACACAGATCTAACAGACCCTCTACGTTCCCCCATAGCACCCACCTCTACTGGATCCTGCACCTTCTACTTGCTCACCCACCATTCCCAGATCCTCCATCCTCTCCCAACCCATCCTCCTCCCCTGGATCCTGAACCCTCTACAACACTCATCATTCCCAGATCCTCCATTCTCTCCCAGCCCATCCTCCTCCCCTGGATCCTGAACCCTCTACAGCACCCACCATTCCCAGATCCTCCACCCACTCTCTGCTCACCCACCTCTCCTGCATCCTACACCCACTCCCTGCACACCCACCTCTCCTGCATACTACACCTACTCCTCTCCTGAATTCTGAACCCGTCCCTTTCCTACAGCGCCCACCATTCCCAGACTCTCCACACTCTCCCTGTCCATCCACTTGTCCCAGATTCTCCACCCACTCCCCAATTTCTCCTGGATCCTGCAACGTACCCACCTCTCCTGGATCTTGCACCCACGCCCTGCTTACTAACCTCTTGTGAACCCAAACCCTCTACCTACCCACATTCTCACTGCTCAACCACCAACAGACCCCCTTTTTTCCCTAGTCACTCATCTCTTCCAGATCATTTACCTTCTCCCTGATCACCCACCTCTGCCGCATCCTCCACCCTCTCACCTACCTGTAACCTCTCCCTGATCACCCACCGCTGCCCGATTCTCTCCTTCACAACTGAATGACAAGTCCTGCCCTCCATGACCCATTAATTCCCTGCCTGCTGATTCACTCCGTGCAAACAACCAGATATCAATATTTGGTGTTTAAGAATTGACTCTGAGGGAGGAGCGGCCGCCAGATTATACTGAGCCTGGGCATGATCACACGGTCACTGCCAATAATGTGACTACAACCTATTATATACTTCAGTCAAAAGCTGCCCTTTCTATTGGGAAACAATTACTTGAATACACAACGGCTTTATTATTATATTCCCCGAAAAACTAGTCCCTTTACAGTAGGCTTTCCTTAAAGAACCACAACAGTGGACACAATTATTGTAGGATGGTAAAATACCATTTTGCAACTGGAAGGTATTTAAATTTTTTTTTATTTAATTCACGTCTGGTTTTATTATCCAATTACCCTCATTGATTGCTTCCGGTTGCAGCCAACTTCTATGGTCATAATAGAGGCCAACGGTTCACCTGAGCAATTGGCTTCAAAAGTTAATCATCAATAATGAGTGTAATTAGATATAAGAAGGCTGGTCTTGTGGGAGGATCTCTCGAGTTGCTTTCATAATCTTTGATCGAAATGACAAAAAAAAAAATAACTAAGTGTAGTATTATTAAACTTTATATATCAAACAACAAACGTACATCCCACATCCAGTAGTGCATATCCATACATATGTTTTTAAGTGTGTAAAAAAAAAATGTCCCATGGTGTGTAATTGGGAAAGGAAGTCCCAGCTCCTTAGTCTCCTTGATGACAGTTGTTTCAAATTCACCGCCTACGCGTTTCTTCTTGTATGACTTCTTCAGGGCTTGGGTCTCAAAATAGAACAACTAATGTTCTTGAGCTGAGACATTTGCAGATATTCATCATTTCATTTGTACTTTACTATCCTAACCTAATTTAAATCTTTATTGTGTCCCTTTAAAGATAGGAAGGTTACTTTTCAAAAAGGATGGAAGTAAATGAAATATTTAAAGCTCATGGGTTTGTAACTGACTTTGGGTGAATACAAAAAATTAAACAAAATGGCAATGGAATAAATATATGGCCATCCAGTCGGTCTGGTAGAGATTAATAAATATATATTGTTTTGTTTTTTGGTGGTGTTCAGTTGTGTTCGACTCTCTGAGACCTCATGGACCATAACAGACCAGGCACATCTTTATGGCCAGGGTCATGCTTTTCCACTTGGTATTCATGGCAGAGATACTGGAGTGGGTTGCCAGTTCCTTCTCCAGTATGCCACAGCATGCAGTTCCTGGTATTCCTAGGTGGTCTCCCATCCAAGTACTGACCAGGCCCAACCCGGCTTGGCTTCATTTATTGAAGATATAAAAAGTATATGTAAAACTAAAAATAACGGCAATTGTTTGCAACTAAAAAAAAAACTAAAAAAAGTGGAAGTGTCTTGGATTTCATATAGAAGTTAGAGGTGTTTTATGTGTATATTACTGAAACATGCACATCTGAGATAAAGACATTATCAACAGCAATTAACATTAACAAAATGTGGGAAGGTATTAAAGACGATAAGCATGCCCACCTGAAAAATGGAATAATGTCACAGTTAATTAATGTTAATTGTTCTATTGTTAGTGTCGCTATTACTGATTTTTCATCTGGGCATGCCTTTCTTTATTACCCATCACTGCTAGTCTTAATTGCTGTTGATACGGCCATTACCTCAGTTCTTTGTATTGCCACAATAAATGGCACCTTTTCAGTGTCACTTTAACCTTTAAAATAGATAAAAGTATTTAACCAACTCCCATTAGCAACTATCAGTAATATGAATATCACCCGGCCAATCAGAGTGGGTAACAATCCTGCCCCACCTAGTAACTGTGTAATAGTAATAAAATATTAATATAAACAAAACCGGTCGCTAATTGATTATTATTTATCTTTGTGATTTTTATACATTTAAAGGGACTTTAGCAACAGAAAAAGCATGTTTTTCTCTGGCGGTTACATCACAGATACATTCATTTATTTGTTTAAACTACAGAGATCCTTTAAGAACCAGATTTAAATCTGTGCTAAATATCTCAGAAAATAAATTCAGATTGTAACTTCGTTCCAGTTCCTCGTAATCATGAGCAATAGCTGGCCATTACTTTATTTGAGATCTACAAGGGGCGTTGAATGCAGATAAGGTTTCAGCTGCTACTTTAAGTTTCCATTGCTTGGTATCATTGCGCTCAGTAGAACTGAGCTAAAACCCTATCTGCATCTAAGGTGCCCTCCCAGGTGACACACAAGGTTAGCAAAGCTGACAATTTAGTTTCTAATGATCACCTTCTAGGGTGGGCGGACACTTTAAATGCAGAGAAAGCATCTAACTGCACATAGGGAATATGGCAGCTAAAACTGCCAGTGCTTTCAACAGGACTAATAGAAAGCTCACCTCACTCTTGGGAAAGATAAGAAAATGGGACCACACAGAGTCATTGCCTCTAAAAGTAAAAAATCTAAATTATGTCTTGTATTTAAATACATTTGGCTTATTATAGTGTCTGGTTATTTAAAAAAACATGTAGGAAAAAAGTCTGACTCAGGGTGTAATTAAACAGGAAAAAATCAAACATCTAGTTCCTAATTAGAAAAATAAATGTTGGTGGCTGTGCAGGTTGAAGAGATCCATGATACACCGGTGGATGTTGTGTGTATGTGCAAGCGGTATTTATATTTCTTTGGTTGCAGTTACATAGTTAAATAATAATTAAGGTTGAAAAAAGACTTTCAGTCCATTAAGTTCAACCTTTTAAGATCTCCTCTGATCTGCAATATGCAGATAAGTTATTAATTAATTAGTTGTTAATTATTAATTAACTATTTTTTTTTTTTTTTTTAATTATTAATTAATCCAGAGGAAGGCAAACAGAAAAAAAAAACGCAAGCGAAACTTAGCCAATCTGCTCAAAGGAAACCCCCACAGTGAATGATGCAAGGTGTCTCCTTACAAGCCAGTGAGAGATAAGGGATCTATCCTGTTATGTACACACACGGCACAGGAATCCTACTGGTGCCGGGCGGGCTTGCGTCCCGATGTACTCCCTAACCCCCAACACCCTGGCGGCCCTAACCCTAAACCTAACCCCCTACAGCCTGTGCCGGCCCTAACCCCCTAAACCCAGTGCCGGCCCTAACCCTAACCTCCTAGCCTTAACCCCCTAAATGTACCTTCCTAACCCTAACCTGAAAACCCCCTACACTACTTACCGGCCCTAACCCTAACCTGAAAACCCCCTAATCACTTACCGGGCACTTACAGACCGCTACATCAGGACGTCCACGTCACGTTTCCCATCGCATTCGTGCACATAACAGGATAGGTCTGATTTGAGGAGTGTGCGGTCTATTTCAATCTTAGCCTTTTGGTTCCCTCCCTCTTTCACCTTCCCTCATCTCATAACTGATCATTCAGCTCAGGGCAAGTGATGTAACAAACACATAATGGATTCCTGTACTTCCAAATTCAGTATTTCCCCAAAAAACATTCTATGCCCAGGTCTTGCACAGATGCTAATAATGTTAGTTTAGTACATAACTGACAAACAAGTGTCTTATTTTCTTGAACTGGTGTGCTCCTTTAAGGATAACAAAACATTATCCACAAATCAATAGAAGCTCCAGTAAATCTGCGCGTCTTGGAAGAGATCACTTGTATGACTCACTCTGGGATGTTTTTTCCTTCTCATTATTTGAGCCTAAACGTCTTGAGATGGAGAGAAATTCTATTCACTGCGGCCCAAGAACATGAGACAGAAGGGCCGAGATTCTGATACATGATTTTTGGTTTGAGTGCAGTTACGTATAGCTATGATGCAGGCTGCCGTATGCCACTTTGCAGATCTCCATCAGACGTGCACAATTTCTATACACCTATACAGCCTGCATCACATCTTAAAAGACTGAATCAAAGAGCATAATTAACCAGGAAACATAAAACTAGTTTTTAAATTAGAAACAAAAATGTTGCTGGGTCTATTGGACTTTGGAGGGATCCATGGCATGTTGGTGTGTGAGAGAGGCGTTTACATTTCTGGAGAGAAATGCTTGCATTGCATGATGCAAGCAGACTGTTTCTGGGTCTGTGAGGGGGAAGTGTTGTAGTGGTGATTTCAATCAGATCCAATTATCTAACAAAGCATTGTCAACTCTCCCTATTCCATCCTTCCTATCACTAGTAGATAAAAAAAAAAAACACACAACCTTACAACCTAGCTCTAAAGTAAGTGATACAAGAGACAAAACAGATTCCTCTATTCTAAAGCAAACTCTTCAAATATCTTGAATTTCTCTAAAAATGTCCATTGCGCTTTACAGCCGATGACATTGGTTATATACACCACACAAACAAGTTCATGTGATGATTATGTCCCTTTAAAGGCAGATTCTCGCTCTCATTGAAAACAGCAACCTGTTTTTCCAGTGTGTTAATTGCGTAGGATTATGTGTATTATGGCCGTGCAAATGAGAGAGTCGGGAATTCCTGCCAGAAACAAACATATAAAACCTGGGGAGCCCGGCGAGGTGAGTCACAGGGAAACATTATGTATAGTGAAACGCGTAAATTCACACGCCGCCTACATCCTGGGGGCACTTACTTATATATTGTGGTAAAACCAGAAAGTTCAATACATAGGAAGTCAGAATAGAGATATTGCTTAACTTACAGTTCTTTCTGTCTCTCCCTATGTCTTATAAGAACATAATTTAGCTTATGGTGGGCAAAAGAGCGATAGAAGCCCTCCACCGTACAGAATACAGTAAATAAATAGTACATTTGTGTTCACATTGGAATGTCTAAAAATAAGTTAAAAGATGTATTTTCTGCTCAGAATTCCCAGAAATACAGTTTTTGCACTGCATTCTGAGAAACAAGGCGGTGACATGCAAATTAGTCTACAATGTATTTTAACTCCTTATAGGCATATGCTCGCTGTATTACACAACTTTAATGCAAGCATAAACCTATAAGGAGCCAGGTATATAGTCGTTTTGCATTAACGAGTGAAAGTGCATTGTAGGCCCAGACCCCATGAAGGAAGGTACAAAAGTCATATTCATAATCTCCTGGAGCAGACGCAACGGAGGTTTAGATGTCGTAAACCCAAGCGGGTGAAGGTTCTTGTGGCAACACCCAATCTGAATTTTCATAGTCCATGAGATCCGAAATTCGAGTCGTCCACACTTGACAAAAGGTGCTCAATATACTGGAAAATGCCAACGACGGAGCCCCCACTGCTGGTTATAAAGAAAGGGCACTATACATAGATCACTCCCTTGTCACAGAAACCATGATCTCGGCCTGGGGCTTACCGGTTGTATGCCGGCAATACCAAGGTTTCTCCGAAATCCCTAGGGCTTGATGAGAATTGATTGCCGGTCATACCTCATGCTGTCCAACTGGTGGTAGAAACTGGATACCAGTGCACACCACCGAGGTGAAGGATCTTCTTATAGGTATCTCTGCAGGTACTGACGGTGGAAGGTGTGTATCGGGGAGGGCACACCCATCATTCCAGTCCATATTCTCCAAGTGGAAAAAACTCACAACACCTTCCCATGCATAGGAACTCCTGATATTGCTAAAGAACCTGGAACCTAGATTAGATAGACCAGATGGTGCCATAGCTGAGAGGCCACCGGCTGATTTTTCACCAGAGTCTGCCCCCTTAAGGGAACACATTTTTGCAAGTCCCTGCCATTGCCCAGACGAGTGAGAAAATGGTCCTCTAACTCCATCCAGCTGTCTGGGACAAAAAAAAAAAAAGAGTCTGCTGTGGACAGGTAGACAACCCAAATACGTGATCACATCTGACTCCAGCGAGATGTTACGGACTACGAGAGGCAAGAAGTCCACCTCTAGCGGACCCTCTAAAAGTTCTGTGCTCTTGGACCAGGTGATCTTAGCAGAGGAGACAGCCATATTCTAGATCCGGTCTATCTATACAGTGACACTATCTCCTCTTCCAATAAACCCATGCATATTACTTGCTTTTACTGCAGTTTCTTGTATTGTTTTGTTCTGTCGTATCTGACTCCCTGTGACCCGATTAACGATAGATATGCCAGGCATATCCATTGTTATGTCTCTGGTTGTGTTTATCCATAACTTTATCTTAGCAAAAATACTGGAATGGGTTGTCAGTGATTTGTCTGACCTCTCTGCTATGACCATACATAGTGTAGGTCACAGCTTCATTAAAGTACACAAGCCCCTTCACCATGAAAAGGTAAAGAGCCAGAAGGGGGTTGTATTGTTTATCTACTTTTAAATCATGTAATATAATAACTCACAAGTTCATCCCCTCTTCTGTTGCAATTACAGTTTAAAATATTTTATTTAAATGGACTCACAGGAGCTGAATGAGACCTACAGACGTGTCCCTTGGTTGGCCCTACAATGTGACACAACATCACTCTTCCTTGGATGGCGGCTTGCCATGTAACATTTCTTATCAGAAATCCTTATCAACCCAAGCATGTTGTTCTGCTGGTTTCCTTTAATTGTCCTTTGGAAGACTTGGTCTCCTCCACTGTGCCTTATTAATATCTTGTGACAAATGAATATATCAGTTGCTGGCATCAGCTTGCAGAATCTCATTAATTTATGTTTAACGGTTTGACAAAGACAAGGTAATTACATTGCAAAACTAACCGTGTGTATTCGGATGAGCCAAAAACTGTAATAACTCTGCATGTCATAATGGTAAATACGTGTACTGTGACCCAACCATTTATGTTGCAAACGTCAAGAAGTATATCAGCATGATTTGAAAACAATAAACACGCAGCCATACATTATCAAATACACTCTTATTATTTCAATGTCCCTTTAATCGCAATGAAATCAAGATTTTTGTTCATTTTTTTTGTCTGAGCCTACTTAAAAGGCTCTTACAAAACCAAGTATGCTGAAGAGAGTAGATAGGTACAGAGTTTGACCTTTTGTGGTAGAGACCAAAGGAAGTACTGGTGGAGGAAGAGACAAAGAAAGAGAAAGAGAGAGACACTACATATCTCAGGCTGCTTTGCATTACAGGAATCCTAGAGTTTGATACACTACTGATTCTCCTCGATCAGATGCATTCATAATCCAGGAAATTTAGCTATGCCTTTAAAACTCATCACTTAAGCCAAACTCGACCTGTGACAGTGGTCTCCTTAAAGCCCAGGAATCCATGGGTGGCTATCACTGCTTGCATGAACTACAAATGCAATTTGTTTTTAAACTGGAAATACTAGCAGATGAACGATAGCACAATTAATGCTTTTCATTTATGCGGCACAGTTATAGTATCTTACACATTCATCTTACAGTGTAGGCTGTGGAGGTTTTACAGTCCCTCAGGATTAGGACCGGTTCGGTAGAAAACTAGGGAGGTTTATAGCAGAGATCTTGCTTTATAATTTGTGGGATAGGGGGCAGCTATCCACCTGGCAAACAGGTAGTCTATAGTCTTGCCCGGGCCTACAGGCGACGCACGGTAGTCTATAGTCTTGCCCGGGCCTACAGACGGCGCACGGTAGTCTATAGTCTTGCCCGGGCCTACAGACGGCGCACGGTAGTCTATAGTCTTGTCCGGGCCTACAGGCGGCGCACGGTAGACTATAGTCTTGTCCGGGCCTACAGGCGGCGCACGGTAGACTATAGTCTTGTCCGGGCCTACAGGCGGCGCACGGTAGACTATAGTCTTGTCCGGGCCTACAGGCGGCGCACGGTAGACTATAGTCTTGTCCGGGCCTACAGGCGGCGCACAGTAGACTATAGTCTTGTCCGGGCCCACAGACGGCTCGCGGTAGTCTATAGACCTGTCCGGGCCCACAGACGGCGCGCGGTAGTCTATAGACCTGTCCGGGCCCACAGACGGCGCGCGGTAGTCTATAGTCCTGTCAGGGCCTACAGACGGCGCGCAGTAGTCTATAGTCCTGTCAGGGCCTACAGACGGCGCGCAGTAGTCTATAGTCCTGTCAGGGCCTACAGACGGCGCGCGGTAGTCTATAGTCTTGTCCGGGCCTACAGACAATGCATGCTCGTCTATGGTCTTGTCCAGCCTACAGACGATGCACGGTAGTCTATGGTCTTGTCCAGCCTACCGATGACGCACGGTAGTCCAATGTCTTGTCCAGCCTACAGACAATGCACGGTAATCTATGGTCTTGTACAGCCTGCAGACGATGCACGGTAGTCCAATGTCTTGTCCAGCATACAGACAATGCATGGTAGTCCAATGTCTTGCCCAGCCTACAGACAATGCATGGTAGTCCAATGTCTTGCCCAGCCTACAGACAATGCATGGTAGTCCAATGTCTTGCCCAGCCTACAGACAATACAAAATTGGTAACATCCTCAGCTGGGGGCTGACAGTTAAGGTTGTTTCGGTTCCCTGGACTAATGATAGAAAGAAAGGCTTCTCCAAGCCATCAAGGTGGGGAAACCAAAGATCTCACTTGGAAAGACAAGTACCAGAGCATCAAAAACTAGAAAAGTAAAAAAAGAGAATGAATAGAGTTGAATATGGTGAAGTATATCAAAAAAGTATTTTTGTTTGACACTATATAAAATTACTAGCGACTTGCCCGTCAAAAATGACGGCAATAAAAACTGAAGCCTGGCAATGCTGTTTGCCACACAATGTAAGCCTCTCCCCCTCTACTTTACTGGCCTTGTGATGAGCGCCTTTGGCCGCTCATCACAGGCCTTGCAATGAGCCCCTTTGGAGCTCATTGCGAGTCTCTCCCTCTGTCTACTTCCTCCCTCGTGTCTTATTTCCCCCCTCCTCTCCCTCCCCTTGTGTCTCCTTCCACCTCGTCTACCTCCTTTGTATCTCCTGCCCCCCTGTGTTTTTACCTCCCCTCTCCCTCCCGTGTCTCTAAACCCCTCCCCCTGTGTTTCTTTCCCCTTCTCCCCCCTACCATGCATCTCTTCCCCCCCCTATGTCTCCCCCAACCCTCCCCTGTGTCTGTTCTCCCCTGGCCTGTGTCTCTTTCCCCCTCCCCCTGTGTCTGTTATGGCCTTCCTCGTGTCTCCATTTCCCTCCCTTGTGTATCTTCCCCCCTGCACTCTCTCCCCTGTGTCTCTTCCCCCTCCTCTCACTCCCCTGTGTCTCTTCCCCCTCCTCTTTCTGTGCCTCTTCCTCCCTGTCTCTTCCCCCTCACCCTCTGTGTCTCTCCCCACTGTGTCTTCCACCCTCTCCCTCTGTGCCTCTTCCCCCACCTCTCTCTGTGTGTCTCGCCACTGTGTCTCTTCACCCCTTCCTCTTTCCCCCTCTCTCTGTACCTCTTCCCCCTTCCCCCTGTGTCTGTTCCCCTCTCCCCCCCCCCCCATTTCCCTCCCATGTGTATCTTCCCCCCTGTTCTCCCTCCCGTGTGTATCTTCCCCCTGTTCTCCCTCCCGTGTGTATCTTCCCCCTGTTCTCCCTCCCGTGTGTATCTTCCCCCTGTTCTCCCTCCCGTGTGTATCTTCCCCCTGTTCTCCCTCCCGTGTGTATCTTCCCCCTGTTCTCCCTCCCGTGTGTATCTTCCCCCTGTTCTCCCTCCACTGTGTCTCTTTCCCACCTATCCCTCTGTGTCTCTCCCCCCTCCCTCTGTGCCGTGCCTCTTCCCCACTCTCCCTCTGTGCCGTGCCTCTTCCCCACTCTCCCTCTGTGCCGTGCCTCTTCCCCACTCTCCCTCTGTGCCGTGCCTCTTCCCCACTCTCCCTCTGTGCCGTGCCTCTTCCCCACTCTCCCTCTGTGCCGTGCCTCTTCCCCCCCCTCTTCCCCACTCTCCCTCCCCGCATGCGCGCTGCGCGCTCTGCGCAGAGCGCATGCGCAGAGCGCGCGGCGCGCATGCGCAGAGCGCGCGGCGCGCATGCGCAGATTCAGCAATATATACAGCTTATAAGGTCACATTGTTCAAATTGCAGAAATTCACATTTCCATAGATGAACCAGAGCAGCAAGAAATATGATAAAAGAAAAATAAAGTAGAGAGAAAACAAGTAGCATTGTACAAAACATATGGTGGAGTGTCTTCCCCCAGCAATTCCCCGTTTAACCAATCTTAAGGTAACCTTCCTCCCCCCTGTACCTCTGGAATACTGAAGAGATATCTCTCAGGGTCCTCTCACCATTTCTTCCCGTCCGCTCCACACTCCACTCCTCAGCCGCTCAACAGGAATGGCTTCTTTAATGTGTTCCCTTAACTTAGTTGTTATATATTACTATTTGTGAATAAGATCCAGGGTTCCCAAACCTCCAAGAAGCAGTGATGTGTATCTGATATGATGTGGGTCATCCTCTCATTGATGCAAATAAAATTTATTTTGTTTGTTACTTCCTGGAAATTAATGTCCCTGCTCTTTCATCGTCTTGCGATGGTATTCTTAGCTGCTAGAAATATCCATTGGGCCAGTTTATTCCCCTCCCTTCCCAGTTTTCAGAAGCGAGCTCCCAGGAGACAGACTGCTATTGATGGTTGGAGTGGGGTTTTGAGTGTTCTTGAGATTAGACTGGTCGTTTCTGACCAAATTTTAAATACCTTAGGGCAGCTCCACCAGGTGTGTATAAAGTCTCCCCTACCTTGGCACCCCCTAAAACATCTATCTGGGATTGTTTGGGATATCTTATTTAGTCGAACTGGAGTTGTGTATGTCCGGTGTAAAATCTTAAGAGAGGTTTCTAACAAACTATAATTAAATGAACCCTTAGATAGGTTCGATAAGGATTCAGCCCATTTATTCCCATCCCAATTTTGTCCTGAAAACAGCACTTTTCATGTATATGGCTGCTCACAAAAGATCTACTTTTTAAATGACAAAAAATATATAAATAAATAAATAAGCTAAAAGGGATTTGAGAACGTGCAAATGGAGAAATTTAGTTGAAAGTCAGAGATTTGGAATCAGTCACTAATAGTTTACATGTATTTTACCAATTTATAGCACAGCTCAGACTGAGATAATTTACAAGCTTATTCCACTTGGCTGCCTTGTTTATGACCCTTACAAATTTATCTCCTGTTTATATAAAGTACATACAAATATGATCCTCCGCATAAACAATTTATACTTAGACTTTCTGTGAACTTCTGCTAACCCTGAAATACAAATTATACGGCAGGGAGCAAGTAATTATTATAATATTTACTAGAAAATAACATCATTATGTAATTGGCCACTTTAACTTACATAGAAACATAGATTTTATGGCAGATCGAGTCTTTCTATTATATATATATATATATATATATATATATATATATATATATATATATATATATAGAAATAAAATAATCTACAATGGGCTCTCAATCAGAGGACAACATAACCTTAATAGGCCCGTTGTATGGACATGATAATCCACTCAGAGAGCGACCTCTTTTAGGCACTCGTGCCCTTCAAGGAGAGAAATATCCTGCAGTCTGGTCTCACTCAATAGTGGTCCAGCCCTGAAATACCAGGCAATTCTACCCTGAGAGGGAGAAACAGCAAATCCCAGACGTATATTTCAACCTCTCTTGGGCCTCGTCAGTGAGGTGCAGCTGAACTCCCAAAGTCACAGTGAGCAAGGGGTCCACGTCTAGAGTCCCCTATCACCCTTAGGGGGACTAATCCCCAAGACTCATTTGCATAAGCAACAACAAAATCAGAGGTGCTAATCAGAGAAAGAACTAACCTTAATATATTAATTCTATGGACACGATAACCCACTCAGAGAGCAGCCTCTTTTAGCCACTTGTGCCCTTCCACTAGAGTGATCCAGCCCCGAAATACCAGGCAATTCTACCCTGAACAGGAGAAATAGCAAACCCCAGACGTACGTTGCGGTCTTAGCTGGGCCTCATCAGTGGGGTATAGCTGATAACTCCCTAAGGCAGAGAATGAGCAAGGAGTCCACATCTGGAGCACCCATCACCCTTTGGGAGACTAAGCCCCAATGTTCTTTGGAGAACTACACTAGATCGGAGAAATGTTTTTAGTGTGTAAACAACAGCAGCTTTTAATTTACTATCTTTTAAAAAAAGGTTGGGATTTTTTTTTTTTTTTGCGGTCTAAAAATATATTCTGCGAACTATCAAGTTTAGTTATTCAAAAGATAAAATAGAATCAACGTGGCCGCGGTGGCTCCTTTAACATCTACAGAGCGTTGAAAGCTCAGGAAAAATAAAATTGGTGCTCATTATATGTGGAATTTCCTGTACAAGTTGTAACTGCATAACTTAAAATAGAAATAATATTGCTGACCATAACAGAAAAGGGACTTTACTTTAAATATAAGGAATAGGTAGGATTTACCTTCAAGGATATACAAATAAACCTTATAATATAAAATATAAATAATGCACCTCAAGAATATAAATAATGCATCTCTGTTTAATGTTAAATAACCTTTATAGTTTAGGAAAAATTAAGTTTGTGACGTATATAACAAAATAAGAACATTACCATCTATATAAACCCACAAGCATAGAGAACATCTTATGGATAGAATGTTTCCATCTTGTCTGACTTGATTACTTCCTGATAGCTTGGTGCCTGAAGGTATGTTATTATCTACTAAACAGTGCAGGGAGGTGTGGAGGGAGGGTTAGGGGGTTGTGTAACCAATGGATATTTTGATATTTGACACTTACCCCCTTCATCTGCACATTCTGAAAAGCAGACAGCGTAACTCAAAGTCTGCATATATAGAAATTTAAATGCATAAAGCAAGGTGCTCAGTCAGAGAACAAACTAACCTGAATAGGTTAGTTCTACTTGTGCCCTTCACAGGGAGAAATAAATAGAGTGATCCAGCCCCACAATACCAGGCAATTCTACCCTGGACAAGAGAAACTACAAATCCCAGATGTATGTTTCAGCCACTCTTGGACCTCTTCAGTGAGGTGTAGCTGAACTCCCTAAGACAGAGAGAGGAGGAGTCCATGTCTGGAGCTCCCTATCACTCTTAGAGAGACAAAGCCCTAAAAGTCATTTTAATAAGCAACAATACAAATAGAGGTGCTCAGTGAGAAAAAGAAGTAACCTTCATATGTTAGTTCTATGGACATGATAACCCACTCTGAGAGCAACCTCTTCTAGATCTTGTGTGCCCTTCACAGATAAGTATCCTGTAGTCAGAGTGACCCTTCCCCAACTGATGCAAAATTACCGTTAAGGATTAGTCTCCATAAAGGTGATGGGGGGCTCCAGACGTGGACTCCTTGCTCACTGTGCCGAATGATCAGCTGCACCTCATTGGTGAGGCCCAACTATGGCTGAAACGTACGTCTGGGTTTTGCTGTTTCTCCTGCTCAGGGTGGAATTCCTTGGTATTTCAGGGCTGGATCACTCTATTGGGTGAGGCCAGACTGATATATTACAGGATATTTCCCCCTGTGAAGGGCACAAGTGGCTAAAAGAGGCTGCTCTCCGAGTGTGATCATGTTCATAGAACTAAACTATTAAGGATAATTTGTTGTGCGATTGAGCGCCTCTGTTTTTGTTATTGTTCTTGTAGGGTGCCATTTTCAACAGCTGTTCCCTAAAACCATGCCCACAGTGTTTGATGATGCTCAGACACACAGCATGTCACTGTCTGCTTTCAGCAGAACAGTATGAAGCTCCTCCAACTATAACCACTGAACAAAGTCACTATACACAATACAAACATATCCAAGAGTTAATATTTGTACAGCATCCCCACCTAGGTGTGCACAATACCAAAGATCCTGCTCTTCCCCCAACCCCACATACCTATCACTTATCACCGGCAGCAATACCTGTTACACAAAGCTGGGTGTTATCTCCCTAATAACCAGTACTGCGGGCTGTAGTTTAGGAAGGATTCCCCCCCAGGCTTATACACCCCCACAAGAAGCGTATATACTTGAAAGACTTCATTCCTTCCCTCACTTGGAAACCTTCTGGTTAATGCCTTAAGGAACAGGTCTGGTTTCAATTGAGCAAATCCCCATTCTAAATACTTTATTGTTTGGCAACATTGTTTTGGGGAGAGAAACAGAGAATTCCATCTGTTTTATATTAAATATTGTAAAGGGCCTGAAAATACTTTTTTTGCTGAAACCGCCTCAATTACATTCAACTTCACTTCTTACCAAGCGAGATTCCATAAAAAACACAAACATTACATATATAGAGCAATTAAATGGGAAACACCCTTTTTTAAAGGGACACTTTGGTCAGATATTTTTTGCATGTTATTTTGAATAGCTAAACTTGATAATAACCCTTACATTAATATGTGATAAACCAAATTATTATATATTATGGCTGTCCATTTTCTTCTCTGCCTTTTACTTTTCTCAAGACGGTAAATAGATTCACAATACAATACAGCTGATGAAAGCTCTGGCACTTCCTGATGCCAAAGCCCCACTGTGTAGATAGAACTGCCTAAGCAATGGAAGTCTGATCCCACTTCAAGAAGCCAAAATGGCAGATCCACAAAAATGGCAATATATTCCCAGATGTATCTTATTTTTTGATTTCAAAACCAATTTCCTTATTTTCCAGTGCAGTTCTTCAAAATAGTATATTTTGAACACGTGACCACAATGTCCCTTTAATATATAAATGCCTGCGTTTCATTCTGACCCCGGTCTCCTTTTATTTTTTAGTTTCTCTCTAACATTTTAAACAAGAAAAAAAAAAAAATCCAGTTTCCGGTTTCTCCAGCTGTGGCCGTGTACACGTGACGTGTCTGCTGTCATACAAGCTCTTATCACTTTGGGTGTAATGGATGATCACACATTATCTAACACACAACACGCCTGACATACTGCGCACAGATACAGACGTGGTACAACATATCAGATTGTTTCAGACGCCCAGACGTGTTAGATGCGTTCTATGAAAGTGGCGCTGTTTCTAAGATACTAGAATAGATTCTTATATTGTATTAATATCCAGAACCAAGACCAATCATAAGCGTATTAAGACTTATACTAGCACAAGTAGCTTTCAAGTCAAATATAGATCTTTTTCAAGTTAATAAATTAAAAAAAATGATTAAAAAGGTATATGGAAGTTTCCTGGATTATGAAGAGAATCAGTAGTGAATGCAAACATTATTTGCATGACAAAATCTAAAAATAACATTAATAAACTTATCCTAAAGTTTAAAGAATTTCTTGTGAGAAGGAACACCCCTGAAAATCCAAACTGAATTAGCATAAAATTCATAATCAGTTGTGGCCAATCAGAGGCAGGTACAATAATGTATTTGTTTCCCTTTAAGACAAAGCTGCTTGGGTGGCAGCCATGATACTGACAGCTGATTTGCTAAGACACATCTCCGCATAGCTCATTGGCTAGGATGCTCTGCCTACATAGGTGCCTCGGGGGGTGGAGCTCACACAAAATTTCAAATGTACTTTGAGATACAGGTATGCAGAATTCCTCAATAAAATGATTTGATTTGAGACACCCGATCAGACAGACAGAGACACAGGAGATCACACAGAGACACAGGAGATCAGACAGACCGACAGAGACACAGGAGATCAGACAGACCGACAGAGACACAGGAGATCAGACAGACCGACAGAGACACAAGAGATCAGACAGAGCGACAGAGACGCAGGAGATCACACAGAGACACAGGAGATCACACAGACAGACAGACAGAGACACAGGAGATCACACAGACAGACAGACAGAGACACAGGAGATCACACAGACAGACAGACCGACAGAGACACAGGAGATCACACAGACCGACAGAGACACAGGAGATCACACAGACAGACAGACAGAGACACAGGAGATCACACAGACAGACAGACAGAGACACAGGAGATCACACAGACAGACAGACAGAGACACAGGAGATCACACAGACCGACCGACAGAGACGCAGGAGATCACACAGACCGACCGACAGAGACGCAGGAGATCACACAGAGACGCAGGAGATCACACAGACCGACAGAGACGCAGGAGATCACACAGACCGACAGACAGAGACGCAGGAGATCACACAGACCGACCGACAGAGACGCAGGAGATCACACAGACCGACAGAGACACAGGAGATCAGACAGACCGACAGAGACGCAGGAGATCACACAGAGACGCAGGAGATCACACAGACCGACAGAGACACAGGAGATCAGACAGACCGACAGAGACGCAGGAGATCACACAGAGACACAGGAGATCACACAGACAGACAGACCGACAGAGACACAGGAGATCACACAGACAGACAGAGACACAGGAGATCACACAGACCGACAGAGACACAGGAGATCACACAGACAGACAGACAGAGACACAGGAGATCACACAGACAGACAGACAGAGACACAGGAGATCACACAGACAGACAGACAGAGACACAGGAGATCACACAGACAGACAGACAGAGACGCAGGAGATCACACAGACCGACCGACAGAGACGCAGGAGATCACACAGACCGACCGACAGAGACGCAGGAGATCACACAGACCGACCGACAGAGACGCAGGAGCTCACACAGACCGACAGACAGAGACGCAGGAGATCACACAGACCGACCGACAGAGACGCAGGAGCTCACACAGAGCGACAGACAGAGACGCAGGAGATCACACAGAGCGACAGACAGAGACGCAGGAGATCACACAGACCGACCGACAGAGACGCAGGAGATCACACAGACCGACAGACAGAGACGCAGGAGATCACACAGACCGACAGACAGAGACGCAGGAGCTCACACAGACCGACAGACAGAGACGCAGGAGCTCACACAGACCGACAGACAGAGACGCAGGAGATCACACAGACCGACAAACAGAGACGCAGGAGATCACACAGACCGACAGACAGAGACGCAGGAGATCACACAGACCGACAGACAGAGACGCAGGAGATCACACAGACCGACAGACAGAGACGCAGGAGATCACACAGAGACGCAGGAGATCACACAGACCGACAGACAGAGACGCAGGAGATCACACAGACCGACAGACAGAGACGCAGGAGATCACACAGACTGACAGAGACACAGGAGATCACACAGACAGACAGAGACACAGGAGATCACACAGTCAGACAGAGACGCCGGAGATCACACAGAGACACAGGAGATCACACAGACTGACAGAGACGCCGGAGATCACACAGAGACACAGGAGATCACACAGTCAGACAGAGACGCCGGAGATCACACAGAGACACAGGAGATCACACAGACCGACAGACAGAGACGCAGGAGATCACACAGACTGACAGAGACACAGGAGATCACACAGACAGACAGAGACACAGGAGATCACACAGACAGACAGAGACACAGGAGATCACACAGTCAGACAGAGACGCCGGAGATCACACAGAGACACAGGAGATCACACAGACTGACAGAGACGCCGGAGATCACACAGAGACACAGGAGATCACACAGACAGACAGAGACGCAGGAGATCACACAGACCGACAGACAGAGACGCAGGAGATCACACAGACCGACAGACAGAGACGCAGGAGATCACACAGACCGACAGACAGAGACGCAGGAGATCACACAGACCGACAGAGACACAGGAGATCAGACAGACCGACAGAGACGCAGGAGATCACACAGAGACGCAGGAGATCACACAGACCGACAGAGACGCAGGAGATCACACAGAGACACAGGAGATCACACAGACAGACAGACCGACAGAGACACAGGAGATCACACAGACAGACAGACCGACAGAGACACAGGAGATCACACAGACCGACAGAGACACAGGAGATCACACAGACCGACAGAGACACAGGAGATCACACAGACAGACAGACAGAGACACAGGAGATCACACAGACAGACAGAGACACAGGAGATCACACAGACAGACAGACAGAGACGCAGGAGATCACACAGACCGACCGACAGAGACGCAGGAGATCACACAGACCGACCGACAGAGACGCAGGAGATCACACAGACCGACAGACAGAGACGCAGGAGATCACACAGACCGACCGACAGAGACGCAGGAGCTCACACAGACCGACCGACAGAGACGCAGGAGCTCACACAGACCGACAGACAGAGACGCAGGAGATCACACAGACCGACCGACAGAGACGCAGGAGCTCACACAGAGCGACAGACAGAGACGCAGGAGATCACACAGAGCGACAGACAGAGACGCAGGAGATCACACAGACCGACCGACAGAGACGCAGGAGATCACACAGACCGACAGACAGAGACGCAGGAGATCACACAGACCGACAGACAGAGACGCAGGAGCTCACACAGACCGACAGACAGAGACGCAGGAGCTCACACAGACCGACAGACAGAGACGCAGGAGATCACACAGACCGACAGACAGAGACGCAGGAGATCACACAGACCGACAGACAGAGACGCAGGAGATCACACAGACCGACAGACAGAGACGCAGGAGATCACACAGACCGACAGACAGAGACGCAGGAGATCACACAGAGACGCAGGAGATCACACAGACCGACAGACAGAGACGCAGGAGATCACACAGACCGACAGACAGAGACGCAGGAGATCACACAGACTGACAGAGACACAGGAGATCACACAGACAGACAGAGACACAGGAGATCACACAGTCAGACAGAGACGCCGGAGATCACACAGAGACACAGGAGATCACACAGTCAGACAGAGACGCCGGAGATCACACAGAGACACAGGAGATCACACAGACCGACAGACAGAGACGCAGGAGATCACACAGACTGACAGAGACACAGGAGATCACACAGACTGACAGAGACACAGGAGATCACACAGACAGACAGAGACACAGGAGATCACACAGACAGACAGAGACACAGGAGATCACACAGTCAGACAGAGACGCCGGAGATCACACAGAGACACAGGAGATCACACAGACTGACAGAGACGCCGGAGATCACACAGAGACACAGGAGATCACACAGACAGACAGAGACGCAGGAGATCACACAGACCGACAGACAGAGACGCAGGAGATCACACAGACCGACAGACAGAGACGCAGGAGATCACACAGACCGACAGACAGAGACGCAGGAGATCACACAGACTGACAGAGACGTTTAAAGGTTTAGAGTAAATAATCAATGTAATGCTCAAAAACTGTAAATCCAGATAAACAAGTTTCTAATATCCATTTATAGTGGAATCTTCCTCACAAGAAGTTTCTACCACCGATGATGTTATCCCACAACATAAATACCCGGGAGTCTAATGGCAACTACTTAAACTAATCCAAGGTTGTCTTATAATTTAGAACTAGTAAAATGATTTGATAATGAATTGTAAAAACGTCAATCGCAAAGTACTGGACAGGAACACACCAATCATAAAGGAAAGAAATGCGCCAATCACGAAAGCATTGGAAAGGAATGCACCAATCATAAATCCGCGGTCAGGAAAGCGCCAATCACAAAAGTACCCAACAGGAACCCGCCAATCATAAAAGCACTGGTCAGGAACGAGCCAATCGCAAAGCACTGGTCAGGAACGAGCCAATCGCAAAGCACTGGTCAGGAACGAGCCAATCGCAAAGCACTGGTCAGGAACGAGCCAATCGCAAAGCACTGGTCAGGAACGAGCCAATCGCAAAGCACTGGTCAGGAACGAGCCAATCGCAAAGCACTGGTCAGGAACGAGCCAATCGCAAAGCACTGGTCAGGAACGAGCCAATCGCAAAGCACTGGTCAGGAACGAGCCAATCGCAAAGCACTGGTCAGGAACGCACCCAGCACTGGTCAGGAACGCACCCAGCACTGGTCAGGAACGCACCCAGCACTGGTCAGGAACGCACCCAGCACTGGTCAGGAACGCACCCAGCACTGGTCAGGAACGCACCAATCACTGGGCAGGAACGCACCAATCGCAAAGCACAGGGCAGGAACGCACCAATCGCAAAGCACAGGGCAGGAACGCACCAATCGCAAAGCACAGGGCAGGAACGCACCAATCGCAAAGCACAGGGCAGGAACGCACCAATCGCAAAGCACAGGGCAGGAACGCACCAATCGCAAAGCACAGGGCAGGAACGCACCAATCGCAAAGCACAGGGCAGGAACGCACCAATCGCAAAGCACAGGGCAGGAACGCACCAATCGCAAAGCACAGGGCAGGAACGCACCAATCGCAAAGCACAGGGCAGGAACGCACCAATCGCAAAGCACAGGGCAGGAACGCACCAATCGCAAAGCACAGGGCAGGAACGATCCAATCGCAAAGCACAGGGCAGGAACGATCCAATCGCAAAGCACAGGGCAGGAACGATCCAATCGCAAAGCACAGGGCAGGAACGATCCAATCGCAAAGCACAGGGCAGGAACGATCCAATCGCAAAGCACAGGGCAGGAACGATCCAATCGCAAAGCACAGGGCAGGAACGATCCAATCGCAAAGCACAGGGCAGGAACGATCCAATCGCAAAGGGCAGGAACGATCCAATCGCAAAGCGCAGGAACGATCCAATCGCAAAGCGCAGGAACGATCCAATCGCAAAGCGCAGGAACGATCCAATCGCAAAGCACAGGAACGATCCAATCGCAAAGCACAGGAACGATCCAATCGCAAAGCACAGGAACGATCCAATCGCAAAGCACAGGAACGATCCAATCGCAAAGCACAGGAACGATCCAATCGCAAAGCACAGGGCAGGAACGATCCAATCGCAAAGCACCGGGCAGGAACGATCCAATCGCAAAGCACAGGGCAGGAACGATCCAATCGCAAAGCACCGTGCAGGAACGATCCAATCGCAAAGCACCGTGCAGGAACGATCCAATCGCAAAGCACAGGGCAGGAAGCTGAAACTTTTAATAACATATCCATTCAACCAAGCTTAATATTGATAAAGTATTAATAACATGCTGAATAACAAACTAATCTAGGTCTCTATAAAACATGTTTCAATTAAGTTTCCCTTTAATATCATCTTCAATCTCAGCCCCAGAGCAGTGACGCATCCGAAAGAGAGATTACAAAATCATGCTTTTGATCTACTCAATTTCCCAAAAAATAATAGATTTACTTGTATTCAGTGTACAAAGCACAATAAAAAAGAAAACATTATATTACAATACTGACTTTGCCACAATTTAATTAGCATTCATAAAACAAATGTGACTTCAAAATAATACCAAAGTGTTCCTCACGTTCTTTGATAAATATAATAAAGGACACTGAACGTATGTACATACATGATTCCTGCCCATTGTAGCATAAAACAGAACAAATATCACATTTCAAGCCAGGAGTACATCGCACTGATTAGTGTCATCTGGGACAAGATGTTTAAATACATTCTCCAAATGTGAATAATGCAGAAGTAATAAGTGTACATGAAATATGCATGGCGTGTACTCACAGGGCTTACACATAACTGCCTGCGAGTGCATTTCAGGTGGGAGAGGGAGGAAAACTACATTAATATGGACCATTTGCTTCATGTAGTAAGTGGCACTTGGTGTAATATAGACTAATGTGTTTGGATCACATGTAATTCACTATTGGAAGATATATCTAGTTGTCAGTTCCCGGCTCTAATAGCTGACACGGTCGCATTTACTTTACTTTAAATATATGACTGCAGTAGTGCTAAGTCTGAAGGGCGTCTTTGGAAAAGAGGGCAACACACAAGATAAGTCCCTATAAGTTGCCCACCTTGTAGATGGATCAGACCAGCCCCATCTTTCCCAAATTCTCCTGTTTGTATTGGGAATGTATTAGGTAGACATTACTTTTCAAGATCATCCTTCTTGGGTTCGTCTCTAGTAGCAGGTCACTAAACATAGCATTGGCCATTATGTCTGACTGCATTACCAATGGTGTGGTCTTGTTGGAGAGCAATGGCTGGGCTCATGGGCACCAGGGAAGGAGTTTGGGGTTAAAATGGCCATTGGTCGCAGGTTACAAGTTTCAAAGAAAGGATTCTGTGTCTTACGCAAGAACTGGGGGTAAATTGGAAACCAACAACCCTCTTCGATCAGCTAATGACCTTCTTTCCAACTCTTATCACCTCCTCGCCCCTCACCTTTAGGAATTTTCTTGTGTTGCCCCATAGCGTACTATGGAACTATAAAAAATGATGAAATGGCTTTTCTCATCCCTTCTCGAAGTGTATGCAGAATAGTCTCAGGGACCACATGACTTATATGATCTAATCCCCTTGTCATGGCACACCCATACCAAGCTGGATATTAAATGCTTCCCTTTCAGTGACTCTCACCCTGTGGGTTAGGACTGCGGAAAATAAATACAAACCAACAATCCCATTAGCGGCCGCGATTCCCACTATCAATAACAGACTAATGGTCTCTCCAGTAATGTCATTTGTGGATACGCAAACCAAAATGGGTTTAACTGCTTCAGTGCTGCCCGGTGTATATCAGTCTATATCAGGAACTTTGCTCAGATAGCAATCAGTATGGTAAGGAATAATAACTAGAAATAAAATAAAAAATGTATTGCTATGTCAGTAAATGATCAATCATGAACAGAGCTTAAAAAAATCAAGGAGATATTTTCAAATACACTCTTCAATATGGAAGGTTCTAGGTATATTATATCCCTATGTATCTATTTAATGACATGTACAGTACTTTATTTTATCAAGAAGGGCTTGTTACTGCCTAAAATCAAACAAATAGTCCATGTATGGGTCTGCCCACTGCAGCTTATGCAGACACGGAGGGATGGTTGCAATGTAGTGTCCTAGCCTATCAGGGACCATGTCTCAGCAGCATGTTGCTGAGAGATGGTCACTGATTTGTTAGTATGAGACACATAAAAGGTAAATAGATACACAGGTATATTATATACCTAGTAAAATCCAGAAACCGCCGAAATCCCTTTAAGATCCCTTTAAATGACCACTGTTTACATTATGCTCTTTTGAAGATCTTGATTTAGAAAATAAAAACAATAAAACATATATTTAATTAACTTAGAATCAGATTTGTGGTACTAGAGCAGACATGGTTTCCCCCCTAAAATTATTATTATAGTTTATTTATAATGCGCTGACATATTCCGTAGCGCTGTACATAAGTGAGTTCAGACAAAGATAAATACAAATTAACATTTAGCAAAGCAAGGAGGGCCCTGTCTCTGAGCTAGGAATCCAATGTCCATGGTGAATTCCCAAAGTACTTAGGATAGAAACTCGCAGACTTACAATCTAAGGTATAGCGAGTGGTAAAATAGAGAGAGAGAGAGAGAGGTGATCAATCTTCAATCTTTTCTATTGAAAGGGCTGCCATAATGATTGCAATGGAATCACTCACCAAGTAATGAATCAGGGAAGCAAATAAAGCAAATGGTAGCCCATGTAAAGAATAGGTACATCTAACAAATACATGAGAAGCTTTATTTCCCTTATTGTATACCTTTTTTTTTTTTTTTTTTTTAATAAAGCATGCGATACTTGGGTTACATTTACCGTTTCCTCATTTATCTATCTTAAATTATTATAGTTTATTAAAGAGACCCTCAAATTCATTTATTCCTCATTTACTTCTAAGTAGCCCCCAGAATAACAGTTTCTCGCCTTCTGGAACCTCCTCCTTCTTTCCTGTTCTCTCTCAGGTATGGTGCCATGTTTTACAGCTATGATAAAAAGCCACCCTACAGG
Organism: Discoglossus pictus; assembly: GCA_027410445.1. Classification (NCBI taxonomy): domain Eukaryota; kingdom Metazoa; phylum Chordata; class Amphibia; order Anura; family Alytidae; genus Discoglossus; species Discoglossus pictus. Next base: position 458,595,827 of record CM050164.1, read on the forward strand.
GAGGGGCTTCACACGCACTATCAGTGTCTCATTATGCTGAGACATACAGCATGTCACTGTGTTTGCAGCAGATCAGTATGAGACACTGGTAATACGAAGCTCCACCCTGAGGGCGTGGCTTTAGGTAATAGCAGGAATAGCATCCTTCATGAGAGGGAACACGGAGAAAGGGGGAGGTTCCAGGTTAAAGCTGTATTTATTCAGTCCATGTCTCTAACTGTATAAGGACTGAGAAACTGTATTTCCTTTAAAAACTAAGATCAGCCCCTCAAGGAATTGGTGGTCTTGGTTTTGTATCATATGACTGTCCATTAAATGGGGCCTTTATACAACAAAAGGCATTTTACCCTCATTCCAGGTCACAATAATTTCTTATCACAAGTTGTACAAAGAAGTTCATAGAAACACAGTAATCATATAGTGAGCTGTTTTTTTTTTGTGTTTTTTCATCTTAAACTAACTTTTAAATAGTATTAAAAAATATCTTATTGAGCACACTACGAGATTAGCCATATACCACGAGACAATGCGGCGTCTTAATAGAACCACTTTGGTCTATTTTTTCTACTGTATCAGGAATGTATTAAACAGAAATTACTTTTCAAGATCTACATTATCTAGTGACAGATCACGGATAGTGGGCAGGAAGGGATTTAGTAGTAATTGACGATAAATAATTATTAATAATAATAATAATAAATATATATATTATATAAGTATTGTTTAAAAAGTTATTCTTAAAGGGCCTGCAAAACTTGCTAAACATTGTACTACCTAGGTTTTTTTTAAAGCAAATCATTACCGAGATATTCACCTTTGTTTGTGCTACATTATGAGCAGCAATGAAGCATAAGAATATAGTACAATCCATGCTAAATATCTCAGGAATGATTTGATGTACAAATAATGGCCAGTACAATGTATAGCCAGATTTTAATGTTCTACAAGAATAAACCAAACTGTTTAGATGACAAGTTTCCTTTTAAAGCTCCACAGTTTAACACATGACAGAAAAGGGAATTTTGCATTCCAGCTTTATATACCCCACTAACCCCCCCATCAATGTTTGGATTTATTTTGCCAGAATTATAATGAAACATCTGTCCGGAGCTGAACGGGCCTCTGTTGGAGTCCTATACAGATAGAGTTTCCCAAACTATGCCAAAAACAGGACCGGACATGTAAATATTTATAAGGGGTCTCTGAAGATAACAACTTCAGGAAATAGAATAATAATCCTAATGCTTAATCTTAAAGGGACGGCAAAGTTCTGGCATTGTCTCTACAAAAAGCATGTTCTGGTCATTAGTGGCAGATTAAAGCACCAGGGCCCACGACAGTGTAGGGACCCACGGTTACCTGGAGAAAAGCAGGTCTCAATATTTTGCAGCAGTGATTTTACCACCTACATATATGTTTGTCTTCTTTCTTGGCCCCAAAAGGTATCTGCCTTATATAGAGAAGATGCAAATTATATTGCGCAGGGGCCCATCTGCTCTACTGTACATTAGAGAGCGCTTTGTTGAGGGGAGAGTTAGTATCAATGAAGTCTTCCATAGACAATATCACTCTGGATTTCACACCCTACCGTCTACCCAATAACTGAGGGGTGTGTTTATTTTATCTATTAATTAATGGATAAGTGTGGATTTGTTAAATAATTGGATCTTTAAAATTTGACACCTACCTCCTTAACTTGCACATGATTAGAAACAGGCAGCTTGCAACAATAACTACAAGCCTGAAATGTAAATGCCCCTCTCAAAAACACAGCCTTCACCAAAGTGTCATGTATGCCTCCAGTGACCAACAGAGGTAGCATTTTTTTTTTACTAATTAAAAAACAGCTTAATAACTTTTTTCCATGCTTAAATATGCTTTTTCATAGTACAGATGTCTTTAATTGCACATAGATAAATAAAATAATAATATACATTATTATATTTAATAAAATGAAGTGTTTGCTCTGTAGGTTGGGCGGATACTTGACTTTCACTATGTTATTCAGGATATAATACACGGCCAAATATTAGCCTTGGCTGGAACGCCAAATAGGGATAAAAAGAATTACACAAAGCAAATGACAGCGCAGGACATTGGACGTGTTCGCATTCCCCAAATGAAATCATCTGTACAGGCAACAGGAATACAGATTATTATTAATTCAGAGCACACACAGATGGGACGATTCACAGCTCAGAGAGCCCAGATAGTGGAAATGTGTGTGTATGTATGTATGTATGTGTATATGTATGTATGCGTATATGTATGTATGCGTGATATATATATATATATATATTTATTTATTTATATTATTTCTAAATGAGATGCACAAATCAAGCTCACTGTTTGGAACATGCTTCTAATGAAAGATAATCTTCCAGAGAAAATGCCATTAATGCAATCTGAGCATAGATGGGGGAAGGGGGTTGGTGTCAAATTCTAAGAGATCAACCTCCCTCACCCCACTGATAAAAACAGACACCAAGCTATCAGTGCTTAAACTGGACAAGATGAGACACTCTAAAATTTCTCTAAAAATGGTTTTATACTCATGGATTACTCCAATATATACATTACAAATGTGCACTACAGTGGCCCTTTAAAGGGATATGGAAGGTTCTGGGTGTTACTAGGTATATAATATCCTTGTGTATCCATTTACTTTTATGTACATTATATTATTAAGAAGTGATTATTATTACTGCCCAAAATTAAACAGTCTCTGTATGGGTCTATCCTCTGCAGCTCACAAAGACACAGACTCTGCTGTACTTGTTGTGCTTAGTCTCATATTACCTAATCAGGGCTGCTGAGACGTGGTCCCTGATAGGCTAGGACACTACACTGCACATCCAGCCCTACAGAGTATGTGTCTGCATACGCTGCATTGGGCAGATCCATACAGGGACTATTTAATTGATTTATAAAATCAATTGATTCATTAAAAAAATATATATATATTTTAAATACATTGTGAACATTATCCAATACCGTCTCCCTTTCAGATACAACAAAGAAATGATTTTCCTCGACTTTGATCTACTCATTTCTCACAAACAAACAATCGCCTTCTAAGACTGAAACGGTCACACCAAAAAAAAATGTTTTTATCACATTCCTAAAAACTACATACAAGAGAGGGATATATTATACTGCCAGCCCAAATGGATATATACAGATCACATGGGAAAACCATGCACAGAAGTATTAATAAAATACAGCTTAGCTTTTATTCCTTTAGACTGTGTTATATATATATATATATATATATATGTTACTTATAAATAAACCCAATTGTCTTACACACTACTGGTAACAATTCATACATATAATCTAACTTTTATATTAGAACCAACCAGCGCTCATCTATTGGTTCTGAAAGAGATTGGACTTCACATAAGGAAATGTCAGCGATGAACCATAGTTATCTTCTTATTATATTATCTTATTATGAATTCTGCCAATAAGGCCCAGGCCTAGTACTGTACAGTCCAACATTCGGGAAACATTCTACTTGACAGGTTATTTTAGAACACTGCACTACACAGTGTGTGTATTCATGAGCTGCATGAGGGCAGACTCAAACAGGTACAAATTGCACGATTTTAAGTCGAAAAAGCAGAGCTTTTAGGCACTTCTTAATAAAATAAAGTACATAAAAGCAATTAGATACACAGGGATACTATATTCCTAGTGAAAACATTATAGTTTATTTATATTGCGCCAACATATTCCGTAGCGCTGTACATAAATTAGGTTCAGACAGTGATAAATACAGATTAACATTTAGCAAAGCAAGGAGGGCCCTGTCTCTGAGCTAGGAATCCAATGTCCATGGTGATTTCCCAAAGTACTTAGGATAGAAACTCGCAGACTTACAACCTAAGATCTACTGTATATACACACACAGACTTGTTTATACTGTATATACAATATATACACTGACAAGTCTTAAGATGGGCTCATGTTACGCGGGAAGGAGAAGTTTAAAGTAACCATTGTAGTTAGGAAAAACTTGACATGTTTTACTCATGTTGGTGTAAAAAAACAAAAAGAACAACATTTACAGCTATATAAGCATTGTTTGGGTTCCCTGTGGTTAGGATTCGGTGCTTTCACTTTTGCGATCTGGGTTTCGATTCCAGTCAGAGAACCAAGAGGTCACACCACAGTATCCTGGTATTCATAGGTGGTCTCTCATCCAAGTACTGACCAGGCCCAAGCCTGCATGGCTTCATGGTGGTGTGACTTCTTGGTTTCCTGATTGGAATCGAACCCAGGTCACAGCGGTGAAAGCACCGAATCCTAACCACTGGACCACAGGGAACCCAAAGACTACATACATATGTATATATTTAATATTCTACAAATATGGCCCTGTGGGCTCCTGCCCTATATGTCCTTGCCTTTGGGTTAAAGCTTTTGTTCCTGCCCAGGTGAAGACATAAGGGATTAATATATTAGCTGCATGATCTCTGGGATGATCACATCCCCTCCTAATGACATCTCAGAGTGGCTCTCATATGGGTGTATATTGTATTTTGGGGCTTTTTAATGAACCAAACTCTAGAATAATGACAGTTGTTCCTCCAGTTGCCTCCGTGTAACCCAAACCCGTTGCCAGATATCTTGCTGTTTAGGGATCTCATTATGGCTTTATGGAGAAGTAAAAGTATAGCGAGAAAAGAAAGCAGATAAGGGACTAGGAGAGATATGGACCAGACCCCAAACCCAGCCCGATCCCCCAACCTCCCCCACAGCAAACATTAAAAAAAGTTATAGAAAAACTGTACGTATGAAGAATGTAACAAACTAACAAAATCTGTATATATATATATATATATATATAGAATAATCCATCTTTTCTTGGTTTCATCACATCCTGATGGATGGAACATGAGGGGTTGTTTTGGGGGCAGGAGGGAGGGGTGAGGGGGGATTTTTTCAAGATCTCATTAAATCTGACACAATTCCCCCTCCTTAATGACCATCCCACACACAGAGATGTCACCAAAGTATCAGGCATGCCTCCAGGATTCAAAGGCGCTTTTTTTTTTTTTTTTTTTTACGTAAAATCTAATTTTATTATCATTTCCATACAAAAATATACCCAGAGTTACATTTTTCAAAAATATAGATAATTTAATTGAAAAAAGATTAGTATTAAAACATCTGTATAAACAACTTATACATTCAATTTAAATGATATCCAGTTATCAAACAAAGGTTATGGATTTCTGTCTGTTCCCCCCACTGATAACTACAAGTACACACCCTCATTATCCAGCTCTCAGATTGTGATGTCATAATGTATTCCGGTACACGTAAATCTTCAAATAGTCAGATCCCCTCCCAAAAAAAATATGCCCGTACACAGACACTGTAATAGCCATTTTTTTTTACTGTAATGCATTGATAAGATACTCAGCATTATATGAGCACTTATTAATCACTATAAGTTTCAAATTAGCATAATGAGTAATGTAGCCCCAGAATGCTGGGAGGTATCCTCTTATGGTAGCGCAGTACAAGGCAGCAGCAGTGGCGGTGAGCAACCGCTAGATGGCGCTGCCGATATTCCGGTGCCATATCATAGAGTCATGGCTTAGATAAACTGGTAGGGTTAGGGTTAGGCTAAGCTTAGAACTTCGCTCACATATTGGCAGCGCTGCAAAATATCGGCATTGTCATCTAGTGGTTGGAGGCTACACTGCAGCGGCGGACCTATGCAGTAACTATAACAGGAAAGATCTGAAGGCTGAATATCTCAGGAATGTAGAGGAAAAACAATCAGCTAAGCAATGTTTAGGAGATATTCAACCATTGCTAATATCCATATCACAATTAACAAAAAAATAATTGTTAAAAATAAAGTAAAACAATAAAAATAAAAAGGTAAAATGTAAGCAATTCCACGGACATTAACTTGATCTTCTTTACATGACTGTGTCTCAAAAAAACTAATTATGAGAATGTAACTGATGTGGTTTCCTTTTACGTCAATCTAACTAACCCGTAGGAAGTCCCAGATCCCAATATACAAGAAGAGTCTAATATACAGTTATATATAGTAATATCATTATTTATTCGGACATGGAAGTGTGCTTTCTGCTTTACTACATCAGGAAGAGGATATTTGATAATATGGCACAGCGTGTTTTCTTTTCTCAGATAAACATAAAAAAAATATTTACAATGTTAATGCTCTTGGGGGCTCATCCTCTGCCACCCAATGAGATCTCCAGATGCCCTCCACACTTCCTTTTAGTTTCAATGTAGATTAAAACAGGTTTTGCTTTAGATTGTTTCAGGCAAACGACAATTCCTGTAATATTCAATCATACTCTTTATATAAATAAAAAAAGAGCAGTTGTGGTCCATGTCCCTTTAAGGAGTAATATTAGAATTAGTAACTTTGGGAGCTTGTCTATTAAAATAT
>CM050164.1:458604768-458662268 GCA_027410445.1 Discoglossus pictus
TCTATCTATCTATCTATCTATCTATCTATCTATCTATCTATCTATCTATCTATCATTCATTCTATCTATCTCTCTCTCTCTCTCTCTCTCTCTCTCTCTCTATCATTCATTCTATCTATCTATCTATCTATCTATCTATCTATCTATCTATCTATCTATCTATCATTCATTCTATCTATCTATCTATCTATCTATCTATCTATCTATCTATCTATCTATCATTCATTCATTCTATCTCTCTCTCTCTCTCTCTCTATCTATCATTCATTCTATCTATCTATCTATCTATCTATCTATCTATCTATCTATCTATCTATCATTCATTCATTCTATCTCTCTCTCTCTCTCTCTCTCTATCTGTCTGTCTATCAGAGTGGGGCTTGGCTAGCTCCTCATTGGCTGGATTGTCCCTGGACTGTGCTTGATTGGTCAGACAAAATTAAAGGGTGAAAACTTTTAGTTTTATATAAATATTTCAACTAGGGGAACAAATTTACCTCAATGTAATTATGATAGAAAATATACACTTCACTTACTTTTAAGAAGTCCCCAGCATAACAAATAATTAACCTGCACCCTCACCCTTTTCCTGCTGTTTCTATTGAGAGGTGACATGTTGTACTGTTGTGATTTAAAGCCACGCCCACAGGGAGGGGCTTCACACTACCAGTGCCTCAGATTACTAACAAGCAGACAGTGACATGCTGTATATCTCCATGCAGCAGCATTGCACTGATAATGTGAAGCCCCACCCCATGGGTGTGGCTTTAAGTAACAACTGTACAACATGTTACCTCTCATTACAGAAAGCAGGAAAAGGGGGATAAACTGTTACTCTGGGGTCTTCTTAAAAGTAACTGAAGTGTAAATATATACCATAATTATGTGGAGGTGAAAATTAGCTAACCTAGTTGAAAAAAAATTGTATTAGATGAGGAGTAATGGTCAGAAGCATCATCTCCCTTATTGACACTCAGACAATTTATTTGTGGATTCAGATAGGATTTCAGCATTGGAAACCTCGCCCCTTCAGTCTTATGGGCTCAGTAGAGGCAGCTTGTAAGTATACTTGCAAGCTCTCAATGTCCTGATGTGTAACCGCCTCCTTCTGCCTCGAAAATAAACTATGACTGTCATGGCAGCTCCCGAGCACTAGCAGACTTTATGCCCATGTCTTACACATCTTTAAATGCTGTCAGTTTTTTGCATTCTTCACAAACATGTGAAGTTTTTGCTAGTCTACAATGCTAGTCTACAAGTATACAATTATTTAATTTATTAGGAAAAGACATTCACAAAAAAAACAAAAAAAAACATTTTTTTAAATTGTTGCTACCGGTGCTGGACTCTGGAGGCATCCATTAGTCTTTGGTTGACATTGTGTGTGAGAGAGGGGCATTTACATTTATGCCAAGCATTGCTTACATCTATATTAATGGAAGTTGTCTGCATCTGGCCTGAAGGGGGGAGGGGTGTGGTGTTGATTTCACTTGACTTATAATGATCCTTTAAATAGAGATAGAGGCAATATAGAGAAAGAGGAGAGAGTGAGGGAGTGGTAGAGAGAAGGAGCTAAAGTGGAGAAAGAGAAGTGTGCGAGGATAGAGAGGCAGAGATAAGTGAGAAAGAAACAGAACGGGGTCTGGGGCAGTTTTATTTATCTGTATATCTGCTAGGATAAAACAACACAGCGTCTACCAACCCACAGGAAAGCGCTGCGTATGTCATAGTAATGGGGGTAACCACTAGTTCCTCTTATCGGTATCCTTGACATTACAATACTACCTCACAAGACTGCGAGTTGTACCTATGGAGACCTCCGACACTCACACCCGTGGGCGTATTTAGGTTTCTATATTACCAATAGGGGGCGTTACTCAAACGTTTCTTCTGCATATGGTGAGAAGACTTCCAGCCCAATTAATAAAACAGAACTTTATTGAGTCCATTAGGGAGCCTGTGAGTGAGGCTGCAAGTGAATGTGAACCATATTTGCCCTTTTTTCAGGAATGAAAATCACCTGAGTGCCCAAAAAAATGGCTGCCGAAAAAACGTAACGCCACGAAAACGAGGCCGAAGGACGTTAATATTGCTCTGAGGGCCTGTAACCTTGCATTTTGGGGAAAACAACTTTGCTAGACTTACAATTTTACTGACGGGCAATTTTCTAGTATATATATATATATATATATATATACACACTAGCGACTTGGCCGTCAAAAATGACGGCAATAAAATGTGAAGCCATGGCAATGCTGCTTGCCACATAATGCAAAGCTTTTGCTTCTCAGAGGACCTTCGGCGCTCATTGCGAGCCTCTACACTTGTGTACATTTGTTACTGTGAGGACCCCCTGTGCTCATTGGGAGCGTCTCTCCTTGTGTACTTTTGCTTCTCAGAGGACCTTCGGCGCTCATTGCGAGCATCTCTCCTTGTGTACATTTGCTACTCTGAGGACCCTCTGTGCTCATTGGGAGCGTCTCTCCTTGTGTACTTTTGCTACTCTGAGGACCTTCGGCACTCATTGCGAGGCTCTCCTCTCGTGTACTTTTGCTCCTCTGAGGACCTTCGGCGCTCATTGCGAGCCTCTCCTCTCATGTACTTTTGCTCCTCTGAGGACTTTCGGCGCTCATTGCGAGCATCTCTCCTTCTGTACTTTTGCTACTCTGAGGACCTTCAGCGCTCATTGCAAGCGTCTCTCCTTGTGTACGTTTGCTACTCTGAGGACCTTCGCGCTCATTGCGAGGCTCTCCTCTCGTGTACTTTTGCTCCTCTGAGGACCTTCGGTGCTCATTGCAAGCCTCTCCTCTCGTGTACTTTTGCTCCTCTGAGGACCTTTGGCGCTCATTGCGAGTGTCTCTCCTTGTGTACTTTTGCTACTCTGAGGACCTTCGCGCTCATTGCGAGTGTCTCTCCTTGTGTACTTTTGCTCCTCGGAGGACCTTCGGTGCTCATTGCGAGCTTCTCCTCTCGTGTACTTTTGCTCCTCTGAGGACCTTTGGCGCTCATTGCGAGCGTCTCTCCTTGTGTACTTTTGCTACTCTGAGGACCTTCGGTACGATATATATATAACTGCAGTGTAAAAATTTAACATTTTTAGTGCAGTGGAAAGTATACATTTTTATTTTCCATTACTAATTAATACTTAATTTAATTAATTTACTTTAATAATTAATTCTGAAGGAACAAATGTATTAGGAAGTAAGAAGCATTAATGTATTCATAAAGTAACGGCAGTGTAAAATATGCTATTTAGTGTTTTTATTTTTATATATACCGGTATATTTTTTTAAATAATAATTAATTAATTAATTACTTAATAAATTAATATACTTTACCTATTTGTAATTAATATATCCAGCAATCAATATCCTGAAAAACTAACAATCTCTTTTGATTTTCCTGCAGCATACAATGTACATTTGGACTGTTGCTGACCTGAGGAGAAAGTGTCAGCAATATGTGAAGTGTGCAGTGTAAATAGGCTGCATTCGCGAGGCCAAACCGTTTGTTTAGTCGGATAAATCGCCATTTTAGATTCGTAATGTTATTAGTTGCAAGTTAGTGTTGTAAATTGGCGACGATTGTCTATATGTTACGCGGCTTGCAAGTATTTTGCGTCCTTTGTAATAGTGTATTTTGTACCACGTACGTTCCTGGGTAAAAGTCGTATGTTCCTGGCGGTGATTGCGCGATTCGGGGGTCTTATAGCTTTGTTTTCATTTTTTTCTCGCTTAGCCGATTTCTGAGTGCCGAAACTCTGCAAATTCTGCTTAAATTCACGTGCAACCCCACTCCCAGTGTTTTTTGATTTGCGCGGTTCTGGCGGTAACTTCGTATTTTTCCGACCTTGCATTTTTTTTTGTCTTAGTCCCGCGTTTCCTATCTGTTTAGAGGCAAAATCCAGCATTTTTCAATGCATATACGGCTCGCTTCGGCACTCATTTTGTCTAAGTCCTGCGTCTTTCAATGCTACGCCCCCTGACATTGTGCAGCCCTAGACCGACGCCCCCTGACATTGTGCAGCCCTAGGCCTATGCCCCCTGACAATGTGCAGCCCTAGACCCACGCCCCCTGACATTGTGCAGCCCTAGCCCCACGCCCCCTGACATTGTGCAGCCCTAGACCCGCGCCCCCTGACATTGTGCAGCCCTAAGGCCGCGCCCCCTGACATTGTGCAGCCCTAGACCCACGCCCCCTGACATTGTGCAGCCCTAGGCCCGTGCCCCCTGACATTGTGCAGCCCTAGGCCCGCGCCCCCTGACATTGTGCAGCCCTAGACCCACGCCCCCTGACAATGTGCAGCCCTAGACCCACGCCCCCTGACATTGTGCAGCCCTAGCCCCACGCCCCCTGACATTGTGCAGCCCTAGACCCGCGCCCCCTGACATTGTGCAGCCCTAAGTCCGCGCCCCCTGACATTGTGCAGCCCTAGACCCACGCCCCCTGACATTGTGCAGCCCTAGGCCCGTGCCCCCTGACATTGTGCAGCCCTAGGCCCGCGCCCCCTGACATTGTGCAGCCCTAGACCCTCGCCCCCTGACAATGTGCAGCCCTAGGCCCGTGCCCCCTGACATTGTGCAGCCCTAGACCCGCGCCCCCTGACATTGTGCAGCCCTAGGCCCGCGCCCCCTGACATTGTGCAGCCCTAAGTCCGCGCCCCCTGACATTGTGCAGCCCTAGACCCACGCCCCCTGACATTGTGCAGCCCTAGGCCCATGCCCCCTGACATTGTGCAGCCCTAGGCCCGCGCCCCCTGACACTGTGCAGCCCTAGACCCCGCGCCCCCTGACATTGTGCAGCCCTAGGCCCATGCCCCCTGACATTGTGCAGCCCTAGGCCCGCGCCCCCTGACATTGTGCAGCCCTAGGCCCCTGCTCGCACACTAACATCTCAATCCCTATGTCATCGTGTGAGAGTGAAGACGATTAATGGGTATAATTACTACCGGGTGATGTGTTTGTCTAACAATGTAATTAGTGTTCCTGGAAAACCTCAGAAATGCTAATGAGATGGTATAACTGGATGATATAGTTTGGGGTATATACCACCTTTAATGCGTGTTTAAACTTCAGTTTGAAGCCAACATAATTGCAGGCTGAAAGAATATGGGCCTCATTCAAATGCGATTTGGCCAATTGAATAGGGCTCTATATAAGCACACAGCATATTTTAGTGAACTTCTATCCAAAAGCAAGGTCTTCACTAACTAAAAACTTCTGTAAAAAATATATGCTGTGCTTATATAGAGCCTTATTCAATTGGCCAAATCGCATTTGAATGAGGCCCTATGATAGAAGCCTCAGTATGATGAGGTTAATCATCCAATGGGGGGCTGGTGTGCATTAGTTTTTTTTTTCCCTGTGGGAGCAACATATATTCAGAGCCCCAGGGGCTAATTAACAATAATCAACTCATTAGAAAAATATTTTACTTCTCCTTGGTGGGTGCATCAGAAAGGTTGACTGAGAGGCAAAAATTGCAAACTTTAATGTAAATATGGAACTGCCACTTTAAAGGAGCACCGTAGTTCAAGAAAAACTGCACGTTTGTGACGTATGTAACCAACTAACAACATTAGCAGCTGTGTAAGCAACCGGAGAGTCGGGCACGACTGAACGGCGCAAACACATCTTGATAGAGTTAAGCCTGAGGGGTGTGTTTATATAATCTATCAATTTAGAGATGAATGCGGTAGGGGGAAGAGAAAGAGGCGCATTTTCAAATTTAACACCTACCCCTTTCTAGAAATGAGTTACACCCACAAATTTTACCAAAATGTAATGGATGCCTCCAGTGACCAACAGAGGCATCCATTTTTTTAAATGAAATCTCTATTACTCTTGTGACCTCCGATACCGGGCGTGTCCCCATCATATATATCACCCATTGTATGTTATTTACCTGCAAATTGCAACTTTGTATCTGTCTAATCTATAAACAATCACAACTCTGCTGCCCCCTGCTGCCAGGAAATGGAAATGTATAAAGGACATTGCCACATTGTCTGTATACGTTTGCCAGTTGTTTACTTAGTTTTATTTTTCAAAAATAGTAATTATTGTTATTTATTTTACATATAGCTTAATGGTATTTTCATGTTGGAGTGTTAGCCTGAGGGGGAGGGTGATTCCACGGGGACTTGCCTTTTCAGTTGTTAAGTGGTTATTCATAGCAGTAGTCTCAATAGAATTGAGTGGAAATCTTACTAAAATAAACAGGTGGCTATAGAAGGGGTTCCCTGGGGGTCCAGTGGTTAGGATTCGGTGATTTCACCTCTGCGACCTGGGTTGGATTCCAGGTCACTCCACTTGAAGTTGGTCAGTACTTGGATGGGAGACCACCTAGGAATACCAGGAGCTGTATGCTGTTGCCCACTGGAGAAGGAACTGGCAAACCACTCCAGTATCTCTGCCATGGATCAGCATGGTGTGTTACGGTCCATGAGGTCACAGAAAGTCGGTCACGACTAAGCAACACAAACAAAATGTTATTAATTACAGCATTTGGAGAGCATTTTCTGGCATGTCCATCATAGACAAGTAAGTAATGTAACTTGAGAAGAATTTTGTATTTTAGGTGAAAAGGGGGATTATGCTAACAGGGTAATATGGGATTATTTCAGTATTTGGACCTGATTTGTATAAATGTACAATTGCAGATTACACAGAATATTACTATGATGTATATCTCCCTCTAGTGGTCAAATATAATAAATATTTTATTTATTTAAGAGACTCATTGATCACTATTAAAGGCATATCTTAGTTTGCTGGATTATGATTGCATCCGATAGAGGAGAATTAGTAGTGTATGCAAACATTTTTATTTATTTTTTTGCATGAAAAAAATCCACAAAAAACATTTAAACACTTAGATTGAAGTCACTAACATCATTTGGAATTTCTGACAGCTGGAAATCAGGGTTAACACCCTGCAAACCCAGGCTAAATTAGCAGCAAATAAAAAAAAAAAGATTTGTGTTGGCCAATCACGTTAGCTGAAACTTTTAAATTAACTTTGGGTTCCTGTTTGTGCTGCAAAGCAGCCTGTGATATGTAGTGTATCACTGATATTTGCTATGTACTGCTGCTGACATACAGACAGGCTGCAAAAGCAGGTAAATAGTGGGTTAATATTGCGCCACTGATGCTACATGCTGATTGGGGGAGATCAGATGCCTGTGTAGACACCCCCCTGGAGGTGTCAACATAAGCATTAGAGGGATTTATACATATTAATAAAAATACAATGTATTATGAGATGTGCTGCATACATATATAGTGATTTGTGCCTATAGAGTGCAGTAATATTAATATTAATCCATGATCCTTGGATATGCCTTTAAGGAGTACATGTATAGTAGATAGAACATAAAGGGAGGTTTGGCTTTGTTGCTGAAATGGTGCCAGAGGCAAGACCAGGACCATCATGAGGGCAAGAGATCAGGAATGATTGGGAGAAATGAAGCTGCATCAGGGTTGGACATGGAAAGGAAAATAAATGTGTGTATGGTTGGAGTGTAATGTGGCGTGGGAGTTATTCCAGTGGAGAGGGTGAAGGAGGGTGAAGGAGTGGCGGTATTACAGACTGCTTGTGGCTTCCAGACTCTGCCCCATAAGCGGTATCAATGTCCTTATGTTGATTGTAGAACATATTTAAAATTAGAGTGACTGGCTCTTTAAATGTTTAGTGTACTGTCCAAGTGGGGGCTCCTGCCAGTGCATAGTACCAGGTCCTAGTATATCAGTAGGGACCCCACTGCTGGGAGAAAGGGGCCACTATTACCTGGTAATGGGTGGGAATGTCGAGAGCGCAAATGGCTGATCAAATCACATATACATTAAGTATTGATTCTCATTAAGCCTCATCAGCATCTATTTTGTTGCTACCATTAAACCCTGGGGTCCAGTGCAAAGGTTAGCAGTGCAGGGTGCATTAGCAAGCGATGGCAGCTTCCTCCCCTCCCAGCCTTGATCTCTCATGTGGGCTCCATCAGTGAAGGGAGTGCAAGAAGGTTTTGTTCGATAACTGGATGGCACAGAATTAGACACCAAGTCCCTTCCCCCTTACAAACCCAGAAGCAAATAACTTCCATCAAGAAATAGGAACAACCCTCACACACCCATATGCCTGACAAACATATCATGGTGCCTCCATAGCTCAGTATCATCCAGAACTTACACTATATACAGTGGGGGGGGGGGGGGGGGGGAGGGGATGAAAGTATTTGATCCCCTGCTGATTTTAAACATTTGGCCACTGACAAAGAAATGATCAGTCTATAATTGTAATGGTCAGTGTATTTTAACAGTGAGACAGAATAACAAAACAAAACCCCAAGAAAAACGCATGTCAAAAGAGTTATAAATTGATTTGCAGGTCAGTGAGGGAAATAAGTATTTGACTCCTTCGTCTTAGTACTTGGTGGCAAAACCCTTGTTGGCAATCACAGAGGTCAGACGTTTCTTGTAGCTGGCCACCAGGTTTGCACACATCTCAGGAGGGATTTTGTCCCACTCCTCTTTGTAGATCCTCTCCAAGTCATTGAGGTTTCGAGGCTGATGTTTGGCAACTCGAACCTTCAGCTCCTTCCACAGATTTTCTATGGGATTAAGGTCTGGACACTGGCTAGGCCACTCCAGGACCTTAATGTGCTCCTTCTTGAGCCACGCCTTTGTTGCCTTGACTGTGTGTTTTGGGTCATTGTCATTCTGGGATACCCATCCATGACCCATATTTAATGCCCTGGCTGAGGGAAGTATGTTCTCACCCAAGATTTGATGGTACATGGCCCTGTCCATCGTCCCTTTGATGTAGAAAAACACCCCCAAATCAGGTTTCCACCTCCATATTTGACAGTGGGGATGGTGTTCTTGGGGTTATAGGCAGCATTCTTCTCCTCCAAACACGGCGAGTTGAGTTGATGCCAAAGAGCTCGATTTTGGTCACATCTGACCACAACACTTTCACCCAGTTCTCCTCTGAATCATTCAGAAATTCATTGGCAAACTTCAGCCGGGCTTGTACATGCGCTTTCTTGAGTAGGGGGACCTTGCGGGCGCTGCAGGATTTCAGTCCTTCACAGTGTAGTGTGTTACCAATTGTTTTCTTGGTGACTTGAGATCATTAACAAGGTCCTCCCATGTAGTTCTGGGCTGATTCCTCACCGTTCTCATGATCATTGAGGTGAGATCTTGCATGGAGCACCAGACCAAGTGAGACTGGCAGTTATGTTGTGTTTCTTCCATTTGCGAATAATCGCACCAACTGTTGTCACCTTCTCACCAAGCTGCTTGGCGATGGTCTTGTAGCCCATTCCAGCCTTGTGTAGGTCTACAATCTTGTCCCTGACATCCTTGGATGGCTCTTTGGTCTTGGCCATGGTGGAGAGTTTGAAATCTGATTGATTGCTTTTGTGGACAGGTGTCTTTTATACAGGTAATGAGCTGAGATTAGGAGCACTCCCTTTAAGAGAGTGCTAAACAAGATGTAAAGGATTGCTAGTATCCCCAGGTGTCTACCACCTATACTGAAGTCATTAGTTAACAACAGGGAATTAAAAAAAGAAATACTTACTTCCTTCCCAGATGCATAACCTTACATTTATTCGTATTAATTCTCATCTGCCATTTAGATGCCCATTTCTCCAATTTATGCAAATCCCTTTAGAAGGAAAGTACATCATTATGTTTTAGTTACCTTGCACAACTTAGTGTCATCAGCCAAAATGGAGACAATACTTCCAACCCTACTTCTAAATCAGTAATAAAAAATGTTAAGAAGTAGAGGACCTAATACTTGAGGAACCCAACATACCACATTAGTCCAATTGGAGTGCGTTCCATGGGGACACGTCCTTTGAGCGCTGGAGAACAGAGCGCCGCCCTGAGGGAGCCAAAAAATGCGCGCGCCCACATAAGAGCGCGTCCGACAACTGAGCGCCACCCTGCAGGAGGGGTAGAGGATGGGGTGCAGGGGAGAGAGGGGAGGGGGTAAGGAGAGAGAGGGGAGGGGGTGAGGAGAGAGAGGGGATGAGGAGACAGAGTGAGGTGTTGGGGTGCAGGGAGGGAGGGAGAGGATGAGCATGGGTGCAGGGGACAGAGTGTGGAGATGGGGTGAAGAAGAGAAGTGTTGATACCTTCTAACCTGCAGTCTCTCTGGCAGATGGGGATGCAGAGTGGCGCGCAGTTGTCAGGCGCACCCATTTGTCAGCACCCACAGGACAGATCGCTGTTCTCACCAGCTCAAAAGTCAGTGTGCCGTGTTCCATTTACAACAACCCTTTGCTTCCTGTCTTTTAGCCAGCTCTCAATCCATGAGCAGATATTTACTCCAATTCCTGTATCCCTTAGTTTGCCCAATAGACTTCCATGTGGCACTATATCAAAAGCATTTGCAAAATCCAAAAAGACTACATCCACTGAGTTGCCTTGATCCAGGTTCCTACTAACCTCATAGAAACTAATTAGATTTGTTTGACATGACCTATCCCTCATAAACCCATGTTGACTCTTACTTATAATCCTGTTCAAATATATATATTCTTGTATACTATCCCTTATTAACCCTTCTAAAAGCTTCCCCACTACAGAAGTGAGACTCACTGGTCCTTAATCCCCGGATTTGCTCTTGCTCCCTTCTTAAATATAGGAATCACCTCTGCCTCTCTCCAGTTATCTAGTAGAGACACTGTGTTGAATGAAGCTTGAAGATTAGATATAATGGTTTGGCTATTACAGAACCCAGTTCCCTTAGTACCCTTGGATGTATTCCATCAGGACCCGCGGCTTTATTAACATTTATTTTTCCAACCTCTTTTGGATTACTTCCTGTGTTAACCAATTATTTGGCAAAGGTAGTGTAGCCCCATTATGTCGCAGTGTCCCAACCACTGGTACCTCCCTTGTGTATACCGAAGAAAAGAACCTATTTAGCTCATCTGCCTTTTCCTGGTCACTAATGATCAGACGGCCTGTGTCACATTGTAATGTTCCTATAGCTTCCTTCCTCGCCTTCTTCCCATTAATATACTTAAAAAATATTTTAGGGTTAATCTTACTCTCTTTTGCAATACATTTTTCATTTTCTATTTTAGCCAGTCTAATCGCCCTTTTGCAAGCCTTGTTGATTTCCTTGTATTCCCGTAAAGCAGTCTCTGTCCCTCTTGTTTGTATGACTGAAATGCCTGTTTTTTACTCCGTATCTTGATCTTTAAATCATTGTTAAGCCACATGGGTTGTGATTTACTCCTTTTACTTTTATTCCCACACGGTATATGCCGATGTGTATGTATATTTAGTAAGGATTTAAATGTTGTCCATTTATGTTCAGTGTTTTTACCTATCAGTTCTCTGTCCCAGTCTATACTTTGTATTGCTGCCCTTAGACCGTTAAAATCTGCCCTTTTAAAATTAAGAGTTTTTGTTGGCCCCTTAAAATGTTGTTTTTTTAATTCAATCGCAAATGAGACTGTGTTGTGATCACTGTTTCCCAAAGGTTGCCCTATTCCAACATTAGATACTATATCAATATTATTTGTAATGAGTAAATCTAAGATAGCTTCATTTCTAGTAGGCTCTTGTACAACCTGGGCCAGATAATGATCCCTGAGTGTACTCAAGAACCTGCTCCCCTTAGCTGAGCTGCTGGTCTCATTTATCCAGTTTATTTCAGGGTAACTAAAATCTCCCATTTGCTACTATTTTTATGTGATTATTCCTTAGAGCAGACATCCATTTTCCTTTCATTAGCGCATTGGCAGATGCAAACTTTATATTCAAAGGTTCCTCCCACTTCAGGAAGTAGATCACTGGAAACTAAAATGGCAGCTTCCATAGCCGTATAAGTGCATAGAAAAGTAAAAAGTAAAGGCTGAATAATTTTTTTTTACTTTTTCGTTACTTATTTTCAAGTGTAATTCTTTATAAGGGGCTAGTGTAGGTTGTATTTTACCACAGTAGTCCTTTAAATCAAGGAGCTCGCTTGTCATCCATGTGCCACTAAACATGTCCTCTGAAAGAATTAGTCATACAGCTTTTGGAAATATCACAAATGTCATAATTAGTATTATTATTATCCTTAACATTAAAGATTTATATTACAGAAGACATAATAAATACTTTTAATGCTGTGGAAAAATTGCCATAATATTCCAGTGGTATATGTATAATTATTGAATTCTGGAGCATATTTGAGAATTTGAAACTTAAAAAAAAAAAAAAAAAAACAATATAAATCAACTAATTATTCTAAATCGAATTCACTGCATCAAAAAACAAAAACAATTATCAATAAAAAGAACTAAAAATAAATGAGAGGCACGCATTTATTAAGAAAATAAGTTAGGCACTGTTTCTAAGCAAAAAAAAAAAAGAAGATAAAATGCAAACATGGCAAATATCCATCAAAATAGGTCATATTTATGTTAATACACCTCTTAGTTCTAACATCATATTCATGAGCATTGTAATTATATATATATATATATATATATATATATATATATATATATATATATATATATATATATATATATATAGTCACCCCAAAAGTGGCTTTTTTTAGGTTATCTTAAAAAGCATGAAAAACTGGCTATATGTTGTGTTAGCCATTTTTTTCTAAAGCGAATCAATTCTAAGAATTTCCATGTTGTTGCTGCATTTATATGCAAATGAGTGGATCATGCATATTAATTAGCTGCTTTCATATGCTAATTTGGATTACAGTTTGTTTGTCTGTCTGTGTGATGGCTAAAATAAAGACCCCCAACCTTATCTTTCAGTTAGACCCCCTCCCTCAAGCACTCTGAGCCGCACATTAGCATACAGAGCCACAAAATCTATTCTAAATATTTCCGAAATGATTTACTGTAGAGAAAAATTGTTAGTACAATGTATAGCCAGATTTTAATGCTTTGTTAAATGCAATAATTTCCTGTGTGGTGACAGAGTTGCTTTAAAGTGACATAGCAAAACGTATTGTTATTGCAGAGTTCAATACTCCTATAAATAAATATGATTATGATTTATTTTAGTGGACCTCTTAGATAACAGAGTGTGAAAGTTGGACATCTTAAGCATCAATTACATGAAAAAGTCCTCCCACTCTCCTAATACATTTATCCAACATGGCTATCCATTTAGGATCAGAATGACAAGAACATTAAAGTCTTATCTACATGTGTCTCAGCCCCCCCCCCCCCCCCCGAGTGATATTTAGGATAAAGTCATTAGGATGGCAGGATGGCTTTTTCATGTAATTTATGATTAAAACCCACAACTTTCAAATGCAAGTATTGAATACTTTCCCTCATTTTTTTTTAAATAATTATATTTACTTATATGTAATAACTAGGACCATTGCTGCATCACTATAACTTTTTCAACACAGGGAGGGCTGGGAATAGATTACTGAATAGACTTTACATGGCCATTGATGAGTGCGATGGGTAAATATCCCATATAATAATCGGGTCACCAATTCCCAGTTCTCATTATTTAGATTTATTTATAATAGTTTGCAACAATGACGAATAGAACTTGTGCGTTACCCTCATTACCATTGAGGGGGATCGTAATTGGACATAATTGATCACTTTAGGCTATATGTCTTATTTTGCTCCCAATTTGGCCACTCTTAAAGTAGTATAAAAGTACACGCTGACGTATTAGTCCTGGAATAATCCGCTTCGGTCAAAATAGGTAAAACATTTTGGAAGATCAACTGGAAAATTCTTCATAGATGAGGTTCAATCTATAAGGGTTTGTGCTTCAAGTGTGAGTTTCAAAAGCTTTATGCTAAAAGAAACAATGTCTCTTTAAAAGTAGAATGAAAATTCTATCAATTAGCCAAATTATAAATAATTGTGAATTAATACTGTTTTCTTTTGAATTTCTCGCACTTCACCATTAGGGCTTCCCTTTCCAATATTATCACTATATTAGATATATTGTTCTTTTTTCACCCATATCAAAGCATATAGAGGCAGAGGCTAGTGGGAGAGTGACAATGAAATGGCAGGTAAGGGTTCAATTCTCCTCACTGACTTTTTTTTTTTTTTTTATTGTGCATTTTAATTTGGTTAACAGAAATTTGCAAACTGTAAATGGGTGGTATGAGACAAATATGGGTGTTGTAATGGATTCAAAATAATTATAAATATTAATAAAAAAAAAAAAAGTGAAGATGAAGATTCAAACTCACAGATTGAGCTACCGCCAGTGCAATGCACCGGGGTCCTCCTCTGAGGGGCATTGGTCCAGTCATCCTCCACCCGGCCCATGCCCCCTTGTGTCCACCTCACCCTCACAACATCCCTTCTAGAGGGCTTCCTATTACTCATCTGCGCTTCCTGCCTGGCAGGGAATCCTGAATGATGTTTGTATGACGTAATTCAGGATTCCCTGCCCCAGTGCAGGGGAGATAGGGAAGTAATCAAGAGGGGGGTGTGGTGAGGCGAAAGGGGCCACAAGGGGAACGCAGGGGGGCCTACGCTATATAAATAATAGAATATGAAGTAGTTAATCCGAACCACCAATGAACTAATTTATATATATATATATATATATATATATATATATATATATATATATATATATATATATATATATTGTATTTTGTTTGCATCTGTGTTCCATTCACTAGCTCCACAACTGCTCAAACCCACCACTTCTAACGCAGATGCTTCTACCCAATATACCATGTCTCCATACAATATACAATGAGTATAGAAATCAAAAACGCTAAAAATATAATCAGTATTACCTGAACCTCTTTATTTATGCAGTGGAAGAGCTTTTGAGGATACCCAAGCAATAACTAAAATCCACAATTTTTTAAATCAATTTAAATAGTAATTTTTCAACATGACTTCCTGATGTTGTAGAGCAAGGGGTACATTAGTTTTGTCCTGGATTTGAAGATATCCCTGCTGCGTACATGTGAGTCAATCTCTTCATCAGTCATAATTGACTCACCTGTGCACAGAAAAGATATCTTCAAATCCAGGACCGAACTTGTGCACCCCTGGTATGGAACAATATTTTTCTTCCTGGAAGGTTTCAGGCGCCAGGAGCCATGGCGACTCAACAGAGCTGCAGGGAAAGCAGCTCTCAGAATCAAACCACCCTCCCAAAACGGCCTGGAGACAACACTGACCATGTATGGTGATTCAAGTATCTAATTCTATAAAGTGTTTTCCAGTTGATCTTCATCTTTCTGCATTTCATCACTACTATATGTAATAAAAAAAAAAAAAAAAACTATTAGATTTCAAGTGACTGAATGAAACTGTCACACATATTTCTTTAAAAAAAATAAAAAATAATTAAATGTTCGCAGCAGCTCAGGAGAAGTATTCCGACAGGTTACACAAAATCCCACCGTTGCGTTGCGTTCTTCGTTCTTGCTGTATTTGGCAGTACCAGTGCAAGGCGTGTTATATACCTGGGTATATAACCGTGTGTGCATGTACAAACACAAAAACACGCACACATATATATACGGTAAATATATATGTATATGTTTTAAAGTCCATATTACTGCATAGAATGTCAGTCGGCAGATCTTGTGACGATATCCACCTGTACAATCCTGGAATGTCTCTATGTGGTTTTGATGGTTCATCATCAAAGGTGTTTTGGAGCCTCCACCATGATCACCGGCCACATCCCGAGGAAGAACTGTCCAGGGGGGAAAAATACAGATATTATTAGTTGTACAACCAATAACTGTACTGAACAACGTAACAGGGTACACAACTAGTACATGTCTTCTTGTAGGACTAATCTACCTGAAGATAGCCTCACATTGTGTGGCAAACAGCATTGCTAGGCTTACAATTTTATTCCCGTAATTTTTGACTGCCAATTTCCTAGTAAGTACATAAAAGTAAATAGGTATATTATATACAGAGTAATATCCAGGAAATTCCATATCCCTTTAATCATTAGGTTGGCAAAAAAGCTTGGACTGGTGTTGCTGATCGTAGGGAAGACAACCATATACAGGGTATGTACTCTCTGCTGGAGGTGCATGTATAAGGTATTTTATTCTATATTCAGCCCTGCGTTTTCCTTTGGTTCTTATTGCATTAGTTGGTCATCATTATGCGATATTGTTTAGTATGCTATTGGAATTCTCAATTACATTCTTGTACTGCCTTTGAAATATGTATTTATTGCGTCCTATAATTTATCTAAAAATTCAAACAAAACATTACTAAAGATGACTTCAAAGTAGGCAAAGCAATGGGAAAAGGAACTAGAACACTAGAAATATACCTGGATGAGAAGAGGGGTGTGGAGTAATGGATACCCCATCAGTATATAGCAGTACTACTACAACCAAAAATAAATGATAAAATCATCATTATATCTTTATAAAGTTACATATATATGCAACAAATAAAATTGCATTTGGTTGTGATTACATATTTTAATATTAAGTAATTAATCTTGAAGATAAGGTATTAAAGAACCTATGATAATATGATTATTAATTAATTTTCATAGTAGAGAATTGCCAGCTGGATAAATAATATTAGTCGCAGGCTATAAATTGTTAAATAATACCAACTAGGAATTCTCTTTTTCTTGATCAACATCCAACTGTAAGAGTCAATTAATTTTTGGCCCTAGTAAGACAGCTTGATAAAAGGGGAGTCATTTCTAGGTAAATGATGCTTAAACTACCCAAGCTTCAGTATCTAATACCTTTTCTGTGTTACTTTAGGCAGTTAATAGTTGATGTGGAGTTGGGGACTGTGCGAGACCAGGCTCATGTGATCTTTTATACAAATATATCACCAAGTCCACTTCCATATATAACATTTTAGTTTGGAGACTGTGCATAGACCTGCTGATGTCACCTGGACCAATGAGTACATGTGTGTGGGATCACACAACCATGTGATGCCACATGGACCAAAAAGTACATGTGTGTGGGCTCACACAACCATGTGATGCCACATGGACCAAAAAGTACATGTGCATGGGATCACACAACCATATGATGGCACATGGACCAACATAACCATCTGATGTCACATGGACCAATGAGTACATGTGTGTGGGCTCGCACAATCATGTGATGCCACATGGACCAAAAAGTACATGTGCATGGGATCACACAACCATATGATGGCACATGGACCAACATAACCATCTGATGTCACATGGACCAATGAGTACATGTGTGTGGGCTCGCACAACCATGTGATGCCACATGGACCAAAAAGTACATGTGCATGGGATCACACAACCATATGATGGCACATGGACCAACATAACCATCTGATGCCGCATGGACCAAAGAGTACATGTGGGTACGCTCACACAAGATAGTCATTAGGACCAAAGAGTACATGCGAGGAGGCTCACACAATCATCTGATGCCACTTGGACCAAAGAGTACATGTGCATGGGATCACACAATCATCTGATGGCATATGGACCAGAAAGTGCATGCGTATGGGCACACACAACCATCTGATATCACATGGACCAAAGGGTACATGTGTGGGCTCACACAACTATCTGTTATGAATATATAGCAAAGTTGAGTTTGGGGTACTTACCCTTACTTTTGGCCGGTACTTAAGGTATAGCGTTCTTGTATATAAGCTAAAAGAAAAGAAAAATAATAATGAATTGCCTCAATAGTATGTCATGGGATCTGATAAGCTAGGATGGACATTACTGGGGAATAGCTTAGCGTATAAAATGTTGATCCCCTTGGCATTCATGCCAGAGGTACTGGAGTGGGTTGCTAGTTCCTTCTCCAGTGAGCCACAGCATACAGTTCCTGGTATTCCTAGGTGGTCTCCCATCCAAGTACTGACTATGCGCAACCTTGCATGGCTTCAGGGTGGTGCGACCTCTTGATTCCCCGACTGAATCAAACACAGGTTGCAGCGGTGAAAGCACCGGATCCTAACCACTTGCCCAACAGGGAACCCAATGCACTAAATACTCCCTTATATGACCATGGGCGACGCCACTGCCGGAGGACAGTCATACCCACCCGATACAAAGGCCAGAGTGAGCCCAGTCGTGATGGTCCCGTATTGTGACCAACATATGAGGTTAAGGTTTAATCAATCATGTCCAAATATATTTCTAAATTCACTAGTATAGCAAGGGCTGCAATATGCAATGGCTATTTCACATGAGGATAATTCCCATTGCAGCCCTTCATGGACCACGATAGCACCTGCAATAGCTTAGTGAATATAGTTGTATCCAAAGAAAAAGAATCGTAAATAACCATAAATACACAGACCCATATATAACATGTTATCCAGGTACCTGAACAAGATGTGGAGGTATGAGCCAAGTCCAGTCAAAATGTGCCACCAGGCGTGGAACTGTGTCACTGCGCCAACCACTGGGGGCATCTTTTGCCTCACACCCCTGGAAAAAAAAACAAAAACCCCACACAATTATTTTGTAATGTATTTTTTTAGTAGTTACAAAACCTTGTATAGTGTTGAGAACCTTCTTTGAATTGCTGATAACCAGAAGCTGAATATAGTGAAACGGCCATATTTGGGTTCACATATTTTTAAAGTGAAATACTAACTGGTTGCACATTGTACTAGCCATTTTTTAAAATAAAGATAATAATTACTAAGAAATACATAATTTACACAATATGCTACATATGCCAATACACTGCTTGAATGGTTATACAGCTTGTGTGGTTAATGTGTGACCTATCTGTATAACTTGTTTATTAACCCACCGGTAGATTCATTTTTGGCCACAAAAGAAAATAATTCACAAAACCCACAGTTTAGAATCCGGAGTCAAACAAATAAAAGATTGTGTATCTCATGAGTTTTCTTAGTATAGAATATACTACATTTTTTATATATATATATATATATATATATATATATATATATATATATATATATATATATATATATATATATATATATATATATATTTTTTTTTTTTTTTTATATATATATATATATATATATATTTTTTATATATATATATATATATATATATATATATATATATATATATTTTTTATATATTTTTTATTTATATATATATATATATATATATATATATATATATATATATATATATATATATATATATATATATATATATATATATATATATATATATATATATATATATATCCTTTTCTATACTCTGTAAGTGGAGAGCTTTCTCTTACTCTTTTGCTCACCATATAATAAATGACTGCTACACACACTCTTCACGGTTTCTTTCCTTACAATACATAGCACTTGCAAGGGGGAAAGACTGGTTGGAAAAGATGCCATCATAAGGCTTTCTCAATATGGGTTATTTTGAGGACTTGTTGGGTATCCATTGTTGGTGTTGATGGCCCGTCCTCTTTTCCCTTTCACTGCACTCTATCAGACCTCTCCCCACTCTGCTCAGCCTTTTTGATGTCCCTCATTTCTATCCCAATCCCTTGGTCTCTCTCCCATCCATCCTGCGGTCTATCACTTTGTTCCCCCATCCCTCTTGCTCTCAGTCATATCACCCCATTGCTCCCACCATCCCCAATCACTGTATGTTCCCTGCCTCTCATCTTAATGTTCTAGTCATTGGATCACAGACTAACCTCCACGTATCACAGAAGATGTTGTCTACATTCCACAGTATGAATCCCATTAAAAACACTCCTAATGACGTGTAGGCCAGTCCTCTCAGCCATGGGTAGACCCTGAGAGATGGGAGAAATAAAGTTCAAATTAATTGGCTGGAAAAAAGGAAATTAAATAATCATAGCGTAACTCCAAACTAACAAGCTCCATAGTCATACGGACTGAAAATAACATTGAAACATTGTTTTTTTAATTTATTTATCAAGTACTGACTGAGTTCTAGGCATTTTCAGGCAACTGCTGCACAGATGATGAGGATGGAGGCTTGGTCATATGGCCAATTAGCTCCTTCATGTAGCCAGAGCATTCTCTGTATCTCATTGGCTTCACACGGTCTCTCTCTCTCTGGGTGTCCCCTCAGTCTCCCTGGGCCCCCGCACTCTCAGTCTCCCTGGGCCCCCGCACTCTCAGTCTCCCTGGGCCCCCGCACTCTCAGTCTCCCTGGGCCCCCGCACTCTCAGTCTCCCTGGGCCCCCGCACTCTCAGTCTCCCTGGGCCCCCGCACTCTCAGTCTCCCTGGGCCCCCGCACTCTCAGTCTCCCTGGGCCCCCGCACTCTCAGTCCCCCTGGGCCCCCGCACTCTCAGCCCCCCTGGGCCCCCGCACTCTCAGCCCCCCTGGGCCCCCGCACTCTCAGCCCCCCTGGGCCCCCGCACTCTCAGCCCCCCTGGGCCCCCGCACTCTCAGCCCCCCTGGGCCCCCGCACTCTCAGCCCCCCTGGGCCCCCGCACTCTCAGCCCCCCTGGGCCCCCGCACTCTCAGCCCCCCTGGGCCCCCGCACTCTCAGTCCCCCCTGGGCCCCCGCACTCTCAGTCCCCCCTGGGCCCCCGCACTCTCAGTCCCCCTGGGCCCCCGCACTCTCAGTCCCCCTGGGCCCCCGCACTCTCAGTCCCCCTGGGCCCCCGCACTCTCAGCCCCCCTGGGCCCCCCGCACTCTCAGTCCCCCTGGGCCCCCGCACTCTCAGTCCCCCTGGGCCCCGCACTCTCAGTCCCCCTGGGCCCCCGCACTCTCAGTCCCCCTTGGCCCCCGCACTCTCAGTCCCCCTTGGCCCCCGCACTCTCAGTCCCCCTGGGCCCCCGCACTCTCAGTCCCCCTGGGCCCCTGCACTCTCAGTCCCCCTGGGCCCCCGCACTCTCAGTCCCCCTGGGCCCCCGCACTCTCAGTCCCCCTGGGCCCCGCACTCTCAGTCTCCCTGGGCCCCGCACTCTCAGTCTCCCTGGGCTCCCCCCTCTCCCCGCTCTGTGTGCGCATGCGCGAATACTAAGCAACTGCATGTGTGCAGGGTCATAATATACACATGCATAAGGTTCTGATTCAAACATATTTCAACCCTAAATAAAAATGCCTATAAACTTAACCAAAATTAAAGATGTTGGATTTTATTGTCCCTTTAAATGTTTTTTTTTATATATATATATATATATATATATATATATATATATATATATATATATATATATATATATATATATATATATATATATATATATATATAAAATATGGAGTCATTGAAGCTACCAACATGTAAAGGACATGCCTTCCTTTAAAGGAATAAAATAGTTACTTACCATGTAACAATATATATAGATCTGAGTACTAGGAATGACACCAGTATTCCATACATGACCTGCAAGGGAACGTCATGCGTCAGTTTCATTTTAATTAATGACCTTAGTAACATTTAGAGAAAATGAGCCTGTAGTATATATGGAAGAATAAATTAAACTGTGAATAGCACAAACCAATTAAAGGAACTTTGTCACCCCAACAGGAAGTTGATTTAATTTTAAAGAGCATTGGAAACTACCTATACATTGTACTAGCAGTTTTTCTCTTCGGTAAATCTGAAATATTTAGAATTGTTTTGTGGGTCAGCTCAGAGATAACACTGGGGTCTCTATTATCTAGACTGTAATCCTAATTAGCCCATTGAAGCAGCAAATTAATATTGCATATAAATGCAACAACAACAACATGGAATGTCCCAGGGCTGATTTACTTTAGAAACAAATGGATAACACAACAATAATAACCTAAAGAAACTTGATTTTGGGTGAGAGTCCACTTGAAGGAGTGCTGTAATGTGATTTTTATCCTATAATAAATTACTAACATTGATATTTGGCCATTTTTTTCAGTAAAGAAACGAATAAAAAAACAAAAAAGGTTAACTTTATTACCTATTTATTCAAATGATTGCTGTCCAGGTGTCCAATTCTATTCAGTAGGCTGAGATTATAAGCTCTGTTTTTATTGCTTAAAATCAAACAAATAGTCAGTGTATGGGTCTGCCTCCGGCAGCTCATGAATATAGACTCTACTGTACTTGTTGTGAAGTGTCTCATACTAACCGGTCAGTGACCATCTCTGCTGAGATGTGGTCCCTGATAATCTAGGACACCACACCAAAAATCCATCCCTACAGAGTCTGTATCTGCATACACTGCAGATGAGGGCAGACCCATACAGGGACTATTTGTTTGATTTTAGAGTACATAGTGAAGTACATAAAATTAAATAGATACACATGGATATTATGTACCTATTAAATCCAGACACCTTCCATATCCCTTTAAAGCATATTTTTTTTAGTCAGATAATAGAAATGACCTAGTAATGGTCTATATCTTTTATTAATATCTATATTATTCTATATTTTGGACATGCAGACTCCCAGCAGTATGCGGCTTCATGGGCTGCGCAGCCTGCATGTTCATATAATGGGAACCAGATGTGGGCGTTTAAATGATGAGGTCAGTGCTAGGAGGATTCCCAGAATTTTCCCTTCCCATGTGCCCTGCTGCTTCAAAACGAAACCTGATCTCTGTAATTCCCCATATATTAAGCAGCTTGCAGACCCTGCCCAGCGGAGGGTCACCGCGCACAGATGTAACAGACACAATGGTGTAATATTAATACTGTGCCCTCTGTATGTATTAAATGGCTAATCAAACAGGCCAGGATTTAGGGATAAAGTGTCTTGACCAGAACTGAAGCAATTACATTTCTGTTCATTAACGTAAAAACCATGAGCTTCCCCTTTAAGACCAATATTTATTTTAAAACTTACACTTGAAGTTTAGAATTAAAGCCTTGAGTGGAATGGCTTCATCCATACAGTACTAGGGGTTTGGTGGTTAGGATCAGATCTGCCCAGGAGGCTGTTATGATATGCCTCCTGAGCTGATTCTTTCCTAAATTTTGAGTGCCTAATATGGGTGGAGAGAAGTAAATCTGCTAGTCCTTGTAACACTGTAGTTCAAATGTAAGTTTTAAAAATGACACAATTTATTCAAAGACTTTCTACTGGATAATGGAGGGACCAATGATCTGTTGTTGGAAGTTGTGTTTGTCAGAGGAGCGTTTACATTTCTGCAGAGCAATGCTTGTATTTGCTGATGCAAGCACTGGTGAGGGAATAGGGTGTGGTGTCAATTTCAGCCATAGCCAATTATGTAGCAAAGGTTCTGACTCCTCCCTGCTCCCCCCACAGAAAGATAGAAGAAATCAAAACCCCTAATCCACCTCTCAGGAAGGGACGTAACAAACACAAAATGGATTCCCTACTCAAAAATTCATATTTTCTACAAAAATGTTATGTCCATGACTTACACAGCAGATAAAATTGTTAGTTTGTTACATACTTCACAAATAAGTGTCTTTTTTCTTAATGTACAGTGGTTCTTTAAGACGTTATAATTCATTATTTACTTATTTGACATCAAAAAGTTACAAATTAACTGAATGTCCAAGAAAAAACATTAACCAATTTGCTCTATACTGGTATATGGCTCTATTCAGGTGGGTATGGCTGCGTCACTAAACGTACCTGGTGAAATACGGGTTCTTTCAACCGTAAATAGACCTGGAAAGGAAATAAAACAATAATATTTGTTATTCGTGTTGCCTGTAATTACAGCTTTATATTAAAATGTTCTGTTATTTTATTAGATTTGATGATTTGTGGTTTGCTAAAAACGGACAATTTTTACACATTTGTTATAAAACTATCACAGAGGAGGAGACAAGGCCGTGTGAGAATGACATGTAGCTGAAGATTGTTTATTTATTTATTTATTTATAAATAAAAAAATAAATGTCCACAAAAAAAATATAAGTGCTGGCGGTCCTGATTTAGAGCCAAGACTGCCCCGGATCGAAGGGAGAGAAAGAGGCCAACTACACAGAAATAAGCACGGAGAAATGTAATAAATAGTTGTTGTTTAGTTGTTAAGTCGTGTCCGACTCTACGTGACCTTATGGACCAGAGCACAGCACACACAGCTATTGTTATGTCTCTGGTTGTGCGGATCCATAAGGTTTTCTTTGCCAAGAAACTGGAGTGGGTTACCAGTTCCTTCTCGATGGGCCACAATTTGTCTGACCTCTCTGCCCATCTTGGGTGACCCGACATGGTATAGCTCACAGCTTCATTGAGGTACACAAGCCCATTCACCATGACAACATAGCAACTCAGAAGGGGCAATGGAATAGTAAGGACCTTGAAAAGTAATTTCTACCTAAAACATAACATTAAAGTTCAATTATATATCACTAATTAAGTTTCCAGTTCTACTTTGCTACTTTATATCTCTTTAATGGCTGCCCCAATTCCATTGTAGCCCCACAACTGGATTATATACAAATATTAGATCATATACAAATCATCTGCTTTCATACATTAGCCTCTAGAAAAAAAAACATAATAAAAAAAATAAAATAAATAATAATAATAATATAATATATATATATATATATATATATATATATATATATATATATATATATATATATGACAGGATACTTACTGTGGTCACTATTAAACTGAATAGAAACAGCAGAGTGAGCAGCAAATAATTATAAGATTTTCTGTGCTTGAAACATTCATATCTGAAAGAAAAAAAAGAAAGAAACAGGATATTAATTAAAAATTCTGTTTCCAGTAATTCCTAGAAGAGCCGTCACTGCCAGGTAACATCTGTGCGCTACGCTCTTGGCTCGTGTGAGCATGTGTATGGTAGCCGCTATTATGCAGAGCTCACTCATAGGGTTATTACTCTCACTTCCTCCTCTGGCTGAAACGGAAAATAAAGCTTCCAAACCACTGATGCCCAAATCTGTGCAAACCGAAGTGTTCCATCCAAGGAAAAGTATCTGTACTTGGAGAAGTTAAAAGTACACATCTTGCATTTAAAGGTACTCATGGATACTTCTCTGCACCATTAAAAGGATGAGTAAAAATGTAATTTGTTTTCCCCTATGATAATACAGTGCCTTGCAAAAGTATTCACCCCCTTGACTTTTTACCTATTTTGTTACATTGCAGCCTTAGGTTCCATGTTTTGTTAATCTAAATTTTATGTGATGGATCAGAACACAATAGTCTAAGTTGGTGAAGTGAAATGAGAAAAATATGTACATAAAACTATTTTTTTGAAATAGAAAACAGAAAATTGGCATGTGCGTATGTATTCACCCCCTTTGTTATGAACCCCAAAAAAGCTCTGGTGCAACCAATTACCTTCAGAAGTCACATAATTAGGGAAATTATATCCACCTGTGTGCAATCTAGGTGTCACATGATCTGTCATTACATATACACAACTTTTCTGAAAGGCCCCAGAGGCTGCAACACCTAAGCAAGAGGCACCACTAACCAAACACTGCCACGAAGACCAATGAATATTGCAAACAAGTAAGGGACAATGTTGTTGAGAAGTACAAGTCTGGGTTATAGCACCATCAAATCTATCATAGCCAAATGGAAAGACCATGGCACAACAGCAAACCTGCCAAGAGACGGTTGCCCATAAGTTAAGTTCAGACAAAGATAAATACAAATTAACAAATAGCAAAGCAAGGAGGGCCCTGTCATTGGGCATACACCATGGACATTGGATTTCTAGCTCAAAAGTACTTCGGATAGAAACTTGCAATCTAAGGTATAGGGAGTGGTAATAGAGGGTGAGAGGTGATAAGCGTGTTAGGGTGGAAGGTGATACGCATTTTAAGTGAGGTTTGAAATGTATTGAGGCAAGAGGATAATCTGGTGGAGCGTGGCAAGGAGTTCCAGAGGCTAGGGGCAGCACGAGAAAAGTCCTGGAGGCGGGAGTGAGAGGAGGTGACAAGAGTTGTAGAAAGAAGAAGGTCATTAGCAGAACGAAGAGGGCGGGTGGGCGAGTATTTGGAGAGGAGAGCAGAGATGTATGGAGCATTATTGTTGAGGGCTTTGTAAGTTAGGGTCATGATTTTAAATGTTATTCTTGAGGCGAAGGGAAGCCAGTGGAGTGGTTGACAGAGAGGTGATGACGACACTGAACGTTGTGTATGGAAGATGAGTCTAGCAGAGGCGTTCATAATAGATTGAAGTGGAGATAGTCGGGTGGTGGGTAGGCCAGCAAGAAGCGAGTTGCAGTAGTCTAGTCGAGAGATGATGAGAGTGTATAAGGATTTTAGTTGTGAGTTGTGTAAGATAGTGACGAATTCTGGAGATGATTTTAGATGGAGAAGACAAGATTTAGTTAGTGATTGTATGTGAGAGATGATAGATAGAGCGGGGTCCAGTAGAACTCCAAGACAACGGACTTGGGGGGTGGGGTGATGATGTTGACAGTGAGAGAGATGTGAGGAATTGACGCTGTGGGAGAGGGAGGGAAGATTAGGAGTTCAGTTTTAGACATGTTGAGTTTGAGATGGTGGGTGGAGATCCAAGAGGATATACTAGAGAGGCAGTTGGAGACGTGTGTTAGAAGAGAGGGGCATAGATCTGGTGCGGAGAGGTAGATTTGGGTGTCATCCGCATAGAGATGATAATGAAGCCCAAAAGAGTTTATGAGGGTACCAAGTGAGGAAGTGTAGATGGAGAAGAGGAGGGGGCCCAAGGACAGATCCTGGGGTACACCAACAGACAGGGGGTGAGGAGAAGAAGAGGTGTCAGAGAAGGAGATACTGAATGATCGATTTTGTAGGTATGATGAGAACCACAAGAGAGCAGTGTCTTGAATAACGAGGGAGAAGAGGATATGGAGTAGAAGTGGATGGTCGACATTGTCAAAGGCAGCAGAGATATCTAGAAGAAGAAGAATTGAGAAGTGACCTTTTGACTTGGCACTGAGCAGGTCATGGGTGACTTTAGTGAGAGCTGTCTCAGTGGCGTGTTGGGGGCAAAAGCCAGATGGGAAGGTGTCAAGAAAGGAGTTAGAGGAATTAAAGCTGGTAAGGCGGTTATAGACGAGCCGCTCCAGCAGTTTGGAAGCCAGGGGAAGCAGAGCGATAGGAGGTCAGATGCCACGCCAGAGTCAGATGAGGGTTTTTTGAGGGTGGGTATAACTATGGCATGTTTTAGAGAAGATGGAAACATGCCAGTATTTAGGGAGAGGTTGAAAATATGTGTGAGAGCTGGGATTAGTGTGGTAGAGATGGGAGACATGAGCTGAGATAGAATAGGACAGGTAGTGAGGCGACTGGATGATAGCAGTTTGGAGACTTCGTCCTCTGTATCCGGATCAAAGCAGTTCAAAGTGGCTGTGGTATTGGAGTAGGGAAAAGACTAGGTGTTGTTGGTTGAATTAGAGAGTGGAGTGTGAGAGCCACGATGAGATGAGAGCTCATTAAATCCAAAACCACTTACTGCATTTCATAATTCATCCAATGCTATGCTTTAAAGGTGTGTTATACAATGAGCATATGTGTAACAGGGGGCATGTGCAGTATAAAGTGGTATTGGAATAGAGCGTGAAAATGCATTTGCATGTCCCCGCCCAGTCTGTTCTTGAATCTATTACACTGCCAATTATGTCTGTAACAGTCCATTGTTCATTAGTGATCTAAAAGCAGCATCGTTAAATATTTAATTTTGAAAGATCCGATCTATTTGTTATTATATCCCCGACAATTGTGGGGACTCATTTGCCTGTCCCTGCCCAGTTTCCCAAAATTCAGTGCAATAACTGTATTTCTGGGAATTCTGAACACAAATGTGTATGTGTGTGTGTGTGTGTGTGTGTGTGTGTGTGTATGTATGTATGTATGTATGTACAGTGGAAATAAAAAGTCTACACACTCCAGTTAAAATGTCAGGTTTCTGTGCTGTAAAAAAATGAGACAAAGATAAATAATTTCAGAACTTTTTCCACCTTTAATGTGACCTATAAACTGTACAACTGAATTGAAAAACAAACTGAAATCTATTAGGTGGAGGGAGGAAAAAATAAATAAAAGAAAATAATGTGGTTGCATAAGTCTGCACACCCTCTTATAACTGGGGATATAGCTGTGTTCAGAATTAAGCAATCACATTCCAAATTGTGTTAAATAGGAGTCAGCATACACCTGCATCATTTAATGCCTCTGATTAACCCCCAAAAAAGTTCAGCTGCTCTAGTTGGTCTTTCCTTAAATTTTCTTAGTCGCATCCCACAGCAAAAGCCATGGTCCACAGAGAGCTTCCAAAGCATCAGAGGGATCTCATTGTTAAAAGGTATCAGTCAGGAGAAGGGTACAAAAGAATTTCCAAGGCATTAGATATACCATGGAACACAGTGAAGACATCAAGTGGAGAAAATATGGCACAACAGTGACATTACCAAGAACTGGAGCTCCCTCCAAAATTGATGAAAAGACGAGAAGAAAACTGATCTGGGAGGCTACCAAGGGGTCTTCAGCAACATTAAAGGAGCTGCAGGAATATCTGGCAAGTACTGGCTGTGTGGTACATGTGACAACAATCTCCTGTATTCTTCATATGTCTGGGCTATGGGGTAGAGTGGCAAGACGAAAGCCTTTTCTTACGAAGAAAAACATCCAAGCCAGGCTACATTTTGCAAAAACACATCTGAAGTCTCCCAAAAGCATGTGGGAAAAGGTGTTATGGTCTGATGAAACCAAGGTTGAACTTTTTGGCCATAATTCCAAAAGATATGTTTGGCGCAAAAACAACACTGCACATCACCAAAAGAACACCATACCCACAGGGAAGCATGGTGGGGGCAGCATCATGCTTTGGGGCTGTTTTTCTTCAGCTGGAACTGGGGTCTTAGTTAAGATAGAGGGAATTATGAACAGTTCCAAATACCAGTCAATATTGGCACAAAACCTTCAGGCTTCTGCTAGAAAGCTGAACATGAAGAGGGACTTCATCTTTCAGCATGACAACGACCCAAAGCATACATCCAAATCAACAAAGGAATGGCTTCACCAGAAGAAGATTAAAGTTTTGGAATGGCCCAGCCAGAGCCCAGACCTGAATCCGATTGAAAATCTGTGGGGTGATCTGAAGAGGGCTGTGCGCAGGAGATGCCCTCGCAATCTGACAGATTTGGAGTGTTTTTGCAAAGAAGAGTGGGCTAATCTTGCCAAGTCAAAATGTGCCATGCTGATAGACTCATACCCAAAAAGACTGAGTGCTGTAATAAAATCAAAAGGTGCTTCAACAAAGTATTAGTTTAAGGGTGTGCATACTTATGCAACCATATTATTTTATTTTTATATTTTTTCTTCCCTCTACCTAAAAGATTTCAGTTTGTTTTTCAATTTAGTTGTATAGTTCATAGGTCACATTAAAAGGTGGAAAAAGTTCTGAAATGATTTATCTTTGTCTCATTTTTTTACAGCACAGAAACCTGACATTTTAACAGGGGTGTGTAGACTTTTTTTTTATATCCACTGTATGTATATATATATATATATATATATATATATATATATATATATATATATATATATATATATATATATATATATATATATATATATAAAAATAAGCCGAGTTTTGTTTTAAATTGTTTTGTAGTAAATAGGTGGACATTTGCAAGGTAATTTCAATGTTTGGTCCGTTCAGTAACTGCAGAGCCAAACAAGCCGCAGTTTATTGAAGACTTGTTCCCTTTCTCCAGCTATAGACAAATACTGATCTATAGTAGTGGTTCAATAAGAGCCAGTGCCAAGATCAGGGCAGGTCCCAGAGATGATATATTAGGAACAAAGAAGGATGAACAGAGCCTAACACGTTAACCATTAGTCATAGTTATAGACAGATTACTGCTGAACATATCTGCACACTCTATCCAAAATTAGTGTAAATTATTATTAAAATATTAAATTAATAGTTCCTGTGTCAACTGTCGCATCACTCACAAATAGTCTGGCTTTCCATGGTGGTCCTGATGTGCATTAGAAGGTAACCAGATAAAAGGTTGAGAGCCCCTGTTTTATAATATTATTTGGTGATTAAAAATAAACATAATTAAACAATATAAACAGGTCCTATCTGAACCCAGCATCCCTTGCTAGTGTATACCGCTGCAGTAACCTGTAACAGCCAATAGATTGCATTACAGGCGCATCAGTTCGCTCAATAAGCCATTGGCAGTAACATGCGCCAAATACCAGACTCACCTTATGGTACAGTGCCAGGAGGGCTCATTAGCCTTGTTTTAGAGTGACAAACTTTCTCCTATTATGCCCCTAATCCTGTGTACATATTGTGAAGCAGAACATGGCTGATGACTCGTCAGATTAAAACTTGTATTTATTTAGTGCTCATCTACACAAAACATCACTAAATATGCATAGAGAGTGTGGTGTGCATGTAGCTACGTGTATATTTCAACATATATTTTTTATTTTACGCAAAGGCATAATTATATTGTCCTTTACAGATAAACTATATGAATTTGTCCAAAGAAAATTATTGTCGCTTTTATGTATAAAACCTCTGTATTTGTATTAATTATACATATATATATATATATATATATATTATTATTACAGATATTGTCATATAATGGCGTTCAGGAGGATGCAATATGGCATTTACACAGTGAAAGGGAACAATTTGTAATTAGTAGTTATTTAAAGGGCCACTAGATGTTTTAATTAGGTATTGACCATTAATACAATTCATATTCACGGATTTAAAAAAGTAGTATTCAGTATTATAATTACTGTTCAGCCTGCGGCTGGTATATACAATTTTGAAATCAGTGAATATACGAGTTTTATTGATGCTCAATGCCTACTTAATTCTAACACATGTTGTTCAGGCATTACACTGCACCTTTAAGAACCTTAGCACACAAACAAGGGGGCATCCAAAAATCACACAAAGTGATAAATAAAATTGCCATTTTTCCTATAATTTGCTCCAACACAAGGTAGGAAGGCTGTGTCTGGGTTATACACAAATGGCTACTGATGGGGAGGTATAAATGGGAATGGCTGCTGTAGGGAATGTAATAAGTTTTATTCAGCGGAGGATACTCACAGGCAGTAAACGAACACACAGCAGCTGTAGATCATGGGCAGCTCGTCCAAAAGCTAAATATACAGAAAGAAAGAGAGGAAATTAGGAGATCATACATGGTATATTAGGCAGAGTAGGCAGGTGCACCACAGACACATACAGTGCTCTATATAGGACGTGTCACAAACAAAGCTCATCACTGGCTGGACTGTACCCTTCTTTCTCTCTCACTCTCCCCGTTTCTCTCCGTCTGTGGGTCTCACTCCCTCTCCCACTCCCACTCCATAACCCCCCCTCCCACTCCATAACCCCCCCTCCCACTCCATAACCCCCCCCTCCCACTCCATAACCCCCTCTCCCACTCCATAACCCCCTCTCCCACTCCATAACCCCCTCTCCCACTCCATAACCCCCTCTCCCACTCCATAACCCCCTCTCCCACTCCATAACCCCCTCTCCCACTCCATAACCCCCTCTCCCACTCCATAACCCCCTCTCCCACTCCATAACCCCCTCTCCCACTCCATTAACCCCTCTCCCACTCCATTAACCCCTCTCCCACTCCATTAACCCCTCTCCCACTCCATTAACCCCTCTCCCACTCCATTAACCCCTCTCCCACTCCATTAACCCCTCTACCACTCCATTAACCCCTCTACCACTCCATTAACCCCTCTACCACTCAATGTGTGTGTGTGTGTGTGTATATGTATATATATATATATATATATATATATATATATATATATATATATATATATATATATGAATTTCAGTAAGATTATAATATACCTATATATCTCATTACTTATGTACTTAATTTTATTAAAAGCTTGTATTTTCTGTTTACAATCGTACAACTAGTTCCTAATTGGTTTCTGGCCTCTGCAGCTCATCAATACAGTGTACTTCTAAATACATGGTGTACAGTGTCTTATAGTAACAAATCAGTATCAACATTCTGCAACATGCTGCTTGAGAGAGGTCACTGGCTGGCTAATTCGAAACACTACACCTCATAGTTTGTGTAATCATGAGCTGCATGAGCTAAAGAGGCCAGACCTAAATACATTTTAGGCAGTAGAAACAGAGCTCTTAATAACAAGCAGTTCTTAATAAAATAAAGCAAATAAAAGTAAATAATTACAGATATATTATATTAAAAATGAAATTCAGAACCCTTCCATGTCCCTGCAAGATGTCTTGGTAATGCTTGAAAATTTTTATTGCAGTTTAAATCTTCCACTACCTTTCAGTAGTGTTTAGGACAATGGGAGAGGTGTAAAGCGGTACAACAGTAAACTGTGTTTTAAAATGATATTTACAGGATACATATTTGAATTGCTGCTGTCTGCACATTTATTTTTTTAAGTCAATGAATGAAAAAAAATAGGTTTATCATGAAAATATGTATACTGGCTCTTTAAATCTGAAGTATTTTATATTTATATCATATCATTTATCATGTGTTAATACTGGGGATCAAATTTCTCTGCAGCAATTTTTTTAACTCAATAAGATCCAACACAAAAGTAAATAGTCGTATCATATCACAGCAAAACAATCCCTATAAGAAATAAGATCCAGGTATACAGTGAGATGAATACTTTTGTAAGAAGAGGACGTGCGAGACATGGTGATATCCAAGTACTGCGTATTCTACCATAAAAATGGCCACCGTTTGCCAGAAGGACTTGTAATATGCAGTGTGCGGTTGTGCATATTAAGGATGAAGGTGATCAGCTTCTTTAAACAGATGAGTTTTTAGTGATGTTTTGAGGAAGGAAGATAGTCTAGTGGAGCGAGGCAAGGAATTCCAGAGAATGGGGGCAGTATGAAAAGTCCTGAAGGCAGGAGTGAGAGGAGGTGATAAGAGAGGAGGAAAGAAGAAGGTCATTAGCAGAGCAAAGAGTGTGTTTGGGGGGGGTATTTTGAGACACGATCAGAGATATAATGGGGTGCACTGTTGTTGTTGAGTCTAGTGGAGGTGTGTATTATGGATTGTAGTAGAGACAGATGGGTGATGGGGAGGCCAGCAAGGAGAGAGTTGTAGTAGTTGAGATGAGATATGAATAGATGATGAATTTTAATTTTAGATGTGTCCTATGTAAGATAGTAACATATTTTGGAGATGGTTTTAGGTAAAAGTTACATGATCCGGTTAGTGAGAGTTCTTAATGAATGAAAGAGGGCAGGGTCCATTAGATCCCAAGACAACGGCCTGGGAGTTGGGAGTGATGACATTGTCAACAGTGAGAGGTATTTGAAGAATGGAAGCTTTAGTAGAGGGTGGGAAGTTTGAGTTGACTAGAGGACATCCAGGTGGATATGCTAGAGAGGCAGTTGGTAACTTGTGCCAGAAGAAGGGGGATAAATCTGGTGCGGAGAAGTAGATTAAAGTGCCAACCGCATAAAGATGATACTAAAATTCTAAATATTATATTGTACAAAGGGAGGATGTATAGATGGAGAAGAGGAGGGGGCTTGGACTGGCATATGCCAATAGTCGTAGGGAGTTTTTGATTTTCTTGATAAGATGTAAACCATAAGAGCTGTGTCATGGATGCCAAGGAGAGGATAATTTGGATAAGAAGAAGGTGGTCAACTATTGAAGGCAGCAGAGAGATCCAGCAGAATTAAAATAGAGAAGTGATGCTTGGACTTGGCTGTGAGCAAATAATTTTGTGACTTTTGTGAGAGATGTCTCGGTGGACTGTTGGGGCCCAAAGCCAGATTGGAAGAGGTTAAGAAGATAGTTGGGGGGAAGAAATTGGGATAGGCCATTGTAGACCATTCAATTAAGCAGTTTTGAAGTTAGGGGAAGTACAAAGATAGGGTGAGTGTTGGATGAAGAAGCGGACTACGATGAGTTTTTCAAAAGAACGGGTGTAATTATGTTGTATATTAAAGATGAAACTTGCCAGTGTTTAGGGAGAAGTTGAATAGATGTGTGAGAACTGGGATAAGTGTGGTAGAGAGGAGAGGCATAAGCTGTGATGAAATAGGATCAAGTGGGCAAGTGGTTAGGTGAGAGGTTTATAGAAGACCAGAGACTTCATACTTAAAGCGTCAAAGAAGCCAATTGTAGATGTAGGATTGGGGAAGGGTAAAGGCTGGGTGTTACGGGTTTGTTGAGAGGAGATGTAATCAATTTTATTTTAAAAAAAGAGGCTGGCAAAGTCATCAGCGGTGAGACTGGAAGTAGTAGGAGATGTGGGTGGGCAGAAGTGTGTGTTGGAAATGCATCGGACGGATGTTTGGGGTTGACATAACAATTCATGATGAAAAGGAGTGTGTGGCAAGATTGAGGGCAGCAAAGGATTGTAGAATACACTTGTAATGGAGGAAGTCTTCTGAACTGCGAGAGTCCCTTCAAAGTCTTTCAGCAGTGCAAGCGCTCTTCTGGATAATATCTCACCAAAGACATCAAAAGTTTCTATAGCACCACATAACTATCCCTCAAACTCCTCTATGCTGCCCAGAACCAAAAGCAATACACTGTCCAGCAAACAACATTCTACCACAGTCCCTCCACCTCCAAACTCCTCCACACTGCTCAGGATCCAGCATTACACCACAGACCCTCCCCTTCTTCTACACTGCCCAGAACCTAACATTCCACCTTTATAGTTCCCGGGACCCATCATTCTACTATAGACCTCCCCCCCAAACTCATCTACACTAGCCAAGATCCATCATTCTACTATAGACCGCCCCCAAACTCATCTACACTATCCAAGATCCATCATTATACTATAGACTGCCCCCAAACTCATCTACACTATCCAAGATCCATCATTCTACTATAGACCGCCCCCAAACTCATCTACACTATCCAAGATCCATCATTCTACTATAGACCGCCCCCAAACTCATCTACACTATCCAAGATCCATCATTCTACTATAGACCGCCCCCAAACTCATCTACACTTTCCAAGATCATCCATCATTATACTATTGACCGCCCCCAAACTCATCTACACTATCCAAGATCCAGCATTCTACTATAGACCGCCCCCAAACTCATCTACACTAGCCAAGATCCATCATTCTACTATATAGACTGCCCCCAAACTCATCTACACTATCCAAGATCCAGCATTCTACCACAGCCCCTTCCCCAAGCTCATCTACACTATCCAAGAACCAGCATTCTACCACAGCCCCTTCCCCAAGCTCATCTACACTATCCAAGATCCAGCTTTCTACCACAGCCCCTTCCCCAAGCTCATCTACATATCCAAGATCCATCATTCTACCACAGCCCCTTCCCCAAGCTCATCTACACTATCCAAGATCCATCATTCTACCACAGCCCCTTCCCCAAGCTCATCTACACTATCCAAGAACCAGCATTCTACCACAGCCCCTTCCCCAAGCCCATCGACACTCTCCAAGATCCAGTATTCTACCACAGCCCCTTCCCCAAGCTCATCTACACTCTCCAAGATCCAGCATTCTAGCACATACCTCTCCTCCAAACAACAAAGTCTAAGCTGCGGTCTCTTCACATCAACATTTACAGAGCAGAGAGAACCCTTTTGGGGTATTTTTATTTTGGAACCCTGGTCAAACAATATGGAACACTATTTTTTTCCAGAAAATACAGCTTTGTTAGCACTTTGCTTGGCATACTATTAATCACTCTATAAAGGAAAAAAAAATATTTTCAGCATTGGTTCAAAACATTCAAGTATTCTTAGCCTGTATAAACTGTCTGTTCTAATAATGCCTATATTTCTGTATATATTTCCCTGTCTGTGCGGTTATGGAATGAAAGGGGCTTTCCTGGCTCATCGCTATCAAATTAATGATCATTTTATTAGTGGTAGGCGTGGTGTGCTATTAATTTATACTAGACTTCTTCAAATATCATGGAAATGGAAATGTCTTCCGTAAAGAACCAATGAACAATTAAAAAAATACATGTTTGAAAACTTTGACCAAGAACATAATTAAGTATAAGCTGTGTATGTATAAGAATAGCAAATGTATTCAAGATGGATCACTGTAGGGAGTGAGCTGCAGTACTTTGTTCAGAAAAGGAAGCCAGTGAATTGGTATTGGGTTGTTTCTTGTGTGAGATACGGGTGGATTTTTTAGATGTTTTGTATGTGGGGAAGGAAACAAAGTGCTGAATCTAGAGTAATCCAAAGGCAACAGACTTAGCTTGGAAAAAAAGACCTTTAGTCCATGAAGTACAACCTTTATAGAGCTATTCTGATCCTTGTAATAGGTGTATGAATTCTTAATTGATCCAGAGGAAGCAAACAGCAAGACCCACTGAAACATTGTCAATTGTCTTATAAGGGGGAAAAAAAACAAGAAATCCTTCATGACCCAAGATGCTGGCAATCTGACTCCTCCCTGGATCAATACTCCTTCGCTAGTTATTTAAAATTATATTAAACCCCCTTTTAAATTTATCTATTTATTCTGCTGTCACCACCTCCAACCATCCAAAATCTGTGTTTCTCCATCATGGATTTGAATTTTTTCTTCTTCTTACACTTACAGACGAGATCGGCGTGATGGCCAGTGAGCCCTGCGCATTTGGGCCCTCGTGGACAACCTGAAAGCAGTCTCTCCCCCTAGGGCAAGAGCCACCCTACCCCTTGACGCCTTCTAGAAGGACATCAGGCGGGTAAATGTACTATTTACCCGTGTATCATTATCCTTTTTTTGGGGGGGGGCATTTGCAGGGCCCCAGGTTATGGAACCCCACGAATATTAAGGGTCACCTATAATCGCGCTTACAAATAAGGATCAAGACTCCTGACCGACTGAACTGCACAGCATAGGGATATCCTACATCACAGATGTACCAAACTATATTTTAGGTGGATACTGTATTCTATGTGATGTCTCATTTTGCTAATTCTCTTCCGATACACCCCAGCATCCTTCTGACTTTTCCTGCATATTCAGGCTAATTTGGGTAAAGTTGTGTAACCAGTGCTTACAGACAGATTAAATATTTCCTGCTTTTGTGGGCAACTCTGAGAAACATTAAGAATTCAGCAAAAAACAAAAACAAACTAACTCATAATGAAACGAGATAACGACCACGTCTTCCTCATAAACTCAGATTGCTTAAGATTGGAGGTAAAAATACATACTCTACTATGGTGCAGCAAAACACGGCTGACAGTGGTTAATATGCCAGAATAATACCCTACCACAAACTATTAATAAAAGATCCCTGAAGTGTCATATTTACTGCAAGCTCTTCGGTAGAAACAGACTTTGTAATTTGCTAAATAATTTGTGTAATACAGCGGGCATATGCTTAAAGGAAGCCATGTTTAAAATGGTTATGAATTGCAGGAGCGAAGCCTTTGTGGGCACATTTGCATGTCCCTGCCGAGGTTCCCAGAATGCAGTGTAATAACTGTATTTCTTGGAATTCTGGGCATGAAACAAGTTTTTTAACTTGTTTTAGACATTCAAAATGTGAACACAGATGTACTATTTGTGTAGCAAAATATTTTAGAAATTTTAAAATAAATAAAAGCAACTGTTCATTTTTAACTATTATATTCAATGTTTCATTAATGAACATATAAATGTTGTATTTGTTCCTAACGGGATTATAACCCTGGCAGACCATGGATTTGGATCTCTATTCAGACTATCAATTTACAATTATTTTTATGCTCCTGACTAAAATAGATGCTAATACTTCACAAGAAATTGAAGTCTTCTCCAAACTACAGTGGTTCGTTAACATAAGGTTCATTTAGGAGAATGAGCGAGTCTTCAAAACATAAGCTTGGATTGAGGTACAGTTCATCTATAAAAAAAAATTCTGTGAAAAGGCACATATTTCAAAAACGATTTCATCATGTTTTTGGGAGAAGGGGTGTGCTCCAAGTTGTTCTAGATTAACTGGCCCATCCAGTTATCTCTGCCATGTTTCAAATTGCTTAAATATAATGAGGTTATAGTGAGAGAGTCTGACTATTACTATATTGTACATTACTGACTGTATAAAACATACACGGATGCGTAAGGCAGTGAGTAGCTAATATGGCATCTCCAGATCTGCAATCTCAGAAGAAATAATTATATATATATATATATAGTTGTCGTAATTGCGAGTTTGTGTGTAGCGTTCGCAAGTTACGGGTTTGCGCATGCACACAGTGCATTCCGTAGCCCGCGATGAGAGCCTTTGGAGGCATGTAACAGCCGCCTCGAGGGTTATAGGTTTGGCAGGCCAAGGCTTGCAATGAGCGGCGACGGTCGCAATATTTGTTTTATGTTTTCATACCTGTAAAAGGGAGAGGGAGGGAAAGCGACACGGGAGAGGGAGAGAGGAGAAAGACACAGGGGAGGGAGAGAGGAGAAAGACACATGAGGGAGAGGGGGGAAGACACATGAGGGAGAGGGGGGAAGACACATGAGGGAGAGGGGGGAAGACACATGAGGGAGAGGGGGGAAGACACATGAGGGAGAGGGGGGAAGACACATGAGGGAGAGGGGGGAAGACACATGAGGGAGAGGGGGGAAGACACATGAGGGAGAGGGGGGAAGACACATGAGGGAGAGGGGGGAAGACACATGAGGGAGAGGGGGGAAGATACATGAGGGAGAGGG
This sequence comes from Discoglossus pictus, assembly GCA_027410445.1. Taxonomy (NCBI): domain Eukaryota; kingdom Metazoa; phylum Chordata; class Amphibia; order Anura; family Alytidae; genus Discoglossus; species Discoglossus pictus. The sequence continues at coordinate 458,643,269 of CM050164.1, forward strand.
GAAGAGACACAGGTGTGAGAAATGGGGCGAGGGGTGAGAAATGGGGTGAGGTGTGAGAAATGGGGCGAGGGGTGAGAAATGGGGCGAGGGGTGAGAAATGGGGCGAGGGGTGAGAAATGGGGTGAGGGGTGAGAAATGGGGCGAGGGGGGGGGGGGAAGAGTCATGAGAGGGAGTGGGGAGAAAGACATAGGGTGAGAGAGGGGGAAAAAAGACACAGGGGAGGAGAGAGAGGGAAAGAGACACGGGAGGGAGAGGGAGACAAACAACAGATCGTACATAAACAGACAGAAAACATAATGTATAACACTATATCATGCCATCACTTTTAAAGAGCAAGTCGCTAGTAATAATTATATCATTATGGAATAGAAACATAGAATTAATAGCAGATAAGAACGCAAAGACCTATTCAATATACCTAAAAGGTTGACTCATCTCTATTAAAGTGTCCCGTTACTCCAGGATTCTGCCATTAGCAGAGGGCGCCTACCCTGTTATAGTTCCCAGTGCTTTGCACCTGCTGCACCTGCAGTAGTGCTGTCACTGGACAGAATAAATAACTACTTTGCATAATTACACGCAAAACGGAAATGAAATTAATCTTTAAGATATGGCTATACATTTCCTCCGCCTTCTCTTTAGTCCCGCTTCTTTCTCTTTTCCCATTCTGTATTTCGTTGAATATTAATACCATTTACTGTATTATTTTTATAATTGTAAAATTAAACAGTACATAAGTTGTAACAACTAAATATAATAACATTTCAGAGCAGAAAAATTATTTTTTCTTCTAAATATTATATATATTCTTACCTGCATTTCATACTGAAGTGTCATATGGAAGCACCAAGAGCCCAGCCCCACCGCTGGAAAAAAGAAAACAGCATATTAAAAAGGAGAAAAACTAATAGTATAATGTAGCTAATTGGAGAGGGAGGAGAGGGAGGAGAGGGAGGAGAGGGAGGAGAGGGAGGAGAGGGAGGAGAGGGAGGAGAGGGAGGAGAGGGAGGAGAGGGAGGAGAGGGAGAAGACGAGAGAGCACAGAACAGACAATTGAAGGTACTATACGATACAGTAATTTATGGCGAGCAAGTTACTCGTATAAGGAATACATTTGAGACGGTGTTATTTATTAGTTTACATTCTAAAAGCTTGGTGCAGTACTAGCTAATCGAAAACTGTCTAAGCATGTCAACAACATGCAGCTGAGACACAACTGTGATTGGCTAGTACATCTATTACTAAAGACACATTCTATGCATGACCTACACGTGGCTGACCTTTGCCGGTACTGTTTGGAAGGTTTCATTGAGTAAAAATAGACCTTTTATGCACCTTTTTTTTTATCAGATGATGTTTCAATATCCAAAACAACATTTAGGTAGTTTATTTTAATATGAATAAAAACATGAATATAACAACAAGTGCTTTAAATGTCCCTTTAACTGATAAAGCACTTGTTATTATGTATAGTTTTATACCATGTCATATATCAAACCTCTGTGGTGTCACCAAGTACAAAAGAAGCATTTTCCGGTGAATTAGTAATTATCTAATGATAAGAGCAGATACATTGTAACCCTGTGTAATACACAATAGGGTTAGAAGGTGAACGACCTGTATGAATAAAACTGCTTAATTGGGGCTAATGTCTGGGCCTATAATCCAGAACAGTCCATGTTCTGTACATATGGCTTACCGTCAGGAGTCATTTCTCTTGGTAAATATGTCCCTAGCAGTAAACATAGCCCCTTATATGGCCCCAAAGCTCGAATCATGTGACAAAGTCCTAATGCATAGAATCAGCAAGAATTTCAAAGAGGGCGATCAGTGCGAAGGGTCAGGCACAAAATAGACGGTTTTAGCTATGGACTTTTTAATAACTTTAAGATCCATTGTAATAAATTCTGTTAAAATGAAAGCACCTATAAAAAAAGGTAGGAGCTTTAAAGTATTACTATAATAGCAGCTTGTACAGAAAGGAATCATGGGACGTGTAGTCCTCTACAGCAGGAAGCAGGAGGAGCTCTGACACTGCTGTATAAGACATCTGCATCGAGCTGCTGCTGGCTTGAAGGTTAGTAAAGCATTATCCGTACCCAAATGCAGTGTTTCTATTCGTAGGTACACTGTGCCTATGTAAGCAGTCCTGGGGGCGGGGCAAACAAGTTCTATTTTTAAATAAATCTATATGTGTATAGAATGATTCAATAAAAATGTGCGTTATTCAAAATAACTAAAACCAACGCAGTCCTTCTGAAAACACTGGCAGCAGGAAGGTAGGTAGATCAGCAGGAACCCAAATGGAAGATTCAACTGCAGCATATATGTGGATAAATCTTGTGGACAATCCATCCAATGCAAATACAGTAAGTATATATAGTATCTCATAAAAGTGGGTACACCCCTCACATTTTTGTACATATGTTATTATATCTTTTCATGTGACAACACTGAAGAAATGACGCTCTGCTACAATGTAAAGTAGTAAGTGTACAGCCCGTATAACAGTGTAAATTTCATGTCACATGAAAAAATATAATAAAATATTTACAAAAATGTGTGGGGTGTACTGACTTTTGCGAGATACTGTACCTAAAAGAAGCCATGTACAGGAATACCCCATTTGGCGCAGTATATGCATTCCTGCATGCAGGAGCGCTCTCCGAAAACCGCGCTATGCGGGGCATTTTAATGCCATATCTCTGAACAGCGCTATAGCGGAAAACAAACTCGCTAAGTGAAGATATAAATGCCTGCAACGTGATTTAAAGAGCTATCGCGAGATTTAGCCCAAAATGTATTTGGATTAAAGAGTAAAAATGCATGGTGGACTCATTTGCATATCACCGCACAGTTTCCCAGAGTGCAGTGCAATAATTATTTCTTGAAAATCTGAGTAGGGAAAAAGTTTTTTTAACTTATTTTTAGACATTCAAATATTAACACAAAAGTAGTATTTATTTACTGCAATACAAACTAAATCCTTTAACTATGTAAATAGGTATAAACTGTTCCATACCTGTCAGACCTAAATAGGCCACAACATAGCGGGTTTCCAGGCCATCTTTTACAGTCTGAATGGCGCCATAGATTGGAGGTAGAATCATAATCAGGTTACTCACTGTGTTCCCTGGAGAAGATGGAAAAAAAAAAAAAAGAGAGATTTATAACCATGCCGCAGCCAAGTAAACAGTCAGAGACATTTATGCAACAAACAAGACTCTAGGAAAGTAAACAAGACATGACCTAAATGACGACTATAGGTCAAGAATAACGGCACATACCGAGAACATTAGCATCTAAGCAAGGTATGAGCAAAAAAAAAAAAAAACATTCTAGAGAAAAATCATAACTAGAGGGATCCATATTGTCCGGGCTTCTGTTTATCTATCAGATGAGGGATGAGGGAGAGGCATGTGGATTTGTTAAAGTGATATGGAAGGTTCCTGGATTTTACTAGGTATATAATAACCCTCAGTATGTATTTACTTTTATGTGCTTTTTTTTTTTTTTTTTTTTTTTAATAAAAAAGTGCTTATAAAGCTTTGTTTTTACTGAATAAAATCTTACAAATAATCCCTGCTTGGGTCTGCCCTCTGCATCTCACATATACTCTGCTGTACTGGCTGTGCCTCAAAACTAACCAGTGACCATCTCTCAACAACATTCTGCATGTGGCTCCTGATAGGCTAGGACAGTACACTGCACATCCAGCCCTACAGAGTCTGTGTCTGCAAATGCTGCAGTGGGCAGACACATACAGGGACTATTTGTTTGGTTTAATCCAGTAAATAAAGCAGCTTATAAGCACTTAATTATAAAATAAAGTACATAACAATAAATAGATACACTGGGATATATTCTATACCTAGGAACCTTCCATATACCTTTAAATAACTAGATATTTCAGAGTTTGACACCTACATTCCCCCAACATGTGGAGAAGATGCAGCGTGCAACCATAACTGCAAGCTTTGCTGCTCCAAAAATATAAATGCTCCATAACCTTCACCAAAATATCACCGATACCTATCATAACTGATTCTCTACAAATAAAACAATAATAATAAATATTGAAAACCAATTAAACTAATTTTGATGTCCTGGAGTGGGTTGCCAGCTGCTTCTTTAGTGGATCACGATTTGGCTGATATGATATACACATACACACATAAACATATATATCTCCTGGTTTGTGCATAATCCATCCTGTGCTGTGCTTGAAGCTGTGCAATACAGCGAGCATATGCTTAACAGGAGCCATGTACATAGTGGTTTTGGATTAATAGAGTGAGGGTGCACCGAGTGAGGGTATACTATTGTCCTGCCTAATTATACTCAGACTCTTTTATTAGCAAAAGTGGCCATTTCCCTAAATTCATGGAAAAGTTCAGAACTATTGCAATATTTTATTATGGAGTAGACAGAAGACATTTATACAGACTGACTGACCCCGGGAAAAAGAAAAGAAATGATCTGGATTATCTAGAACAATCACAAGCGACAGGATTTAGCACTTATCAGACTTTTTGAAAATACAACAGATAATTACTATATTTTTGCACATCTATAAGACTTAAAATGTGACCACCTTTTACAAGAAGCACTTTCACGTTTGACTTTATTACTATTATTTTTAAAGACGAGATACAGAAGGTACATTTGTCTTCACATTCAGATGTCTAAAAAAATATTAACTGCCCAGAATTCCAAGAAATACAAATGATTGCACTGCACTCTGGGCAGGGACATGAAAATGAGTGCACAATGCATTTTCACTAATAAATCCAAATACTACTTTATACATGGCTCCTTTTAGGCATATGCCTGCTGTATTACACAGCTTTAAGTAACGCATAGGATGGATTCTTCACAAGTTAGGAGACCTACCCAGAGACAGCAATGTTTTGAATGTTTAAGTGGTGTTGGATTAGATTGAAAATGCATTGTGGACTCATTTGCATAACCCCACCCAGTTTCCCAGAGTGCAGTGTGGTAAGTATATTTCTTGGAATTCTAGGCAGGAAATATATTTTTAGCTTATTTTTGGACATTCAAATGTGAACACAAATGTACTACTTATTTATTTATTTATTTACTGTACTCTGTACGGTGAAGGCTTCAATCCCTAATTTGCGCACCATAAGCTAAATGATGTTGTGGTAAAGAACCCATTAAAAAAACGGACTATATGTTGTACAAACCATATAAACTAATCATTAAGAGAACCACTGTACAATAAAGAGGCAGTATTTTATTTCCTCTGGGGTTCAAGGATGGACAGTGTAAAGCACACAGTGGTGTACGAGGAGCCGCAAATAAGGGGCAGCGCCCGATATCCCAACCATGCCGTGGTCCATCTTTGCATGACACTGTGCGCGCAGGACTCAGAGAGTGACCAGGGACTGGCAGGAGTGGCAATGTCTGGGACACGTGGGACAGCTCCCTTCCCTACAACTGGACCACCCCATGGTTCTACCAGAAGGTTGGACCGTTTGTTAGGGAGCAGCATCTTCTGAGCATCAAGCCTGAGAAGTGGACCCCAAAGGTCATCTACAAACTTTTGAGAAGTAAGGACATTATGGAGTCCATTCCTGGCCTCCAAGCTAAACTGCTGACCTTGATTGGGACAATGGACACTCCATGGATGGCCATTCAGGGGTCTCCATTAGTTCATGCATGGCAAGGGGACTCTGCAGATACAAGCTCTGTCCTAGAGGCTGTACCACAGAAGAGACATCTCTGCCTGTGTTTTGGCAGTGCCCTTTTGCCCAGGACTTGTTGGACACTCTCCCGGATGAACTTAAGCACTATATGCTGAGGAAGTATTTATCTTATCACTTTATGATAGTACTTTATGGTCCTGGCACACACACAGTGTTGTGCTTGGTGCTTCATGTGCTGTGTTAAGGATGCCCTTTGGTTTGCCAGAAACCTCCTGATACTGAATAGGATCATGGCGACCGTCTAGGACCGTCACAGACTGGCTCTCACCCTACTAAGAGACTATTCCATAATTGACAGTCCTGAGGAGGAGTAAAACCTCCCCTGTCCCAACTTCAGTCCCTTTACCCATTAATTTCACTGCCCCATTCCGTCCACAGTGCCCCATCCCATAAAGGTTAATTCATGTATTTCACCGTATATTTACCATAATACATAAAACATGTTATACTAATAAAGGATCATTTATGTATTGCACCCTATTTTTACGCATAATGCAAGATGATGTGTCATAAGGATGATTTATGATAATGCATAAAACTATTCTATAGAAATAAACTTTAAGTTGTATTGCGCTGTCGCCACACCGGTGCCGCATTACAGTACAAAGAATGTATGGATGTTTATATGTTGTAATTTATATAAATAAAAATAATTTTCAATAAAAAAAAAAGGTTTCATTAAAAAAAAAAAATACATTCAGTTGTGTCTGCTGGACCATGGAGGCATCCATAATATTTTGGTGATAGTTGTGTGTGTTCGGTGCTTTTACATTTCTGTAGAGTAGGGATGATATTTATTGGTCCAAGCTGCATATATTTGAGCATGTGGGGGGGGGGGGGGGGGGGTTGGAGGTAGGCGTCAAAGTGACAAAATGCAGTAATCTAACAAATCCATACCTGCTCCCCTAACCCTCGCCCCATAACCACATAAACAACAGCCCCTGAGACTCCCAGCCAGCAGGAAGTGTCGAAGTCAGACAAGATAGAACCTTCTATATACATAGGCCCTCATTCAATTGCAATTTGGCCAATTGAATAGGGCCCTAAATAAGCACATAACATATTTTTTTTAAAGAATTTTTTAGTTAGTGAAAACATTGCTTTTGGATAGATCTTCACTAAGTAAAAACTTCTTTAAAAAATATATGTTATGTGCTTATTTAGGGCCCTATTCAATTGGCCAAATTGCAATTGAATGAGGGCCATACAGTCTTATCAGCAATTATATTTTATTAGCATCTTTACACAGCTACTAAATGGTGTTAGCTTTTACATACATATAAGAAATAAGTGAGTATAATAAGAAATAAGTGAGGTTTTTCCTGAACTATAAACTATAGGTAATAAGTATATTAACACATAGATGTCCACCTGAATGCAGTCTAAGATACTTTTAAAAGCATACTGCAAGCAACATAACACATAGATGTCCACCTGAATGCAGTCTAAGATACTTTTAAAAGCATACTGCAAGCAACATAACACATAGATGTCCACCTGAATGCAGTCTAAGATACTTTTAAAAGCATACTGCAAGCAACATAACACATAGATGTCCACCTGAATGCAGTCTAAGATACTTTTAAAAGCATACTGCAAGCAACATAACACATAGATGTCCACCTGAATGCAGTCTAAGATACTTTTAAAAGCATACTGCAAGCAACATAACACATAGATGTCCACCTGAATGCAGTCTAAGATACTTTTAAAAGCATACTGCAAGCAACATAACACATAGATGTCCACCTGAATGCAGTCTAAGATACTTTTAAAAGCATACTGCAAAGCAACATAACACATAGATGTCCACCTGAATGCAGTCTAAGATACTTTTAAAAGCATACTGCAAAGCAACATAACACATAGATGTCCACCTGAATGCAGTCTAAGATACTTTTAAAAGCATACTGCAAGCAACATAACACATAGATGTCCACCTGAATGCAGTCTAAGATACTTTTAAAAGCATACTGCAAGCAACATAACACATAGATGTCCACCTGAATGCAGTCTAAGATACTTTTAAAAGCATACTGCAAGCAACATAACACATAGATGTCCACCTGAATGCAGTCTAAGATACTTTTAAAAGCATACTGCAAGCAACATAACACATAGATGTCCACCTGAATGCAGTCTAAGATACTTTTAAAAGCATACTGCAAAGCAACATAACACATAGATGTCCACCTGAATGCAGTCTAAGATACTTTTAAAAGCATACTGCAAAGCAACATAACACATAGATGTCCACCTGAATGCAGTCTAAGATACTTTTAAAAGCATACTGCAAGCAACATAACACATAGATGTCCACCTGAATGCAGTCTAAGATACTTTTAAAAGCATACTGCAAGCAACATAACACATAGATGTCCACCTGAATGCAGTCTAAGATACTTTTAAAAGCATACTGCAAGCAACATAACACATAGATGTCCACCTGAATGCAGTCTAAGATACTTTTAAAAGCATACTGCAAAGCAACATAACACATAGATGTCCACCTGAATGCAGTCTAAGATACTTTTAAAGCATACTGCAAGCAACATAACACATAGATGTCCACCTGAATGCAGTCTAAGATACTTTTAAAGCATACTGCAAGCAACATAACACATAGATGTCCACCTGAATGCAGTCTAAGGTAATTTCAGAAGAACAGAAGCTCACCAGATCCATATCTACGTTTACAAAAGACTATTTATTATTAATATCTGTGTTATGATAATTGCTGAGATAGACTTTTTACTGTTAGATTTTTCTGCTATTGATGATATTCTTTGCTTATCTGTAAAGCTGAAATGCTCTGTGTTCACTGATCCATTTTATAGCTCCATAATCTCCTCCCCCTAAAATATCTCTTGCTTTTTCCTTATAGATACTTTTAAAAGCATACTGCAAGCAACATAACACATAGATGTCCACCTGAATGCAGTCCCCTCCACCCACCCTTGTTTACACTCAATATATTGAGGCACACTAATTACCTGCACATGGTTAATCAGTGACATCTGATTATCACCTCTAACCACTCCCTACAAGAATACTTGCTTACACAGTGCCACTATGTTTCCTCACACCACCTTCCTTATTATAACCTCCTGCCTCTTTCTCAGACTCTCTTATACTGTCTCTACGCATCATGTCTCCAATAATATAACTATCTCACCTTCCCTGCTTTCATCTCCTCTTCTCTGCTCCCATGAGCTCTTCTCCTTCCTCCAGTCACTATCTCATCCCCCCCCTAAAGGTGAAAAGCGGAAGTGCTCCTGTAAGTCCTATTCCCATCTCCTTTTACTCTCTCTCCTTCTTCTGATGGCTTGTGGGGATATATCCCCTAACCCAGGCCCATCACTCATTCCCACCTGCTGTCAGCCACGCAGAGTCCCCAGGGCAGCAAATGCCCAAAACACCCATAATCTAATACCCATCACTTGTCACAAACCATCTACTTTGCCCTTCTCCTGTGCCCTCTGGAATGCAAGGTCTGTTTGCAATAAACTTACCTTCATTCATGATCTCTTCATTTCCAACTCCCTCAATTTACTGGCTATCACAGAAACCTGGCTCACTCCATCTGACTCTGCCTCCCCTGCTGCACTCTCTTATGGTGGTCTACACTTCAGCCACACTCCTAGACCTGAGAACAAACAAGGTGGAGGTGTGGGCATACTGCTATCCTCTCGCTGCACTTTTCGCTGCATACCCCCTGTTCCCTCCCTTCAATTCTCATCTTTTGAAGTCCACACTATCCGCATCTTCTCTCCCATCCCTCTGCGAGTAGCTGTGATCTATCGCCCGCCTGGATCACCCTCTCAATTTCTGGACAACTTTGCCGCCTGGCTCCCTCACTTTCTCTCCTCCAATATACCTTCACTCATTCTTGGCAATTTCAACATTGCCACTGACACCCCCACCTCCCCAACAACTGCAAAATTACTTGCACTCATCTCTTCCCTTGGCCTCTCACAATGGACAGATTCCGCAACTCACAGTGGTGGACACTCTATTGACCTTATTTTTACTAATCTCTGCACTATCTCCAACCTTGACATCTCCCCACTTCCCCTATCTGACCACCACCTGCTAACTTGCAACCTCACCTCATCCTCCGCTCACCGCCCTTCTTCAAATCCTGCCATCAGAACACGCAGAAACCTGCAAGCACTCAACCCACAACAATTTTCAAATGTATTAACACCCCTTCTCAGCCCCCTCACCACCCTTGCCTGCCCTGACGTCGCCACTTCACAATACAACACTACGCTAACCTCCACCCTTGACTCTCTTGCCCCCATAATCACAAGCAAACGCCCTCGCTCTCACCCACAACCATGGCACACCACACAAACACGCTATCTACGGAGATGCTCACGCACTGCAGAACGATTATGGAGGAAATCTCGCACTTCAGCAGACTTTCTCCACTACAAGTTTACCTTGCGCTCCTACTTCTCTGCCCTCAATCTTGCCAAACAACACTACTTCTCATCACTAATATCAAACCTGTCCTCCAACCCTAAACGTTTATTTGCTACATTCAACACCCTCCTCCGCCCACCCCCACCTCCTGCCCCTTCCTCTCTCACTGCTGATGACTTTGCCAGCCATTTTAAAAATAAAATCGATACCATCCGAAATGAGCTCTCCTCCCAGCTTGGCCCTACCCCACCACCCTCTCCCCAAACCGACAACACCCAGCCCTTACCCTTCCCCAATCCCACCTCCACTATGGACTCCTTTGACCCTGTAACCGAGGATGAAGTATCTACTTTACTATCAACCTCTCACCTTACCACATGTCCTCATGATCCTATTCCATCACAGCTAATCCCTCCCCTATCCACCACACTTATCCCAGCTCTCACACATCTATTCAACCTCTCCCTAAACACTGGCAAGTTTCCATCCTCCTTAAAACATGCCACAGTTACACCCATTCTCAAGAAGCCCTCTTCTGACCCAGCTTCTGCCTCCAACTATCGCCCTATCTCACTACTTCCCCTTGCGTCTAAACTCCTTGAGCGGCTTGTTTACAATCGCCTCACTCAATTTATTTCCTCCAATTCCCTACTTGACCCCTTCCAATCTGGCTTCCGGTCCCAACACTCTACAGAAACAGCCCTTACAAAAGTCACTAATGACTTGCTAACCGCCAAATCAAAGGGTCACTACTCTATTCTAATTCTCCTGGATCTCTCTGCTGCCTTCGATACAGTTGACCACCCTCTTCTAATCCAAACGCTCCGCTCTTTTGGCATCCAGGACACAGCTCTTTCATGGTTCACATCCTATCTTAAAGATCGTACATTTAGTGTCTCCTTCTCTGGCACCTCTTCTTCACCTCTCCCTCTGTCTGTTGGCGTTCCCCAAGGTTCTGTCCTAGGCCCCCTCCTCTTCTCCATCTACACCTCCTCCCTTGGCACCCTTATAAAATCCTTTGGATTTCAGTATCATCTCTATGCAGATGATACTCAAATCTACCTCTCTGCACCCGATCTATCCCCCTCTCTTTTAGCTCAAGTTTCCAACTGCCTCTCTAGCATATCCTCCTGGATGTCCACCCGTCAACTCAAACTCAACATGTCTAAAACTGAACTTCTAATCTTTCCACCCTCTACTACAGCTTCCACACCTCAAATATCTCTAACTGTTGACAACACCATTATCGCCCCTACCTCCCAGGCCCGTTGTCTTGGGGTTCTACTGGATCCCGCCCTCTCTTTTATTCCTCACATCCAAGCAATAACAAAATCATGTCAGTTTCACCTAAAAAACATCTCCAAAATTCGTCATTATCTTACAGAAGACACAGCTAAAATTCTAATTCACTCTCTCATCATCTCTCGACTCGACTACTGCAATTCCCTCCTTGCTGGCCTCCCCATCTCTCGTCTGTCTCCCCTCCAATCCATAATGAACGCCTCCGCTAGACTCATCTTCAATACCAAACGATCAGTGTCTGCAGCCCCTCTCTGTCAATCACTCCACTGGCTTCCCATAGCTTCCCGAATCAAATTTAAAATCATGACCCTAACACATAAAGCCCTCAACAACAGTGCACCCCCTTATATCTCTGCTCTTGTTTCAAAATACTCTCCCAACCGGCCCCTTCGTTCTGCTAACGACCTTCTTCTTTCCTCCTCTCTCATCACCTCCTCTCACTCCCGTCTTCAAGACTTTTCTCGTGCTTCCCCATCCATTTGGAACTCCTTGCCCCGCTCCATTAGATTATCTTCCTGCCTCAAAACCTTTAAGAAATTATTAAAAACACACCTGTTTAAAAAATCTTATCACCTTCAGCCTTAACATGTACAACTGAACATTCCACAGCTTAACAACACTCACACCCACAATCTACAGTACAACACACAGACCCCTCCACTTTACTGAACCAATTGCTTTCAATTGTATTTGTCACCCTCTTGTATCACACCTAAACCCTTAGATTGTAAGTTTGCGAGTTTTCAATCTTGTGTCAGGCCTTGGAAACAAGCTCTATGTACATTTGATTTTATGCTCAAAAACAGGGCCCTCCATTCTTTACAAGGTGTTTAATTTGTTTTCTGCTATGTACTCAACCCCTGTACAGCGCTACGGAATATGTTGGCGCGATATAAATAAAGATAATAATAAATAATAATAAATAAATAATAATATAATCAATTGAATAAAATGGGAGATCATTAATAACTACTGATTATCCCCTCAGGTATTGGGTCCATTGTCTTGACTGCAACCAACTGTACAAAAAGAGACTAGGCACGCACAGGCCAGGGTGATTGCAGTCAGGACAATGACAGCTTATCAGTAATTAATGCCAATGATCTCTCATGAACAAACAATAGGAATCTTGGTTTATGGACGGATCAGAAAGAATAATGGCTCAAAATATCAAACATCAAGGTCTACTAGTTTAAGAAAAAATACCCTTGTTTGTCAAGTATGTACCAACTAACAATATTAGAAGTGGTGTAAGCCATCAGCATAAACACATTTTTGGGGAAAATCGGAATTTTTTAAGACTCTTTTTATATAAGAACAGGAATCCATTTGGTGTTTGTTGCACCACATCCTGAGAGCTGCATCATGAGGGAGTGTGTTTTGGTTATCAGTGAAGAGTATTGTAAATATAATTGAATAAGATTGAAATAGACACAACACTCATTCCTACTCACTGACCCAGACAGAGACCCCTTGCATCATTCACTACAACAACAGTGGTTCTTTCACAAAGTCTCATGACAAGTATACTGAAGATAGATTTAACGACAGGTTGTCTGGTGACAATACAATGGCTGACGCATCTTCTTCCACAAAACAGCAGCAAAATTCAACTGCAGGATATAAAGGATCTCAAGACGAGCACACAAAGAAATGGAGACACCTTAATATCACACAAAGGCAGAATGTCAGAGCTTGGAAAGTTACAGAATACAAACAAATGTTATTTCTTTGAAGAATAGACGGATTTTACAGACACTAAATTCATCTTTTCTCCTTTTGTGAGACGGACATTAAAGAGCTTCATAAATGGCCCTAAGTCTGCGGGACACAAAGCCTCTACAATGGGAGTGTTTTCTATAGCATCTAAAAGACACTTTAATGTTAGCTGAATAGAGAGCTAAAGGTTTTTATACCACTCGTGTTCTCTTTGACTCAATATATTAGTGGGAGCCTTAACAATGCATTAAAGGTACATGGAAGGAGGCCTAACAATGCATTAAAGGTACATGGAAGGAGCCCTAACAGTGCATTAAAGGTACATGGAAGGAGCCCTAACAGTGCATTAAAAGGTACATGGAAGGAGCCCTAACAGTGCATTAAGGTACATGGAAGGAGCCCTAACAGTGCATTAAGGTACATGGAAGGAGCCCTAACAGTGCATTAAGGTACATGGAAGGAGCCCTAACAGTGCATTAAGGTACATGGAAGGAGCCCTAACAGTGCATTAAAGTACATGGAAGGAGCCCTAACAGTGCATTAAGGTACATGGAAGGAGCCCTAACAGTGCATTAAGGTACATGGAAGGAGCCCTAACAGTGCATTAAGGTACATGGAAGGAGCCCTAACAGTGCATTAAAGGTACATGGAAGGAGCCCTAACAGTGCATTAAAGGTACATGGAAGGAGCCCTAACAGTGCATTAAAGGTACATGGAAGGAGCCCTAACAGTGCATTAAGGTACATGGAAGGAGCCCTAACAGTGCATTAAAGGTACATGGAAGGAGCCCTAACAGTGCATTAAGGTACATGGAAGGAGCCCTAACAGTGCATTAAGGTACATGGAAGGAGCCCTAACAGTGCATTAAGGTACATGGAAGGAGCCCTAACAGTGCATTAAGGTACATGGAAGGAGCCCTAACAGTGCATTAAAGGTACATGGAAGGAGCCCTAACAGTGCATTAAAGGTACATGGAAGGAGCCCTAACAGTGCATTAAAGGTACATGGAAGGAGCCCGAACAGTGCATTAAAGGTACATGGAAGGAGCCCTAACAGTGCATAAAGGGTACATGGAAGGAGGCCTAACAGTGCATTAAAGGTACATGGAAGGAGCCCTAGCAGTGCATTAAAGGTACATGGAAGGAGCCCGAACAAGGCATTAAAGGTACATGGAAGGAGCCCTAACAGTGCATTAAAGGTACATGGAAGGAGCCCTAACAGTGCATTAAAGGTACATGGAAGGAGCCCTAACAGTGCATTAAAGGTACATGGAAGGAGCCCTAACAGTGCATTAAAGTACATGGAAGGAGGCCTAACAATGCATTAAAGGTACACGGAAGGAGCCCTAACAATGCATTAAAGGTACACGGAAGGAGCCCTAACAGTGCATTAAAGGTACACGGAAGGAGCCCTAACAGTGCATTAAAGGTACACGGAAGGAGCCCTAACAATGCATTAAAGGTACACGGAAGGAGCCCTAACAATGCATTAAAGGTACATGGAAGGAGCCTTAACAGTGCATTAAAGGTACATGGAAGGAGCCTTAACAGTGCATTAAAGGTACACGGAAGGAGCCCTAACAGTGCATTAAAGGTACACGGAAGGAGCCCTAACAGTGCATTAAAGGTACACGGAAGGAGCCCTAACAATGCATTAAAGGTACATGGAAGGAGCCCTAACAATGCATTAAAGGTACATGGAAGGAGGCCTAACAGTGCATTAAAGGTACATGAAAGGAGCCCTAACAGTGCATTAAAGGTACATGGAAGGAGCCCTAACAGTGCATTAAAAGGTACATGGAAGGAGCCCTAACAGTGCATTAAAGTACATGGAAGGAGGCCTAACAGTGCATTAAAGGGTACATGGAAGGATCAACCTCAGAAGGTCAGCAAATCAAATACATGAACTAATGGGAAGTAGACCTAGGGAGGTTGTGTAGCAATTATTTCTGGGGTTCACTTAATTATAGTAGCTTAGAAACTTCTATAAAAATATTACATAGAGCCCTGAACGGCTCTCTAAATGGAAACTTCTGGAAAGCTGAAATTGCTTTTGGGGTTATTCAACAACTCACACACATCTGGTGGGCCTGTCTAAAGTGGATTTGGAGAGAAGTAATACATCTTACCTTTAACCTATTTGAAACCCCTCTGAACCCAAATATTGAAACTTGCCTCTTGGGAATATATTTTGTCACAAAATACATTACAATTTTTGGTCTTAGCCACTAAAATTCACATTGCCAAACAACGGAAAGTCTACGAGTTTAAATCTTCAAGTAATTACAAATAAGCTCAATTATATTCTAATAAATGAAATGGTTACTCATGCCTTTCTAAAAAAAATGTAATCCTTGGTTAAGATCCCCCTGTAGCATTTCTTTAGTACAGCTAAGAATATGCCAAATACACACACACATATATATATATATATATATATATATATATATATATATATATATATATATATATATATATATACACATATATATATATATATATATACATACACACACACACACACACATATATGCATACATACATATATTACACACACACATATATATATATATATGCAATGTTTGGAGGCAAATATAAATATGGATGATTATTGCTACAATCTCTTGCTTATATAAAACTTTGACCCTTTATTAGCTGGTATACAATGCTCATTATTTCATAGTTCATGCACTAACCTTCTGTACTGGAGGTTTACTGGGAATTGTACCTATGTATTGCATTTTACAACTGTATACTATGATATATTTGTGTTCAATAAAAACGGATTGACAAAAAATAAATAAATAATAATAATAATAAATATATATAAATATATATATATATATATATATATATATATATATATATATATATATATAGCCTTAACAATGCATTAACCTAAATTTGAGGGATATCCTGTGTGTGTTTGAATTATAAATATACAGAATTCCTCAATAAAATGATTGGATAGGAGTACCTTTGAAATTTCTTGTGCAAGCTCCAACCCAGAGGAACCTATGTGGCCAGAGTGTCCTAGCCAATGAGCTGTGTGGAGTTGTGTCCTAGCCAATGGCTGTCTCCCAAGCAGCTTTGTCTCAGAGGGAAGCAGATACATTGCTGTTCCTGCCTCTGATTGGCCACAACTAATTATGAATGTTATGCTAATTTAGCTTGGATTTATAGGGAATGTATTCTCAAAATCAACCTCCAGAAAACTGAAGACATTTTACAAGCTTTAGGGTAAATTTATTCATGTTTATTTTGGGATTTTTTCAGGCAAAAAGTTTGCATACACTACCAATTCTGCTCTATCAGACACATTCATAATCCAGGAAACTTCCATATACCTTTAAAAATAAGACAAGACAGAAAGAGAGGAGAACATGTAAAGATCTATAATGTTGAGTTACTGAACATATCATGACCTTCAGCCTCCTGTAGCAATAAAAGTTATGGTATATTGTGAAAGCTGCTAATGAAGTCCTTAGTGAATATGCCACGGCAGTGATTCCAGACCACGGTTGGGACACACTAGTGTTGCAATTACTCGGCTGGATGTGTCCCAGAGGTCAGGTCAGACTTGACGCTACGAGTGAGACAAACAAGATTTATCATTAGATTTCAAAACCAGAAGACATGTCTAGCCTGTCCATTCTATTTATCTAAAAAGTTTGAATTAATTCAACCTCATGCTTAATCCAGGCATGCTTGAATCCCTTAAAAGGGATATGGACGTTTTCTGGATTTTACTAGGGGTGTACAGGGTAGAGTCAGCAGCATGAAGCCGGTGAAATAAGGCGCGTGTCGGGAGCTGGCTTTGTGGGTATATAAAGTGATATGTAGGCATTCTGCTAACATATCAACCATCGCTGTCATGGGTAAAATGTACAATTTATCTGACTTTGAAAATGGCTGATCATTGACTTTTGAGCCAAGTATTTCTGAAACTGCGCAGTTTGTGAACTGCTCGCGTGCTGCTGTGGTTAAAGTGTACGGTGACTGGACAAACAGCACCATTGCGAATAAACAACGTTGAAACTGCAGAGCACCACGTGCCATTTATGTCAGAGGTGAACGTCGGCTGCGAAGGCCAACACGCTACAGTTGAGCAACCCACCGTCCAAACGAACCAGGGAGCTACCAGACGTGTCTAAAATGATAGTATGGGGCTCCGATGCAAACGGCTGGTCCCTGCACCCATGTTGACGAGAGTTCATCATCAAAAACGGTTTCAGTTTGCACAACAGTACCGAAATTGGACCTCCTCCGATTAGCAAAGGTTTGCCTTCTCTGATGCGTCACATTTTCTGCTTCATCGTCTGGACGGACGTTGGTGTCAGACCCAAAACCTCCAAGAACAAACACTTGGCAACCATTGGTGGAAGAACACAGCGTTGTTGTATGGGGAATGTTTTCTTGGCATTGTCTGGGTCCACTTATATCTCTGGAAGGCACTATCCCTCGATTGGGTTATCCATCCATCCTTGCAGATCAAGCACACCCATACATGTCAACTCTCTTCCATGGAGCGGATGGGATCATCCAGCGGGACAATGCAACATGTCATATGGCCAGAATGGCCTAGAAGAGGTTTGGCAGAGCACGACTAAGACTTCCCAGTACTTTCCTGGCCTCCAAACTCCCGGGACTTGACATCAAGCACGCGTGGGACCACCTTGATCGCCATGCTTGCCGTATGGAACCTCCACCATGTACTCTTCAGCAGCTGTCGGATGCCCGGCTGCCTGCGGCTCCAGATACCCATACCAACCTTATTGACTCAATACCACACTGTCTAGCTGCTGTCCATGCTCCACACGGCGGTTATTCAGGATATTAGCTGGTGGTCATAATAATATGACTCAACTGTGTAATATACCCGTGTATCTATTTACTTTTATGTACTTTATTAGATTTTTACTGCCTAAAATCAAACAAATAGTCCCTGTTATGGTCTGCCCTTGGTAGTTTATGAAGGCACATACTCTGTAGTGCTGGGGGTGCAGTGTTTCATGCTAACTAATCAGTGGCCATCCCTCTGCAACATGCTGCTGAGACATGGTCCCTGATAGGCTAAGACACTACAATGAACATCCAACCCAACAGAGTCTGTGTCATCATGAGCTGCCATGGGCAAACCCATGTAGTGACTATTTGTTTGATTTTAGGCAGAACTTATCAGCACTTCTTAGTAAAATAAAAGTACATAAAAGTAAATAGACAAACAGGTATAATAAATATCTTATCCCTGGGTTTATTAACAAGCATAGACAGTTATTTGGATTCTAAGCCAATGTGAGTCTGTATTGCTCAACTGAATAAACATTTTAAAATAATTATTGTTTAATTACTTAGTTAAATAATATTTCAGCAGCAAAGTTTCACTTGGTAGTGTATATAACATATCCTGTTGAGTATGAAAAGTGTAAAAAAAATGCTTTAAAATTTGAAATTATTACTTTCAGATGCAGCCAAATGGCCACCAGTAAAACTGCGTCCCAAGCGGTCAATAAAATCCCAAACCTCCTAACTAGAGGGTGCACCTCACTGCAAATATTAAATCTGTCTGGCCCTTAAATCAAGGTTTACAGTTGTCATTACGATATATTCAATTCTGAAGGTTGCACTAATTAGTAATCAGCCTCTACAGACAGATATGAATAACATGATAGAGCCGCAATATACAAGATATGTGGAAGTAGATCAACACGCGATGACAATCCCAACTGGATAATCGGCCTTTATTTTGTAACTAGTCAATTGTCCATCACAAATGAGGGGATAATATTTGATTCCCCACCCCTCCCCTGTGTCTCTATCCC
>CM050164.1:458669768-458792268 GCA_027410445.1 Discoglossus pictus
AGGGCCAAAGGGAGAAGCAAAAAGAGGCAGGAGGGCCAAAGGGAGAAGCAAAAAAGAGGCAGGAGGGCCAAAGGGAGAAGCAAAAAGAGGCAGGAGGGCCAAAGGGAGAAGCAAAAAGAGGCAGGAGGGCCAAAGGGAGAAGCAAAAAGAGGCAGGAGGGGCAAAAGGGAGAAGCAAAAAGAGGCAGGAGGGGCAAAAGGGAGAAGCAAAAAGAGGCAGGAGGGCCAAAGGGAGAAGCAACGAGGCAGGAGGGCCAAAGGGAGAAGCAACGAGGCAGGAGGGCCAAAGGGAGAAGCAACGAGGCAGGAGGGCCAAAGGGAGAAGCAACGAGGCAGGAGGGCCAAAGGGAGAAGCAACGAGGCAGGAGGGCCAAAGGGAGAAGCAACGAGGCAGGAGGGCCACAGGGAGAAGCAACGAGGCAGGAGGGCCAAAGGGAGAAGCAACGAGGCAGGAGGGCCAAAGGGAGAAGCAACGAGGCAGGAGGGCCAAAAAGGGAGAAGCAACGAGGCAGGAGGGCCAAAGGGAGAAGCAACGAGGCAGGAGGGCCAAAGGGAGAAGCAACGAGGCAGGAGGGCCAAAGGGAGAAGCAATGAGGCAGGAGGGCCAAAGTTCTCTCATTGTGTCAACAATAAAGTTTAGTTATTGAAAAGACCATATAAAAAAAAAATTACCTCAGTGGTTCTTTGCTAATCATGTTACCATGACGATGTCACATGATGTCTCTTATCAATTGTATTTATAAAAGGGCCTCTGTTACCCCAAAATCAAGTTTTTTTAAGTTATTCTTAAAGACCATCAAAAACTGACTACATGTTGTGCTATAATTTTTTTGTGAATCAGTCCTAGGAAAGTCCATGTTGTATTTATATGCAAATGAGCCATTGATTGCATATTAATTAGCTGATTTGATGTGTTAATTAGGAATGCAGTGTGCTGGTCTGTCTCTGTAGAGGCCATAATAAAGACATGTAATGTTATCTGGCAGTTATGCCCCTCTCCCACCGTAATAAGGCACTCTAGCCGCACATTAGCATCCTGAGCCTCAAAATCAATTCTAAATATTTCAGAAATGATTTACTATAGAGAAAATCTGCTAGTACAATGTATAGTCAGTCTTTAAGATTAAATCAAGTCCCTGTTGGGATGACGGAGACCATTTAAAGCTTGATGACTGTAATACTAGTCGTCATTGGTCATGTCTGGGATTCACACCAGTGTGTAATAATTACATGTTGCAATACTGTAGCAGGATGTTACATGCACCCCGAGACTTGTTAGTACAACTTTAGGTTACAGTTTTATTTACAACATTCATAAAGCAACATGGAAAGGTATTTTGTTTTCCTTTGTTTCATCAAACAATATGCCACAGTGTGTTCTCTTTTTCTCAGAGCACTATAACTTATTCATAAGTTTGACTGCTCTTGGGGGGCTTGCCCACTGCCAGCCAATGAGATCTCCAGACTAAAGCAAGCTCTCTGTTGTTCAGCTGTTTCCGACTCTCTGGGACCCTATGGACCACACCATGCCAGGCATATCTGGCTGTGCTCATTCATAAGGTTTTCATGGCAAAAATACAGAAGTGGGTTGTCAATTCCTTCTCCAGTAGACCACAATTTGTCTGACCTCTATACTATGACCTACCCGTCTACATAGTATAGCTCACAGCGTCACTGAGGTACACAAGCCCCTTCACTATGACAAGGTAGTGATCCAGAAGAGGGTCCCTTGGTACTCGTCGTTAATTGGAACATGGACGGTTCCTGTATTTTTCTAGATATTTACAGCCTTATTAAATTGTGAGACCGCCAATTGAATAGGGCTCTATATAAGCACAGAGCACATTTTTTTACAGAAGTTTTTAGTTGGTGAAGACCTTGCTTTTGGATAGAAGTTCACTAACTAAAAACTTCAGTAAAGAAATATGCTATGTGCTTATATAGAGCCCTATTCAATTGGCCGAATCGCAATTTAATAAGGCTGATAATATCCCTGGGTATCTATTTACTGCGATGTACTTTATTTTATTAGGAAGTTCTATTTATACTACCGACAGATATGGGTCTGCCCACAGCAGCATATGCAGACACTGACTGTAGGGCTGGATGTGCAGTGTGGTGTCCTAGCCTATCAGGGACCTTATCTCAGCTGCTTGTTGAAGAAGTTTGAGAGATGATCACGGATTGGTTAATATGATACACTGTACAGTCAGTACTACAGAGTCTGTGTCTTTAGGAGTTGCAGAGGGCAGACCAATACAGGGACTATTTGTGTGACTGTAGTCAGTAAAAACAGAGCTTATAAGCACTTCTTAATAAAAGTACATAAAAGTAAACAGATACCCAGGGATATTATATACCTAGTAACATCCAGGAACCTTCCATATCCTGTTAATTTTTTAAAACAACTTTTTCGAATGTTAAAACCCATCTTTTACTCGCTTGATAAAATAGTCGCATTCCACCTCCCTTTATAAAAATGGACACAGACCAGACTACTAATCTCAGACACGTAAACTGCAAATCCGAATAAGAAAGCATAGAATTTATTACAATAAGCAAAAGTATCTGGCGTGCCAACATTCTTACTTTGAAAACTGCATTTTTTTTTAAATGATCCCCCTTATTAGTCATGTGCCCACCTAAAAAGGCGTTTCTGTTACATTAAACAGCACTCCTCCAGAAGATTATAAGCAGTTATTGAGTTTTTCTAGTTTGACATTTTTTTTTCTTTTTAAAAGGACCACTGCAGTTCAAGAAAAACTTGTTTGTCAAGTATGCGCCAAACTAACAGTAGTAGCAGCTGCGTACGTCATGGATATAAATCTTTTTTTTCCCCTGAAAATCTGATTTTTTTTTTTTAAGACTCTGCTTATACATACAGTACTCCATGTGTGTGTTAGGGGTTGTTATCATGTTGGAATACTGCCCGGCAGCCCAGGCTCCGAAGGGAGGGGATCATGCTCTGCTTCAGTATGTCACAGTACATGTTGGCATTCATGGTTCCCTCAATGAACTGAAGCTCCCCAGTGCCGGCAGCACTCATATTATATTATTATATTGCATTAAAGCTGTGTAATACAGCATGCATAAGCTTAAAGGAAGCCATGTTTGATAATGGCTATGGAATGAAGAGCGAGTCATGTGTGGGCATCGGAACTCTGAGCTGGAAGCAGGTTTAATTTGCTTTAGACATTCAAATGTGAACACAGATGTACTTTGTATTTATATATATATATATATATATATATATATATATATATATATATATATATATATATAATCAATTGCATTAGGTCTTGTGAACATCATCACATCTGTTAGAGGACACTTTAGCAAAAGAAAATGGACTGACATGGTAACCAAATGTTCACAAGACCTAATGCAATTGATTATTAACACAGAAAAGGACAACATCCAAAAAAAAAAAAAAAAAAAAAATCAATAAAGTGTAATTAATAAATCACATGAAGGCTATGACGAACTAAGTAAAAGACTCAACACGGACATGGAAATTTATTTTGTTTTCACATCTCTCTTATATTTTTCAAAGAGACCAAAATGACTATAAAATTGTATTTAAACACTTACATTTATCCTCCTTTCGCCCAAGAGAAACTGACATAAGTTCTTCTGAAACGGCTCTCTAAGAAGCAGAAGAGCAACCTGGCCCAAGTATAGAAATAAACAGAGAATCAGCTAATCCCAGCACAAGTAGAGGATATCCCCTTAGAAATCAATTTGATTTTTTAGGGAGCCAGGCCCAAGACGAAAGAGTGCACGCAGGCCAAGGAGATACTAACAAACATTAAATCAAATAATAAAACAAGTACAATGACAAACAATAACGGTCAAGGCCCAAAACTATGTTTAAATACCATCGCAGAGGTGAATAGTCAAAAAGATATCATTGTAAATCTATCTAAATACGAACGCTCAATAAATCACATTGAACTACTAGAGAAGGGACTTGCATACGGCACACAGCGAACTCTTTGAATACATAAAAGATCTTAACATAAACCGGACCTACATTTTTTTTCAAAATAAGAAATTGTCCGAAGCAGGCCTAGAAACGGAAGACTTATATAGCTTAGATACATTAAGATCACTACTACAGGAACAGGAAAAATACACTGACCGACAAAGTAAAAAAACGACTTTCGTCTCCTTAGTAACCAAAAAACTAGAGGTAGAATACAACAAATGTAAATATCAAAAAGTAAATAACTTATCATACACACAACGGCAGGCACTTAATGGATAATGAATCATTGGTAATTAAACCGGCCGACAAAGGCGGAAACACTGTTGTAATGGAGCAAGAAGGTGATCTCAAAATGTGTGAGGTGATCCTTAGTGATTGCACAACTTACCGTGAGCTACCAAGTGACCCCACAACTATCTTCAGGGCAGAACTAAAAAGCATACTTGATTCAGCGCAAATTGACAACGTGATGTCTCAAGAAGAGCTTGATTTTCTATTAGCAAACAATCCGACTAGATCAACATTCTATTCTCTACCAAAAATACACAAAGGGCAAAATACCGGTACCAGGACGCCTGATTGTGTCGGGTAATGATAACCTGACACAAAACACAAGTCAATATATTGGCTTTCATCTCCGTGAATATGTAACTATGTTACCTTCACACATCCAGGACACTCCGAGACGCCTGGATGGCCTAAATGTGACAGCAGATGTTAAACTGGCGACCATAGACGTGGAAAGCTTGTATTGCAACATCCCCCATGACCTAGGCCTCAAAAAGGAGGTTGCTTACTTCATTCTATCTGCAGCGAAAATACCAGGAGAAACTAAATATTCTCCTACTGAAGTTATTAAAAATGCACGTTAACCATGAATTACTCCCTCTTCAATGGTAAATGGTACCATCAAATTAAAAGGTACTGCGATGGGGACCCCTTGTGCTACAACCTATTTTAAGGTTGGTGGGAGGCAGCAATAGTTTTCGATGACGTTAATAACAAGTATATGGCAAATATACTATTGTGGATTCGATTTATCTTATGGGATGGAACAGAAGATGAATTCACAGAGTTCATGTTGCTACTTAATGCAATAGGCCTGAAATTTAAATCACACCTAGACAACACCAACAAATCAGTGACGTTCCTCGATCTAATCATAACATAAAATGAGGATGGGGACATCAACACTGGCTGCAATTGTAAAGCCACTGCCACAACCTCTCTCCTACATTGGACCAGTCATCACCCTAATAAATTAAAAACGGGGTATCCCAATAGGCCAATACCTTTGTATACGTTGGAACTGCACGGATGACAAAACATTTAACCAGGAAGCTGACAGACTTGAGAAATCGCTTCAAAGAGAGAGGTTATCCAAAATCGTTGCCTGAAAGCAGCATACAAATGTGCGCTCAGCACAAACTGGTATGAATTATTGCATCCCTCATCAATAATGAAGACAGAGCAACAACTAAGAGCAATCTTCACATACATCTACCACACTGAATCAATTAAGAATACACCAGCCAAATACTGGCATATCCCAAGGATGGATCCAGACCTATGCCCCTACATAGGTGAAAATCCAACAATAACCTTTCGGAGACACCAAAGCGTCAAGGACTAGTTAGTGCACAGTCACTATACTAATAAGAAAAAAGGAAAAAAAGAACAAACCTGGTTAAAACCACCAAATGGCTGCTTTAAATGTGGACACTGCTCTGAGTATAAATTCATTGAGCAACAGAAATTCTTCAATCATCCAACTACAAATCAAAAAAGTAGAAATCAAGGAGTTCTACAACTGCGCTTCCACAGGAGTCGTTTACGTGGCAGTATGTACCTGTCACAGGATCTACGTCGGCAAGACAATGTGCCAATTCAGGTGCCGAATATGGGAACAAATATACAGCATTGAAAAAAAAAGGAGATACTCCGCTAAGCAGGCACATGTGGAACAATCATCCAGATGAACTGTTAAAAATTAAATTTGTTGTAATAGACGGTGTCAAACAAAATCAAAGAAAAGGTGACCTGAACAGGACCCTTCTAAAACGAGAATGCAAATGGATATATCATCTGCATGCACAAATATCGGTGGGCTTAAATGAGGGCTTCTCATATAAGGCATTTTTGTAAACAGTTAAAAACAGGTCACATAAATCCCATTAAAGCTTGACCCACTTACATCAAAAATCAAAGACACCTTATCCATAGTGTACCTACAAAAAGCGAGTCTTCTACAGGAAATCATACAAACATGAGCACACAATAGTATATAAAGTTCTAATAGAAAATAGGCAAACACCCCTAAACACTAAATCAATGACCATAACGTCTTAACAAAAATAACCTACATATAATGTTTATGCAAATTCTAACAAAGATATCTATAAATGTGGCACTAATAACAAAAGCATCTAATATATAATAAAAAAGAAGACCCTCATCTCCATATAAATATTATCTCTCAAATAGTGGGTTTAACTATTAAGGTGAAATAGTAGTCACCACGCATCTACCTTTAAAACGTAATTGTAAAATGGACTAATATATCAATCTATAATGATTGTGTTGCCTATAGAAAGAATGGTCAAGGTAAATTATATAGAAAGAATGGTCAAGGTAAACTATATGTATTTCAAGGCTACCATGGCTTGTTTTTTCACATATGAATAAAGTTGTTTCGTTTTCACACTCAAAAAATGTAAGGAGAGAGCGCTCATGCGCCAAGCTGCGCCCCAGGCCTGAAATAGAGCTCTCTCATGCCGGCAACACTAATGCGCCCCCTGATGACGCCGGTGGGTTGCAGACGAAACGCGCGTTGAGGTAGCATTGCCGGCAGGAGCAGAGAGCCCGACTTCAACTCATTAAACTGGATAAGTGGATCGCCACGCACAGGTGAGATAACCCAGTTACAACTGCACTGTGTTTTTCGCTAATAAATCATTCTCTTTAATAGAGATTAATGTGAAAAGTCTGTACAGATATGATGACACTGACAAGTCTGCGCATATTGTATACATACAGTGATTTATAGACTCGATTTCTCCAGCCACATACCAGTCATGCCAATGTTATTCATTGTTATAACGAAGTGCGCTATGCCATAAGCAGAAAAAACACGCAACCAATTATATATATATATATATATATATATATATATATATATATATATATATATATGCTATACCCATTTTTTCGGTAATCCAATTGGATCTATACACAGTAAAAAAAAAAAATCCTACTATATAAAAGCTATATTTTAATTTCCTCACAGCATTTGACTGTCTACTTGGTGTTAAGCACCTGAAATTAAAGGCAAGTATATAAACACACACACACACACACACACACACATATATAAAGCTGTACCTCATTTAATGCAGTAGATAGGTTCCAAGCAATAAGAGTGCTAAGCGAACATGGAGAGGATAGGGATAAGGGACTCATGAAAAAAAAAAATATATATATATTTTCAATTGAAATGTGGTTATTTGGTTATAATAAATTATATATATATATATATATATATATATATATATATATAAAAAAAGTATTCAACCCCTTGACTTTTTACCTATTTTGTTACATTACAGCCTTAAGTTTGTCAATGTTTTGTTAATCTGAATTTTATGTGATGGATGAGAACACAATAATCTAAGTTGGTGAAGTGAAATGAGAAAAATATATACATAAAACAATTTTTTTTTTAAATAGAAAACAGAAAATTGGCATGTGCGTATGTATTCACCCCCTTTCTTATGAAGCCCATAAAAAGCTCTGGTGCAACCAATTACCTTCAGAAGTCACATAATTAGTGAAATGATGTCCACCTGTGTGCAATCTAAGTGTCACATGATCTGTCATTACATATACACACCTTTTTTGAAAGGCCCCAGAGGCTGCAACACCTAAGCAAGAGGCACCACTAACCAAACACTGCCATGAAGACCAAGGAACTATCCAAACAAGTAAGGGACAATGTTTTTGAGAAGTACAAGTCCGAGTTAGGTTATAAAAAAAATATCCAAATCTTTGATGAGCCCCAGGAGCACCATCAAATCTATCATAACAAAATGGAAAGAACATGGCACAACAGCAAACACTGGAGGAGCTGCAGAGACCCTGGTGGAGCTGCAGAGTTCCACAGCAGAGACTGGAGTATCTGTACATAGGACGACAATAAGCCGTACGCTCCATAGAGTTGGGCTTTATGGAAGTGGCCAGAAGAAAGCCATTACTTTCAGCAAAAAACAAAACGTTTTGAGTTTGCAAAAAGGCATGTGGGAGACTCCCAAAATGTATGGAGGAAGGTGCTCTGGTCGGATGAGACCAAAATGGAACTTTTCGCCCATCAAAGAAAACGCTATGACTGGCGCAAACCCAACACATTGTATCACATCTTCAATGTTGTGGGCATGTTCTGTAAATTAAATCATGCAAATCCTCAAACAATCCATGTTAATTACAGGTTGAGAGGCAACAAAACACAAAAAATGCCAAGGGGGCGAATACTTTTGCAAGGCACTGTGTGTGTATGTGTGCATCAAGTAAAATCCAGGAACCTTCCATATCACCTTAAAAGACAAGTGTCATATTTATATTATATGAAGGACTTTGTATTCACTTGGGCATAAATTGAGGCAGATAGGATAAGACAACAGGGAGCGATAGGAGAAACAATATATACAGATAACATCTCTTTAGTTCTGTTGAAAGCGTGGCGCCTTGAAATTGTAATTAACAACAGGACTGACTAAAGAACAAGCCCTAGTATGATAACCCAGTCCCTTGGGCTTCATGCAAACTAGCAATCCAAGCAGAGTGTGCAAAATTCATAGACTGTCCTTAAAAAGGTTTTGAAGCTCATTGCTTATATAGCTGCTAATGCTGGTGGTATGGGACATACTTTGCAAACGTGAAGTTTTCCAAAATAACAGAGATCCTATAATTCTTCACATTCTTGTCGGTAGAAGTTATTTTCCATAATAGAGAGCTTGTTTTTCTTGAAAAGTGTCTTTGCCTTTAAAGAAGGTACTCTAGGAATGCACCTAGCACCACTAGTGAGATCACTATAGGAGCAGGTTGTCCAGGGTAAGAAGTGCTTATAAGCTCTATATCTACAGCCTAAAATCACACAAATAGTCCTTGTATGGGTCTGTCCACTTAAGCCCCCTCATACTCTCGACCTCTCTCTCAGCTTCTTTATTCTATAGTCACTCCTCCCACCATTCCTCCAACCATCTTTATATATACACACATATACAGGGATGGACAAAAATATCTGACACTTGAAGGAGCCATGATGATTTATTAGGACACAGACAGGCTGATTCAAGCTACATGCTTCACAAAGAAGGGACTTTTTCTTGAGCTGCAGTGGTCGTAAGAAACAGGCTAAAAATCACTTAGGGTCCGAGAAGACCCTCAGCAGTCCCTGGGCAACGTAAGTGGTCCACTGACAAAAGTTTAGGATCTGCTCCTTTAGTAAATCTCCCAAATAATCATGTTTTTTTTCTAACCTGGTTGAGCAACCTATGGCACTTGTGTCCCAAGTGGCACCCAAAGGGGATTTTGGTTGGCACTCACGTGAAAGACCGTAACTACTAAGTGAATATGGGATGATGAGGTTGTTTTGATGAAATAAGATTGTAATACAAAATTATCTGAAGAGATGGGGATCTAATGAGATTAGGGTTAGTTTAGGAGAGAATTGATCTACAACAGAGGGAGCCATGAGATGGCGGCCATGAGATGAAATGGAGAAATGTTATGGGGGAAACAGTATGTGATAGCCAATTTAGTGATGTCAAGATTAAACAAAATATAAAAGTGGTAAATTGATGAAAGGGGGTACAATGTAAGCCATGAGATAAGGGGCATCTCTAAACTGCACACACATTGCTAACAAGATGTATATGAGAAACATTAGGAGGGAAATGCAACGGCACAAACCACACAAAATATCTAAAATTGTCATAAAGGTCATTAGGCATTAATTTATATACCATAGCAGATCACACAGGAAGAGATTATATAAATATCAATATGTATTATCTGCAGTTAATACCTTAAATTCTAGTAATTAAATTAAGGCGTGGATCAGACCTTGTCTAGCGATACCTCTTAATCTAAGTTTATGTAAAAAAACAAAACATGCAAATGTGGGAGCTTCAGGTCTCTTATCATATCTGGCACGGAGTACATATTATTACAACGCATTGGCATCTGTAATATTACTGCTCATATTAGTCATTAAAAAGGGCAATGCTTCCGGTGCTTTGGGGAAGTGGGCACACATTATCACACATGGTGGTCCATACACATTATATTCCCTACTACCCAGGACAATGCTTCCGGTGCTGTGGGCACACATTATCACACATGGGGGTCCATACACAATATATACCCTATATGCAATGCTTCAAGTGCTGGGGGGAAGTAGGCACACATTATCACATATGGTGGTGCATAAATATTATATACCCTACTACCCAGCACAATGCTTTGGGGGCTGCAGAGAAGTGGACAAACATTTTCACACATGGTGGTCATGTCCAGTGACCCAAAGAATCTGGAAGATGCAGTGGGCGGATCCATACAGGTACTATTTGTCTGATTTTAGGCAGTAAATAAAAAGCAAATAGATACACAGGAATATTACTGTATTTTTCCGTGTATAAGACTATACTTTTTCCTTAAATTTTAAATGCAAAAATTGGGGGTCGTCTTATACACATGGGTAGCTAGTTGAGAGACCCTGTGCTTGCTATAGCGTAACTTTCGGTTCCTTGTCTCCACGAACAGGCTTCCCCCAATCACTAGCCTGTTAATGACGTCAATTGACTTTGATTGGCGTCATTAACGGCATGCAACTCTTAGGCGGGGGTAGGGTTGTTGCGTTATTGCGCAGGATGAATGGAACAGCCGTGTGTCAATCCTAGCGTTAATATTTTGAGCACGAACACTCAATGTACGTGCTCGATATGTCTGAAAATAAAAAATAATAGGCATATTCTTCAAAATTCAAGTTAAAAGTCATCAAATAAGCAAAATAATATGGAAATAAAGCTTCAGAGTAATAGTTTGGACCTCCTCCCACTGGGTGTATGATAAGACAGTGGAGAAAGCAGGAAGAACAACTAAAGATGTACAGGTTCTTTGAACATTTAAAAAAGTGTCTTCTGTTTCATGTTTAAAATATTGATTTCTTAATTTTGGGTTTTAAATAGTGGGGGCGTCTTATACATGGGGGGGGGGGGCGTCTTATACACGGAAAAATACAGGAAATATACCTAGTAAAATTCAGAAAACCTTCATGCACGCTCCAGCATAAAAATTAACCAAAATGTAAACAATTGCTAATGTATACATGGACGTCTTAGAACAATATTTAATAAGTAACTGATCACGTCCTGGTAAATTATTAATCCGGAGAGTTTACTATGACCCACAGCCTCAGTCTACGCTGTGCTTGCTGTATTGATTTTTATCTTTCCAGGAACAATTTATAAATTATTCATGTCATTCTATGCCTAAAGCTACTTAAATAAATATACAATAGACATAACCAGCATTATCCTTTTCTATAAATGTCTCTTTATTATTATGGAAGAATGATTTGGTGGCTCAGATATACATTTTCGCACTAGCACGTCGATTTTATATAGTAATATGAAAGATAATATACAATACTTAGATCTATATATTTTCCCTTTTTGAAAAAAAAGTATCAAATAAAAAAATGGGGAAGGTGGTGGAGAGGGGGAAAGAAAGGGATAAAGGGTAGTTAAGAGGGGGTCACTAGTCCGGGTGAGCATATTACACAATTTTTTGTTTTTTTTCCAAGGTGCCCACTTTTTTAGGTATGGACTGAGGAAATCTCAAGAATGTATATCAGCGTTTCTTTGATTTTATTAGGTGTATGGAAGTCTCCTGGATTCTGAAGGCATCTGATAGAGGAGAATCAGTAGTGTATGCAAACATTTTTAGCAAACAAAAAAAAGTTCCAAAATAAACTTTGCTAAATGCTTACAGTTGATTTTGAGAAGGAAGGCACCTTAAACTCCAAGTTAAATTAGAATAAAATTCATAATTACTTGCGGCCTTCTAGTTTTGTCTAGAGGTTCTCGAACAAATAATTTGGCAGCCAGTAATTTCCAATGCCAAGGAAGTAACGCGAGGAACAATAGGGGGCTTTGTGCCTGGGCTGAGGAGCTTGTAAGGGAGCAAGTATTTCAGTTTAGAGTAACAATCTGTTAACAAGCACTGTTGGACTTGGCCCTTATTGCTTAAATCGCAAGTACTGCATTATCTTTTGGTAGCACTGATTAAAGAAGCACAATAAGACACAAGAAATATCACATATATTATTTTAGACGTTTAAATGCACAGATGTACAATTTATATACTGTATGGCGGAGGCTTCTATCGCTCTTTTGCCAACCATAAATTAAAATACTTGTTGAGGTAAACTACCTACTCACAAAATCTACTACACAAGCTAAGAACCGGTCCCACACTGATAAGAGGCAGTAACCTTGAAACCGCTATATGTGGGTAAATTTCCTGGATTGTGCATAATCCAGCCAGAGCTTTGCTTAAAACTGTGTAATACAGCGGGCATATGCTTAAAAAGGAGCCATGTTTGAAATGGTATTTGGATTAAAGAGCGAAGCCTTTGAGGAGACATTTGCATGTCCCTGCCCAGGTTCCCAGAATGCAGTGTAATAAGCGTATTTCTTGAAATTCTGAGCAGGAAATAGGTATTTTAACTTATTTTAGACGTTCAAAGTTGAGCACAAATGTAGTTGCTGTACGGTGGATGCTTCTATCGCTCTGTTGCACACCATAAATGATAAATATATGAATATAAATAATCAGGGTATCATATATATATATATATATATATATATATATATATATATATATATATATATATATATATATATATATAGTTGTGGATCTTGCGACTGTTCGTAAGTTTTGCGATGTTGGTAATGCAGCTGCGACCTGGCAACCGTGAGCCTCATGAAGCGAGGCGAGCCAGCGGTGCTGTCACACCGCTGCTTGATACAGAAAATAGTTCTGGATGGACAGGAAAAGCAGAGGAGGTGAGTGCGGCGCTACTGGCAGGATTTAATCCAGGTACCAGACACGGGGGGAAGGAGTCAAGGGAGGGAAAGAGGGGGGCACAAGGGACAAAGAGGGAAAGGAGGGGGAAAGGACACAAGAGAGAGGCAGAGGAGGTGAAACGCAGACACAAGGCAGGGAGAGGGGGAGAAGGAGACACAAGGGGGGAAATGGAGAGAGGGAAAGGAGACACGTGGGGAAAGGGACAGGGGGAAAAGAGGAACAGGAAAGGGAGAGAAGGGGGAAAGGAGACAGAGGTGAGGGGATGAGATACAGGAGAGGGAGATGGGGGAAGGAGACACAGGGGAGGGAGATGGGGCAAAGGAGACACAGGGGAGGGAGATGGGGCAAAGGAGACACAGGGGAGGGAGATGGGGCAAAGGAGACACAGGGGAGGGAGATGGGGCAAAGGAGACACAGGGGAGGGAGATGGGGCAAAGGAGACACAGGGGAGGGAGATGGGGCAAAGGAGACACAGGGGAGGGAGATGGGGCAAAGGAGACACAGGGGAGGGAGATGGGGCAAAGGAGACACAGGGGAGGGAGATGGGGCAAAGGAGACACAGGGGAGGGAGATGGGGCAAAGGAGACACAGGGGAGGGAGATGGGGCAAAGGAGACACAGGGGAGGGAGATGGGGCAAAGGAGACACAGGGGAGGGAGATGGGGCAAAGGAGACACAGGGGAGGGAGATGGGGCAAAGGAGACACAGGGGAGGGAGATGGGGCAAAGGAGACACAGGGGAGGGAGATGGGGCAAAGGAGACACAGGGGAGGGAGGGAGGGAGGAAGGACACCCACAGGAGGGAGAGGTGGGGAAAACGTATTCCCGTAATTTTTTACATTCAATGTGTGGCAAACAGCATTGTCTGCCTTACAATTTTAGACCCGCCATTGTTGACGGGCAAGTTACTAGTTGTATTATATGGCAATACTTTTACTGGACACCCACAGCTATCTCATATGCATATACAAGAGATCTATATATTAAAGAGTGAATCATCCGTGAATGTCCAGTAATCTAGTAATTATTAATTATATATATATATATATATATATATATATATATATATATATATATATATATATAGATAGATAGATAATGAGTATTGTAATATAATTTGAATAAAACTCAATTGGACCAACATCTTATTTATAATGACGAGCTTTCACAAGGTTTAACCTCTCTTTATCAAGTCTCAAGCAATACTACATGAGATGGAACCCTAAGTTTGAATAATAACAGCAGATGCAGAGAGAGTGGAGACAGCATCTGACATCATCACAACATATATGAGGAATAAACACAACATAGCAAAGGAAACATATATACACATATTATATACACATATACATCAATATATACATGAAAAAGCAGAGCACTGTAGTCCACAGTGATATCTCTCCTGTTGGACAAACACCTCACTAAGAGTGCTGTTATGGTATAAGAGGAAATATCACATGAAATTCTGATAATGTGTTAAAAAACCCAAGTCTATATTAAGTCCTGTGTTTTTAGTGTTGAAGAATGTGATCATCTTTATTTCAAATGATATAAAACAGTGGATATAAAAAGTCTACACACCGCTGTTAAAATGGCAGGTTTCTGTGCTGTAAAAAAATGAGACAAAGATAAATCATTTCAGAACTTTTTCCACCTTTAATGTGACCTATAAACTGTACAACTCAATTGAAAAACAAACTGAAATCTTTTAGGTGGAGGGAAGTAAAAAAAAAATAAAAAAAAAATAATGTGCTTCCATAAGTCTGCACACCCTCTTATAACTGGGGATGTAGCTGTGTTCAGAATTAAGCAATCACATTCCAAATTGTGTTAAATAGGAGTCAGCATACACCTGCCATCATTTAAAGTGCCTCTGATTAACCCCAAATAAAGTTCAGCTGCTCTAGTTGGTCTTTCCTGAAATTTTCTTAGTCGCATCCCACAGCAAAAGCCATGGTCCACAGAGAGCTTCCAAAGCATCAGAGGGATCTCATTGTTAAAATGTATCAGTCAGGAGAAGGGTGCAAAAGAATTTCCAAGGCATTAGATATACCATGGAACACAGTGAAGACAGTCCTCATCAAGTGGAGAAAATATGGCACAACAGTGACATTACCAAGAACTGGAGCTCCCTCCAAAATTGATGAAAAGACGAGAAGAAAACTGGTCTGGGAGGCTACCAAGAGGCCTACAGCAACATTAAAGGAGGTGCAGGAATATCTGGCAAGTACTGGCTGTGTGGTACATGTGACAACAATCTCCTGTATTCTTCATATATCTGGGCTATGGGGTAGAGTGGCAAGACGAAAGCCTTTCCTTACGAAGAAAAACATCCAAGCCAGGCTACATTTTGCAAAAACACATCTAGAGTCTCCCAAAAGCATGTGGGAAAAGGTGTTATGGTCTGATGAAACCAAGGTTGAACTTTTTGGCCATAATTCCAAAAGATATATGTTTGGCGCAAAAACAACACTGCACATCACCAAAAGAACACCATACCCACAGTGAAGCATGGTGGTGGCAGCATTATGCTTTGGGGCTGTTTTTCTTCAGCTGGAACTGGGGCCTTAGTTAAGATAGAGGGTATTATGAACAGTTCCAAATACCAGTCAATATTGGCACAAAACCTTCAGGCTTCTGCTAGAAAGCTGAACATGAAGAGGAACTTAATCTTCCACCATGACAACAACCCAAAGCATACATCCAAATCAACAAAGGAATGGCTTCACCAGAAGAAGATTAAAGTTTTGGAATGGCCAAGCCAGAGCCCAGACCTGAATCCGATTGAAAATCTGTGGGGTGATCTGAAGAGGGCTGTGCACAGGAGATGCCCTCGCAATCTGACAGATTTGGAGTGTTTTTGCAAAGAAGAGTGGGCAAATCTTGCCAAGTCAAAATGTGCCATGCTGATAGACTCATACCCAAAAAGACTGAGTGCTGTAATACAATCAAAAGGTGCTTCAACAAAGTATTAGTTTAAGGGTGTGCATACTTATGCAACCGTATTATTTTATTTTTATATTTTTTCTTCCCTCTACCTAAAAGATTTCAGTTTGTTTTTCAATTGAGTTGTACAGTTTATAGGTCACATTACAGGTGGAAAAAGTTCTGAAATGATTTATCTTTGTTTCATTTTTTTACAGCACAGAAACCTGAAATTTTAACAGCGGTGTGTAGACTTTTTATATATATATATATATATATATATATATATATATTAATGTAAAAGTTGGAAGCCAGAGTACAATGTTAGGAGTGATGGCTCCTGGGATGTATAATGTATAGGATCAGGGATCACACAGGTGAAGCGGTCGGCTGACCTTTGATCTGATGCCTTTTCTTATCATTACAATGGGAGCAGTGACAGCGCTGCATTATCTATCAGTAACAGGTATAGCAGGAAGGGCAGGTTCAGATCCTCCTCTGATATACTTCTAGGGACCAAACCTGTCACCTACATTCCCAATCTGAGCCTCACGTGACCTTGGCCCAGTTACCTCATTTCTCAATGTCCCAGTTAAGAAGATAACAAGACAATTATGAGATTTCCATGGAAAGGAGTCAATGGACACAGATGTATACTCAGTCCCACTCTATACAGCAGCAACAGCATATCCTGCAATACTCAGGCCCACTGTACAGTGCCTTGCAAAAGTATTCACCCCCTTGGCATTTTTTGTGTTTTGTTGCCTCACAACGTGGAATTTACATGGATTGTTTGAGGATTTGCATCATTTAAATTTACAGAACATGCCCACAACTTTGAAGATGTTTGTTTTTATTGTGAAACAAACAACAAATAGGACAAAATAACAGAAAAAGTAAATGTGCATAACTATTCACCCCCTAAAGACAATACTTTGTAGAGCCACCTCTTGCTGCAATCACAGCTCCAAGTCACTTTGGATAAGTCTCTATGAGCTTGCCACATCTTACCACTGGGTATGCCCTCCTTGCCCGGTCCGTGAGTTTTGGTGGGCGGTCGTCTCTTGGCAGGTTTGCTGTTGTGCCATGTTCTTTCCATTTGGTTATGATAGATTTGATGGAGCTCCTAGGGATTTTCTATTGGCTTGAGGTCCGGGCTGTGACTAGGCCATTCCAAGACATTTACATGTTTCCCCTTAAACCCCCCAAGTGTTGCTTTAGCAGTGTGTTTGGGGTCATTGTCCTGCTGGAAGGTGAACCTCCGTCCTAGCCTCAAATCACGCACAGAGTGGTACAGGTTTTGCTCAAGAATATCCCTGTATTTAGCACCATCCATCTTTCCCTCAACTCTGACCAGTTTCCCAGTCCCGGCTGCTGAAAAACATCCCCCCAGCATGATGCTGCCACCGCCATGTTTCACTGTGGGGATGGTGCTCTTTGGGTGATGTGATGTGTTGGGTTTGTGCCAGATATAGCGTTTTCTTTGATGGCCTAAAAGTTCAATTTTAGCCTCAGACCAGAGCACCTGTATGACCAGAGCTTTCTATGGGCTTCATAACAAAGGGGGTGAATACATACGCACATGCCAATTTTCTGTTTTATATTTCTAAAAAATAGTTGTATGTATATATTTTTCTCATTTCACTTCACCAACTTAGACTATTGTGTTCTGATCCATCACATAAAATTCAGATTAACAAAACATTGAACTTAAGGCTGTAATGTAACAAAATAGGTAAAAAGTCAAGGGGGTGAATACTTCTGCAAGGCACTGTATACAGCAGCAGCATCTCCTGCAATACTCAGTCCCACTCTATAGAGCCACAGCCGCTACTGCAATACTCAGTCCCACTGTATACAGCAACAGCTCCTGTAATGCTCAGTCCCACTGTAGTACTGTCATACTCTATACAGCAGCAGGACCTTTTATAGTACTCAGCCATGCTCTATACAGCAGCAGGACCTCCTGTAGTACTCAGTCATATTCTATACAGCAACAGGACCTCCTATAGTACTCAGTCATACTCTATACAGCCGCAGGACCTCCTGTAGTACTCAGTCATACTATATACAGCCGCAGGATCTCCTGTAGTACTCACTCATACTATATACAGCCGCAGGATCTCCTGTAGTACTCACTCATACTATATACAGCCGCAGGACCTCCTGTAGTACTCAGTCATACTATATACAGCCGCAGGACCTCCTGTAGTACTCAGTCATACTCTATACAGCAGTAGGACCTTCTATAATACTCAGCCATACTCTATACAGCAGTAGGACCTTCTATAACACTCAGCCATACTCTATACAGCAGTAGGACCTTCTATAACACTCAGCCATACTCTATACAGCAGTAGGACCTTCTATAACACTCAGCCATACTCTATACAGCAGTAGGACCTTCTATAACACTCAGCCATACTCTATACAGCAGCAGGACCTCCTGTAGTACTCAGCCATACTCTACACAACAGCAGGACCTTCTATAATACCCAGTCATACTCTATAGAGCAGTGGGACCTTCTATAACACTCAGCCATACTCTATACAGCAGCAGGTCCTCCTGTAGTACCCAGCCATACTCTATACAGCAGTGGGACCTTCTATAACACTCAGCCATACTCTATACAGCAGTAGGACCTTCTATAATACCCAGCCATACTCTATACAGCAGTAGGACCTTCTATAATACCAGTCATACTCTATACAGCGGCAGGTCCTCCAGTAGTACTCAGTCATGCTCTACCCAGCAGATGCTATAATCATTCTCATTGAATACACCAGCAATGATACTCAGTAACACTATATATACCAGCACAAGGCCCAATACTCACAGAACTCGGCGATATAGACGGACACGGCGTAGTTCTCCTCACACCAGTCCAGGGTGGAGGTCGGGGCCCCCCAATGTCCGGGCCTGTCCACCGCTGGAGCCATTGCACTGCCTGACACTGAGAGCCGGCCAGGAGGGAAGAGGTACGAGAGGGGCGGGGCCACGAATGGGGAGTGACAAGAAAATGGGAGGATCCGTATCTGGAGAGTGGGCGGGGTCATAACACAGCCCGGTGCTCAAATCTGGCCAGGAGGGAAGCGCGAGAAGAGGGGCGGGGCCAAGCATGGGGAGTGGGAGGAGATGGGGAGGGGCCATGCATAGAAGTGTGGGTAGAGAAGAGGAGGAGCTATGGCTAGCATATTGGACGAGCAGGGACAACCTTCTCTAGATCTGCAGGTCCTAAAAGGAACATACATTTCAGATTCTGTGATAATTATTGAAATTCAAGAAGTATCTTTTTTTAGGTTTGATGACGACTTATTTGAGATTTATTTTACTTTATATTTTTTCTTTGGCATGGGGGGTGCGCTATACTACATATTTTTGTAATACATATTCTATATATATAAATATATACAGTAATGTACATTTATATTCTATATTTATATATAACTAGCGACTTGCCCGTCAAAAAATGACGGGCAATACAATTTGATGCTGTTTGAGGCATAATTGAAACCGTTTTGTACTGTGAGGACCTTTGGCGCTCATTGCAAGCCTCAGGACCTTCGGCGCTCATTGCGAGGCTTGCACTGAGCGCCTCTCCTCTCATGTACTTTTGGTCCTCTGAGAGAGATATATATTTCTATGTATATTTAGTTAAGTAACAATTAATGATTTATTCAATTAATTAATTATTTCTGCAATAAATTAATATACTTTAATTATATGTAAGTGATATATGCAGCTAACAATATGCTAAAGAGCTAACAATCTGTTTGTATTTTGCATCTGCATAGAATATACATTGTGAGTGTTAGTGCCCTGCTTATAAAGTGTAATGAATGTTTGAACTGTGCATTGTAAATAGGCTGCGTGCGCGAGGTAAAGCCGTTGGTTTATTGTGTAAAG
The DNA here is from genome assembly GCA_027410445.1 of Discoglossus pictus. Lineage (NCBI taxonomy): Eukaryota > Metazoa > Chordata > Amphibia > Anura > Alytidae > Discoglossus > Discoglossus pictus. The sequence goes on from CM050164.1 coordinate 458,689,730, forward strand.
CGGCATTGTATAGTCGTAATGTGGTACGCGTCTCCTGAGCATTTTCCTGCTTTTCTCATAGTGTATCTTGTAGGTCGTAGTGCGATGTGTAAAGTGCTACGCTAATTTCGTAAATTTTTGCGTACCCTATCTTTTTTTCCTAAGTCCTGCGTCTCGTATTTTTTTTTTTAAGTCCCGCTAAGTGCTCTGAGTTTAACGGCTCGCGGCCTAAGTGCTCCCAGTTCAACAGGGGTGTAGGGGGTTAGGGCTTAGGGAGTATATCAGGACGCGGGACGCGAGCACACCCGGCACTAGGAGGCTTCCCGTGCCGTGCGTGCACATAACAGGATAGATCCTGCAAATAATCCTTAAACCACAAAGAAGTGTTGAGGTTCTCCTTTAAATACTGCACAATGTAAGTCTACCTTTTTATACAATGTATCATTTATTTTCTTGTTACTGGTTATCTCAACAGGATAACATGCAGCTGAAATACATTGTTACAGTGATAGGAACATTTTCTGCATCAACCAACACAAGTATCAAAGTAGACCTAAACAAGATTAAACGTGATTGACTAAAAGTATTTTTCCAACCTCGATTACTGTTACCATGTTTGTGATTTATGATCCTTAAAGGACCTGCAATGGGGAAGGCGCTGGTATATTTGGAGAAAATAAACTTATAGTCCTTTCAGGACCTGCAGAGGTCAGTTTGTGTGTGTGCCGGAGAACATGTGCAACACAGAATTTCATGAAACAAACTTGTACAGGACAGCACCACTCAAAGCCTTCCCTATCAATGGGATCCATGGTAACAGAGGCGGAGCTTAGTAACTGCCAGGGGAGAATGAGAGATAACAGAATGGGGCGGTGCTAATTCAGAGATGTAATAATAGAAGGTGTGGCTTGGAGATGAGATTGACACAGAGGCGTGGCTAGCAGTGAGGTGATAATGTTTCTTGTTGGAGTGGTTATAAGGCATGTGGGCCCTAAAGTGTATTAAAACGGCAGGTTGGGTTCCAAACAAGCATTTCCCATAGGCATCAATGTAAATTGAAATAATGCGTTCTGGACCCCAGACTTTTCCCATTTTAATTTGAACTGGTAGTCATGTTGTGACCTTATCCTGTTATGTGCACGCACGCTTCAGCAATGGGAAGTGCGCCATGGACGTCCCTATGTAGCTGTCTGTAAGTGCCCGGTTAGTGGTTAGGGGTTTTCGGGTTAGTGTTAGAGGGGTTAGGTACGGTAAGTGGTGTAGGGGCTTAGGGTTAGGGGCTTAGGGTTAGGAAGGTACTTTTATGGGTTAGGCTAACATGGTAAGGAGATTAGGGTTAGGGCCGGCAACAGGTGTAGGGGGTTAGGGTTATGGCCGGCAAGGGATGTAAGGGGTTAGGGCCGGTAACTGGTGTAGGGGGTTAGGGTTGGTGCTGCCAAGGGGTGTTGGAGGTTAGGGGCTTAGGGAGTACATTGGGACGCAAGCCCGCCCAGCACCAGAAGGCTTCCCGTACCGTGCGTGCGTGCACATAACAGGATAGATCCCTTGCTTTTTTGTACAAAACCTTAAAACGAAACAGAGTGAGCGTCCCCACATTAACCCTCGCAGTGGGGGGACCCCCGCTCAAGTCAAAATTCAAATTTCCCGCGCTCATTGCAGCCCCCGTCATTTCAAATTTTGAAAGTTCTGAGGGCCTCGCGATAATTGCCTGCAATAATCACACCTCTCTCTCCCTCCTTTACCACACACAATACCTTTAGGTTGCGAGTTTCAATCCTGCAGGGTGCTTTAGGGAAAGCACCGTGGACACTGGATCAGAGGCTCAAAGACAGGGCCCTCCTTGCTTTGCTATGTGTTGATTTGTATTTACCTTTGCTTGGAACTTATGTGCAGCGCTACAGAATATGTTGGCGCGTTACAATATAAAAATAATAAGGGAAAAGCGCTTCAAACTAAAATATTTTACACATTGTCTGATTGATTTTGACAGCTCTGCATGATGGAACTGAGCAGAATGAATGACTTTAGTGGCTGTGTAGATATGAGATACGATAAAGTATCCTCTGTTTACATGTAAGGAGTGAGCATATGAGGAAAGTGTGAGACATCTCTTGGTAACTGCGACTCTCCATTACATCACCTCACTGCCCAACACGGTAATCAGACCTGCACAACATTCCAGTGAGCATGCCCAAATATTGCATGATATGAAGCAGACACATGGTAACCTCAGGCTGATTCAGTAACCACCAGTGGATTACATTATTATTTTATGTAGCACAAAGTGCAGAGACATCGCACAGGAAATAACAGAAAATGTTAGGAAATAGGGGAAATAATCGAAACCATTTACTCAACAACATAATTGTGGGGACTTCCCATAAAAGGCAATTAAAACGTTAATTGGACGCAGAGAAGGTCCTTTTCAGATAATATATTCCTAAAATCCATAACTTTCACATTCAGTTATCTAGCACTTCATGCATTTTTGGCAACAACCAATTATAATTATATTACTACTATGTACACTTTTTATTTCTGCAATAATTGGGACCTTTTCTGTGTCCTGTTAAAAGCATATCATTTTAGAAAACAGGGGCAACTCTATATGTGTGTATCTGTGTAAAGGGGCAGGCAGCAAGCTGTGTTACTTGTGGTAGCATCTTTAGATTCACTGCAGCCCAAGTTGAAGTAGTTTAAATAGTTTAGAAGTTTAATAGTTGTGTTCCAGTGGCAGAGCAACCCGGTACAAAAAGAAAAGCTGTGTCCCAGATGACAACTCACTCAGTACCACCTTCTCCCCATCCCCAATGCCACTCACAAAAGTCCCCTTCCCCCAAAGATCCCGTCCTTCAGCCACTGGCCCTTCTTAATACCTCCAAAGACCCCTTACTAAAGCAGCTCCCTCCCCCCCAAATCCCAGCCACTGGCTCGTCTTAATTTTCTTACCTCCAAGACTCCTTTCCCTAAAGACCCACCTACCACAGCAACTGGACCCTCTTAATAGCTCCCAAGACCTCTTTCCAAAGCAGCTCCCTTTCCTCCAAGACCCCCTCCCCGATCCACTGGCCACTCTCAATACACTACCCTTCACCCCAAGATCCCCTCCCCAAGCGACTGGCCCCACTTAATAGTTCACAAGTCCCATTCCCAAAGCAGCTCGCCTTCCCTTATCTTCCCTGCTACTAGTGCGTGACCAGACTCAGACATGCGCTCCCTCTGTGACCCAATCCCCCCCATGAACAAAAAAACAAAACAGTACAGGTCTCCCAGATGAGGGCCCCAGTGCATTGCACCGCCTGCACCGTCCCTGTTACGCACAATATTAACTACATGCGCAATACTCCGTACATATTTTGTGCACTTTAGTGCAGTGAGCAAAATCCTTTCTTCTTAAGACTAGGTTCTCAATTGAAATCCTGCATCTTCCTTTTCTCTTTTATACATGAATATGTTTAATTTAAATAATTATTTTTAAAACATTACATCTCGCCTGTATATGTGAAACAACTTACATGTGACTGTGTCTAATAAAATTGAAAAGAAAAAAAATATTATTCATATTTATTTAAAAAATTGATGACTGGCAGAGGAAACTAACCCAGGGCTGCAGCTTCATAGCTGCTTGCACTACCTTTATGGTTTCTGATGGGTGAAAAAGAACAATATATATAATCTAGAACTAAAAATGTAAATGTAACTCTAATTAGTTCCACTGGTAGGTTCAGCTCATTGTATATCCTGCCAGAGCAAGGGAGGTAAGGAACTACATCTTGTAGGGGGCCCCTTGTGGCCACTAGAACAATAACAACTATTATTATAGATGAGACGTTTATCAACTTAAAGTGCGGACTCACTAAATCAATGTGTTTAAACTATGGGGCTGAAAACTCCAAGACCATAGGAAGAACTCAGTACATGACGTGTTACAAAATGATGACAGTAGCTAATTTTATTTTATTGTGTGGTGGGAGGTCATAAAAGCTTTATTATAGAGGTTAGGGGAGTTTGACCTAAACACATTGGTCCTTTAAGAGATGGTAGCCCCCTGCCCCCTGCCCCTCCCAAAAGCTTATGCTTAACCTTCAAAATAGCACTACAGCCACAACCAACTTCTCCTGGTAGAGACTGAGAGTCATGTAAGCTGTCTAGAGAAGGATTGGCGTGAGAACATATTTATCAAGACATAGTGTTTCTTAATAGAGGTGAATTGATTAAAAAAGCAAAGGTTAAGAGATGTGAAGTACTGTAACTGATACCCTTTTGATCGTGCAAAGTGGCTTAATTAATATCCCTTTGAACCTTTTATCTTGATAAACCTTGTATTGGCATACTTTCCATGCCTGTCCTTTGGTTTAGAAGGCCAACACATCCTAAGGGCGACTCTCACAACTATGGGCGCTCCAGCAGGGTGAACCCGACCTGGCCGATGTGTGGATGCCCCTCAAGCCTAGGTCCCACTACCAGGGACAATAATCCATTGTGCTACCGATGAATCCTGCCCACTCATCCTAGACCCATTCCCACACATAATATGATGGTTACTACACTAACCAGTGACATTATTATGACCACCAGCTAATAGGAAGCTAGACAGCATGGTAGTTAGTCAATAAGATGCTGGAAGGTTGGTAAGGGTATATAGAGCCATGCAGACTGCAGTGCATCCAACAACTGCTGAAGAGTGTGTGGTGGAGGCAATTGAGTTGGTCCCACAGATGCTCGATGGGGTTCAACTCCAGGGAATTTGGAGGCCAAGGAAGTACTTGGAAATAATCGTTGTGCTCCTCCAACCAGACCCTGTCAATTCTGCCCGTATGACATGTTGCATTGTCCTGCTGGAAGATCCCATCCATTTCAGGGAAGACAATCAACATGTTGGATAGATAACCCAATCAATTAAGAGTGCCTTTCAGACAATGCCCAAAAAACAATCCCCAGACCATAACGCTGCCACCAGTTTGTGTTCTTCCGACAATGGTTACAGAGTATTTGTTCTCAGAGGTTTTGCACCTGACATGCCAACGTCCATCCAGTCGATGGAGCAGAAAATGTAACTCATCGGGGAAGGCAACCCTTTGCCAAACAGAAGAGGTCCAATTTCGGTACCTTGGTGCAAATTGAAGTCATTTCAGACAATGAACCCTCATCAGCATGGATGATCAACCAGTCGTTTGCTCCTGAGCCCCATACACAGCAGGGTTCGCTGTACTGTCATTTTAAACACACGTCTGGTAGCCCCCTGGTTTGTTTGGACAGTGGGTTGCTCAACTATAGCGTGTCGGTTGGCTCTCACACACCTCGCAGCAATGGCACGTGGCGCTCATCCGTTTCGACGCTGTTTATTCACAACATAGCCACTTAATTCAAATAACAAGTTAATTACTTTAATGACTTAAAACAATAATTTGCTGTCAGTATGCAGAATCATGAATCCTTTAACAGTTTGCCACAGGGCTATTAGTGGTTTATTTGTGCACAAGTATCAGGGAGATATATTATTGATATAAATACCACATTTTTATATTGAAGAGGAAAATTCAGGAAAATATGTCCAGTGTGAAGGAGAAACAATAAGTACTTGAGTAATTATATTATTTCTGATCAAATTATCTAATTTGCACTGAACATGTAGATCAATACCCTCTATAGGGCCCCTATAGTGTTTCTCCTCTCTAGAGGTGACTAAAGAGTAATTACTGGATATAAATATGCGCAATCATGAACCAATTATATTCTGCTTCAGGGCTAAAATTAGGAATCCATAACTCTTTCAGGCAGCGTTTGAACAGTTTTTCCCATTAAGATTTGGCATTTTGCTAAATTAATGAAAAATTATGTGTTTTGAACCATCTAACTACATTTATTTAAATGTAATATTACATCTACATTTAAAATATCCTCTTTTTTGAACAAATGCAATGTAAAAAAATAACACAATGTCTAATTTATTACCTTTTATATACAATTATGCTACAGTGGAAGCTTCCATTTTCATTTCAGCTTATCAATTTATTGAGGAGGGAGAAGAGATTAAATGCAGAGGACATTTCTACCTTCATGATGGAAATGTGGTAGCTAAAACTGCCAGTGTTTTCATCAGGAATAATGGGCAGCTAATTAGTTTAGTGGGACACAAAAATAGAAAATGGAACCATACAATAAAGAAAGACTGCGTGTAAACATTTATTTTATTCATTTTTACATTATCAAGTGCAAATATTAAATGATTGTTGTGGTGAACTACCTACTCATAAGATCCACAACACAAGCTGAGATCCCGCTCCATGCTGATGATAGCCAGTAAGCTTGAAACAGTTTTACATGAATAAGATTCTCTGCTTGTGTAAAATCCTGCCTTGGCTTTGCATTAAAGCTCTGTAATACAGCATGCATAAGCTTAAAGGAAGCCATGTTTGAAAATGGCTATGGATTGAAAAGCGAGGCATTTATGGGCACATTTGCATGTCCTGGCTCAGCTTCCCAGAATGCAGTGTAAAAACTGATTTTCTCTGAATTCTGAACTGGAAGCAGGTTTTTTAACTTGCTTTAAACATTCAAATGTGAACACAGATGTACTATTTATTTACTATATATATATATATATATATATATATATATATATATATTATATATATATATATATATAATATATATGTACATACCATAATGTAAAAATCACAGCAAACTATGCCAAAACATCTGCAAAGTGGAAACAGCCACATATAACAGAGAGCTATAACACCAGATGATCATATACATGCACATCCTCCAATGTAGTGTACATGATACAATAAACTGTATGTGAGAGAGGCTGTTACATTTTAAAACCAGTTAAAAATTACACTTGAGGATGAATCTACACAGGCTTTTCATCAAAAAGCACAATGAAGACCGTTACTGTTCTCCAGTGGGACACCATTTCACCCAGAATAACCACTCCATCCAAAACCTGTAAATCAAAATAATAATGTTTTAATACAAAGGACACTGGACTAAATATTGATTTAAGTTTTCTCTTAACATGTTTTATAATTCGCATTCCACAGGCACCCCTGTCAAATTGCTGTTTTTCTAATCCACAAACAGTGGGGGAATTTATCTAATTTTATGGATGTAAATTATGGCTGTGCTGTGCTCTTATCTAAAATCTGATCTACAAACACACATATTGACCTAACAGGACATTATTTACAATGCTGGTTTGTGTTTCTTATCTCTTCGAAGCCTAAATGAAGCCATGTTTAAAATGGTCTATGGATTGAAGAGCGAGGCATTTTCCAAAATGCAGTGTAATAACTGTATTTCTCGGAATTCTGAGCAGGAAACAGAATTTTTAACTTGTTTTAGACATTTAAATACGCAAATGTACGATTAATTTAATATATATATATATATATATATATATATATATATATATATATATATATATACATAAATGTGTACATGCACATATATATGTATATATATATACATGTGTACATGCAAATATATTTATTTGTGTTAGCATTTAACTATTTTCTTTTCAGTTTTGTTCCGACATAATGATCCTATTTACCAAATGTATTATACTATTTGCACAAAAGTTTTGGCATTTTAATAAAGTTTAAAAGTTTTTTTGAAAATGTTCTGTGATTGTAATCGTACTTAATTAAATAAATGACCATAAATATTTTTATGGTGGAGCCTAAAAGACATGAAAGCCTTTCTAATCCTCTTCTTTAGCTTTACAACATATCTTCTTAGAGCTTAATCAGTGCTAATTACTCCCTATTGATTTGCACATTCTCAAGGTGCATGTTAATTAAATTGTTGGACATTATTCTTAGCCTCAGTGCAATTAGTATAATCACTCAGAGCATGTGTTTATTCCCAGGAAATCATTAACAATGAGAAGGTGGAAATAAAGATAAGGAGAAAAGCTGGAGGGGAGATCAGAATGGACAGATAAAAATTGAAATTTCAGTGCAAGTTTATTGCAAGAAAATGCATTAATGCTTATAATTTTCCAGTGGAAAACATTTTGGCAGTCACTCAACCCAAGAGATTATCCCATCATAGGAGCATTGTTATCAGTACCTAATTGTCTCATGATTGATAAATGGTTTCCTTTTACATATTGCTTCTGAGAAGTCAATCTGTGAAGCTGTTATTACAATGAGACCACTGACAAAACATGGCATTTTAAGTGTAAATATATTTATAGAATGAACTTTACACTTCGTTCCGTTATCAGTCATTGGCTAATGTACCATTAAATGTGTGTTATAATAATACTCTAGAATATATTGTATAGGAACTGTTAAGACACATACATGTAATTTTGTTGTTATTCAGTTATCCAGTCGTGTCTGACTCTTCGTGACCCTATAGACCACAACATTCTAGGCACATCTATCATTTTTCTGGTGCTTATCCATAAGGGTTTCTTGGCAAAGATACTGACCTCTCTGCTATGATCTGCCCAACTATGACCCTATATGTTATTCAGTGCCTTGCAAAAGTATATTTTGTTACATTACAGCCTTAAGTTCAATGTTTTGTTAATCTGAATTTTATGTGATGGATCTGAACACAATAGTCTAAGTTGGTGAAGTGAAATGAGAAAAATATATACATAAAACTATTTTTTAGAAATAGAAAACAGAAAATTGGCATGTGCGTATGTATTCACCCCCTTTGTTATGAAGCCCATAAAAAGCTTTGGTGCAACCAATTACCTTCAGAAGTCACATAATTAGTGAAATGATGTCCACCTATGTTCAATCTAAGTGCCACATGGTCTGTCATTACATATACACACCTTTTTTGGAAGGCCCCAGAGGCTGCAACACCTAAGCAAGAGGCACCACTAACCAAACACTACCATGAAGACCAAGGAACATTCCAAACAAGTAAGGGACAATGTTGTTGAGAAGTACAAGTCCGGGTTAGGTAATAAAAAAATATCCAAATCTTTGATGATCCCCGGGAGCACCATCAAATCTGTCATAGCCAAATGGAAAGAACATGGCACAACAGCAAACCTTCCAAGAGACGGCCGCCCACCAAAACTCATGGACCAGGCAAGAAGGGCATTAATCAGAGAGGCAGCACAGAGACCTAAGGTAACCCTAGAGGAGCTGCAGAGTTCCACTGCAGAGACTGGAGTATCTGTACATAGGACGACAATAAGCCGTACGCTCCATAGAGTTTGGCTTTATGGCAGAGTGGCCAGAAGAAAGCCATTACTTTCAGCAAAAAACAAAATGGCACGTTTTGAGTTTGCGAAAAGGCATGTGGGAACTCCCAAAATGTTTGGAGGAAGGTACTCTGGTCTGATGAGACTAAAGTACACCCCTCACATTTTTGTAAATATTTTATTATATCTTTTCATGTGACAACACTGAAGAAATGACACTCTGCTACAATGTAAAGTAGTAAGTACCGACTGTATAACAGTGTAAATTTGCTGTCCCCTCAAAATAACTCAACACACAGCCATTAATGTCTAAACTGTTGGCAACAAAAGTGAGTACACCCCTAAGTGGAGATGTCCAAATTGGGCCCAATTACCCATTTTCCCTCCCCGGTGTCATGAGACTCATTAGTGTTACAAGGTCTCAGGTGTGAATGGGGAGCAGGTGTGTTACATTTGGTGTTATCGCTCTCACACTCTCTCATACTGGTCACTGGAAGTTCATCATGGCACCTCATGGCAAAGAACTCTCTGAGGACCTGAAAAAAAGAATTGTTGCTCTACATAAAGATGGCCAAGCTATAAGAAGATTGCCAAGACCCTGAAACTGAGCTGCAGCATGTTGGGCAGGACCATACAGCGGTATCACAGGACACGTTCACTCAGAACAGGACTCGCCTTGGTCCACCAAAGAAGTTGAGTGCACATTCTCAGCGTCATATCCAGAGGTTGTATTTGGGAAATAGACGTATGAGTGCTGCCAGCATTGCTGCAGAGGTTGAAGGGGTGGGGGGTCACCCTGTCAGTGCTCAGACCATACGCCGCACACTGCATCAAATTGGTCTGCATAGCTGTCATCCCAGAAGGAAGCCTCTTATAAAGATGATGCACAAGAAAGCCACAAACAGTTTGCTGAAGACAAGCAAACTAAGCACATGGATTACCGAAACCATGTCCTGTGGTCCCATGAGACCAAGATAAACTTATTTGGTTCAGATGGTGTCAAGTGTGTATGGCGGCAACCAGGTGAGGAGTACAAAGATAAGTGTGTCTTGCCTACAGTCAAGCATAGTGGGGAGAGTGTCATGGTCTGGGCCTGCATGAGTGCTGCCGGCACTGGGGAGCTACAGTTCATTAAGGGAACCATGAAGGCCAACATGTACTGTGACATACTGAAGCAGAGTATGATCCCCTCCCTTCGGAGACTGGGCCGCAGGGCAGTATTCCAACATAACGACCCCAAACACACCTCCAAGACGACCACTGCCTTGCTAAAGAAGCTGAAGGTTAAGTTGATGGACTGGCCAAGCATGTTTCCAGACCTAAACCCTATTGAGCATCTGTGGGGCATCCTCAAATGGAAGGTGGGGGATGGCAAGGTCTCTAACATCCACCAGCTCCGTGATGTCATCATGGAGGAGTGGAAGAGGACTCCAGTGGCAACCTGTGAAGCTCTGGTGAACTCCATGCCCATGAGGGTTAAGGCAGTGCTGAAAAATAATGGTGGCCACACAAAATAATGACTTTGGGCCCAATTTGGACAATTTGTACTCACTTTTGTTGCCAACAGTCTAGACATTAATGGCTGTGTGTTGAGATATTTTGAGGGGACAGTTAATGTACACTGTTATACAGGCTGTACACTTACTACTTTCCAACAGGAAATATATCACTGTGGACTAAAATGCTCTGTTTTTTCATGTATAAATTGATGTATAAGTGTTTATATGTTTCCTATATTATGTTCTGTTTATCCTCCATATATGTATTTACTAGATGATGTCAGATGCTGTCTTCACTCTTTCTGCATCTGCTGCTTCCATCTCATGTTAGTATTGCTTCAGACTTGATAAAGAGAGGTTGAACCTCTCGAACGCTCGTCACTATAAATAAGACGTTTGTCCAATACAAAAGGTATCATAATATACTGTAATACTCATTATTAATCTATATATATATGAACCAACTGTAGATGGCGGGTTTGATAGCTAAATAAATGTCTATAATAAATCTCTAAAAATGAGCGTCTCGGTTGTCACCTTGGGATAAATAATGCAGCCTTTGGGATCCTGGGTAGTAAAGCTGCAAGGTCAAGAAGATGTTACCAAGAAGATGTACCCTGCGGAATAGTTGCTGCTTCTGGAGTCTGCATTAACAAATCACTTGTGAGACACCCAGAGCCCATGTAAGGGCCAGGCAAATTAGGTAAGGTTAAGTGAACAAGAGGTCATGATTTGAAGTAGACGGCTAGATAATTTAGGGATTAAAAAGTACTACTATACACAAACAGTGACATTAAATTAATTCAGGAATGTTTGAGTTATATATAATTTATATAAAATATAATCTTTAAAACTGGTGCGTAAAAAGTATGCAAACACAATTCAAATAGGTTATATTACCAACCATGTGGAAATTACTAAACCAATTTATAAATAATTTTCACCCTAGCTTCTGCTCCCTTTTTTAATACTTACCAAATGCCAATTTGATAATCATTAACCTTAAAGGGTCACTGGACAAGATTGCCAGTGAAATTATGACGTTTTAGGCATTTTAGTGTTGTGTTAAAATGTGAATCTCCCATTGCTATTTTATGTACAATGATATTACTTTATAAGAGACATCATAATATACTATACATCAGGGGTGTCCAAGGTGGACCACACACATTGTGGACAGGTGAGTCAGTCACCATGACCGAAGAAACAACAGTCTCACATGGGTGCAGTAGGGATATCCTCAAATCCAGGGCTGTTACAGTGGTCCTTTAGGGATCCTATGAGAGCCTGGTTGTTACAGTGGTCCTTTAGGGATCCTATGAGATCCGGGTTGTTACAGTGGCCCTTTAAGGATCCTATAAGATCCGGGTTGTTACAGTGGCCCTTTAACGATCATATGAGATCGGGCTGTTACAGTGGTCTTTTAGGGATCCTATGAGATCCGGGTTGTTACAGTGGTCCTTTAGGGATCCTATGAGATCCGGGTTGTTACAGTGCTCCTTTAACGATCATATGAGATCGGGCTGTTACAGTGGTCCTTTAGGGATCCTATGAGATCCGGGCTGTTACAGTGGCCCTTTATGGATCCTATGAGGGCCGGGCTGTTACAGTGGTCCTTTAGGGATCCTATGAGATCTGGGTTGTTACAGTGCACCCTTTAACTATCCTATGAGATCCGGGCTGTTACAGTGTTCTTTTAGGGATCCTATGAGAGCCTGGCTATTACAGTGGTCCTTTATGGATGCTGTGAGAGCCGGGATGTTACAGAGGTCCTTTAGGGATCCTATGAGAGCCTGGCTATTACAGTGATCCTTTAGGGATCCTATGAGAGCCGGGATGTTACAGTGTTCCTTTAGGGATCCTATGAGAGCCGGGTTGTCACAGTGTTCCTTTAGGGATCCTATGAAAGCCGGGCTGTTACAGTGGTCCTTTAGGGATCCTATGAGATCCTGGCTGTTACAGTGGCCCTTTAGGGATCCTATGAAAGCCGGGCTGTTACAGTGGTCCTTTAGGGATCCTATGAGAGCCGTGCTGTTACAGTGGTCCTTTAGGGATCCTATGAGAGCCTGGCTGTTACAGTGGTCCTTTAGGGATCCTATGAGAGCCGTGCTGTTATAGTGGTCCTTTAGGGATCCTATGAAAGCTGGGCTGTTACAGTGGTCCTTTAGGGATCCTATGACATCCGGGCTGTTACATTGTTCCTTTAGGGATCCTATGAGAGCCTGGCTGTTACAGTGGTCCTTTAGCGATCCTATGAGATCCTGGTTGTCACAGTGGCCATTTAGGGATCCTATGAGAGCCGGGCTGTTACAGTGCTCCTTTAACATGTTGCACAGCTATGATGTATAATGCATGTAGGCAAATTGACCAGGAAGGAAACACGATGCCCTTTACAGTATATTTGGATATAAAGGACACCTCATTTCCATGGTAGGTGAAGACAGAGCAACATTTGATTTGTAATTTCACCCAACACGTTGCAAATATACAATGTATTTTTAAACCTGACTCATTCCCTACATGTAAATGTGACTAGTAACCAATTTGTTTCTGTTTTTATTAAATCCACAAAGTCAAATCCAGCGCTTGTGTATGTTCTACGAGAGAGTGGAGGAAACACTTGACTGCTCTATTTCTTGCTCCTTTTTGAAGCATTTTTGTAGCTTCTTATAGTGGTGTTATTCCCAACTTCTTGTCATTCTATAGCTCATAATTTCAGTGACTTTTTCTTTGTAGGTCCAGGTCATACCAACTATTGTCAACGGCTTCTCTTCACTTTTCAAGAGCTTCTGATATTCTTGGCAGCAGATAAGTCATTCACTTTACGAGAATTATGGTTGATTCTCAACAACTGGAGTGTTTCTTATCTATCGAGAAGGTAACTGACCTGCAACGGGGTCTTCAAGAGCTCCTTGAAGCTAAAAACAACTTCTCTGAAAAGTTGCCATCTGGTTTGGGTAAATTGCATTTTGCCCCTTTAATGGTATTTTTTTTTGGGGGGATAACCAGACTTGTACTGATTAGATTTTTTTTACTGATGCCAATGGTTGGTCATTGTTTTGGTATTTATTTCAACTGTAAATGGTGAAGAAGGCCTGACTAATTATCTTTCGTTCTTGGAACTGATTCCCATCATTCTGGCACATTTCCTCTTGGAAGTTGACTTTACCCGTTCCATTCTTTGCCTATCACTCTCATTTACAGTTTTGTGGGCTAATTTATTAAACTGTGCATGTATATAGTGGGATTAGGAAAGAGAGTAGGGCTTAGGGATCTTGCCTATGAGCACCTCAGATGGATATATCCTCAACTGGATATTACCTATAGATTTTAGTTATACTGTGGCCTTAATTTATCCAGTAACATCCTAGAAAACCCTTACTCTGAACTCTGTGAGCTTTGAAAACTAAAGTACCATGGGGATCTGTTAAGGACCCCTGTGGTAAAGGCAGGGGCAGAGCTACTACTGCCTGCATCGGCCCCTACTCTTCCTAGGAAGGGGAATGCAGCATCATGCAGGTAAGGGAATTTTTACATAGGTGTGTATGTGTGATATATATATATATATATATATATATTAATATATATATGTGTATATATATATATATATATATATATATATATATATATATATATATATATATATATATATAAATATGTATATATGTATTTGTTATTTATTATTTGTTTTGTGACGGCATGATGGAGTTCTATATATTTTTTTTTCTTCCCCACCCTCCCCTGTGTCTCTCTTTCTGTGTCTCTTTCCCCCATGTCTCTTCCCCCTCCAGTGTCTCTCTCCCCCTCCCCTTTGTCTCTTCCCCCCCTTGCCCTCTCCTGTGTCTCTTCCCCTGCTCGCCCTCTCCTGTGTCTTATTACCCCCTCGCCCTCCCCTGTGTTTCTCCCCTTTTTCTCCCGTGTGCCTCCCCCCCTCGCCCTCCCCTGTGTCTCCCCCTCTCCTATCTCTCTCACCCCTGTCCCTTCTCCTGTGTCTCTTTCCCCTGTCTCCCTTCCCCTGTGGCTCTTTCCCCCCTCTCCCTTCCTCTGTGTCTCTTCCCCCCTCCCCTGTGTCCCTTCCCTCTTCCCTGTGTCTCTTCCGCCACTCCCTCCCCTGTGTTTTTTACCCCTCCCCTGTGTCTCTTACCCCTCCCCTGTGTCTATTCCTCCCTCCCCTGTGTCTCTTCCCCCTCTCCCCCCTTGTGTCTCATACACCCCCTTGCTCTCTGTGCCTTATACCCTTTCCTCGTCCTACCCTGTGTCTTATAACCCCCCACACCCTCCCCTGTGTCTCATACCCCCCTCGCAGGACTTTGAAAATAAAACAAACGGCCTTCAGCCCGTAACACGCAAACATTCAGCCGAGACACAGAGGACAAACACACAGGGAAGGGACAGGGGGAGATGGTGGAAACAGACACATGGCATTCCCAAGCGCTAAACTTGAAGGTTAACGAATCCTGCAATGAGTGGACTGTACAGTAGGCGGGAGGAAAGGCTCGCAATGAGCGCCAAAGGTGCTCATTGGGAGCCACGAGATGAGCGCCTTGCTCACTGTGAGTCCATGCGATCAGTGGAGGGCTCGCAATGAGCGCCGAAGGTGATCAGTGCAATACAGGAAAGTTGAAGTACACGGGGGAGTTTTGATAACTTCCATGTCACTATAATTGCTGGATACCACATTATTAAATCAGTCTATTCATGTTGCAAGAGCACAGAGAGCAGACACATGTCCCTTATCACCAAACAACCAACATCCTCTTTGTGTCTTATCTCCCAATGTGACTCATTTAGTTACTGCACAAGGAAGGAAGAGCTGACTCCTCCATAAAGTGCAACAAAACTAATATATAGCTTGCATCACTCTTCCAGTAATCATTTCATGAACCTCCGCCTGTATCTATTTAATTGTATGTACTTTATTTTATTAAGAAGTGTTAATAAGCTCTGAGTTTACTGCCTTAAATCAAACAAATAATCTCTTCATGTCTGCCCTCTGCAGCTCACGAAGACACAGACTCTGTAGTGCTTGGTGTGCAGTTTCTCATACTAAGCAATCAATGGCCATCTCTCAGAAACATTCTTCAACATACTGCTGAGACATGTTACCAAGGACATGTTACCCTACAGAGTCCGTGTCTGCATACGTTGCAGAGGGCAGACCCACACAGGGACTATTTATTTGATCTTAGGCAGGAAAAAACAAGCTTATAAGCACTTCTTATAAAAAATAAAGTGCATAAAAGTAAATAGTTACACAGTGATATTTTAATAAAATCCAGAAACCTTCCATGTCACTTCTCTGCAAAATTTAACATACCATGTAAAGTCTGTATTTAGTTTACATTTTCTAAAAAAATTCAGACATTATAATATCAGGTGCTTCATAAGAGTATAACATATATATGACACTTCTGTGGTCCTTTAACTATGGATTCACATTATTAAAGACTAGCGACTTGACCGTCAAAAAATGACGGCAATAAGATTGTAAGGCAGGTAATGGTGTTTGGTTGCAACATTAATTTAGTTGGTGTTCCGAGATCCTTGGGTGCTCATTGCGAGCCTCGCGCTGCGGCCTGCAAATGCGGACCCACGCAAAGCGAGGGGCCGCATTTGCGGAGGTGGAGGCTCCCACTTTGACCGCAAAATTTACGTACTTACCATCCACAAATACGAGCCTGCCGAAGGCGCTCCTTGCCAGCAACTGCGACCCTCGCAAACTTTACGTTGTAACGCAAACAACATACGACACAGCAACTCCGACCCTCTCAAACTTTACATCGTAACGCAAACAACATACGAGACACGTTACCACTCATTACGACCTCGCAAAAAATCGTCCGCAACCCGCAGACTGGAAAAATTTTAAAACACAATAAATACACACAGCACATACATAAAAAGCTACAGCAAGACGGAGCATCCAGGACCTCAAAAAATAAAGTTACACCTTAATTTAACTCAAAATAAAAGAGTTTAGACACTCAAAAATTCTCTAAGCGAGAGAAAAAATTTCCGCCGAACAAAACGAAAACGAGGCTACAGCACTCTAAACACGGAAAACACCACAAGAAACACGCAAAACACCACAAAACACCTACGGATATTCCGCTAAGACGCATACCACACATTACCCGCCATTTTACGCCAATGCGGAAGTACACAACTACGCTAACGGTTTGGTCTCGCGCACGCACACTATTACACTGCACACATTCATCACGCTTACACAGCAGCTCCACACCACTAATGCTGCAGCAACATCAACACAGATTGCCAGCTCTTCAACACAATGCTTCAAAATAGGTAAAGTATATTCATTTATTAATCTATTAGTTATTTTATTATTATACACCAAATAGGATTAGCTACCTTACAATTTCATTGCCGTCAAAGCCAAGGTTGGATTAAACACAAGTTGAGTATCCTATCCAGGTACAGCTGTTTCAAGCTTACTGGCTATCATCAGCATGCAGCTGGAAAAATTACATCATCCATGTAGCAGTGAGTTTCCAGTAATCTAGATGAATAATCAGATTTAAAGGCATATCCAAGTGAGCTGGATTAATATGTTTCTGCACTCCTTATGCAAAAAGCAGCTTATGTGTATGCAGCACATTTCATAAAACATTTAATTTTTTTCATATCTAAAAATCCCTCTAATGATTATGTTGACACCCTCAGTGATGGCTACACAAGCCACTGATCCCCACCCAATCAACATGCAACGTTAGGGGAGCAATTTTTAAATCATTACTTTGACTGTGTGCCTTCCTCAACCAATAGGAGATCACTGATGTCAGCCCTGTCACTGATGGGATGTGCTTCCTGCTGCGGTCTGTTCTCTGTCTGTTCAGCCCATGCCTTTCACCACAGATACACTACATTTCCCAGGCTGCTTTTCAGCACAAACAACGAATCCAGAGCTCATTCAAAAGTTTTAGTTAACCTGATTGGTCAAAACAAATGCTAATTTAGCCTGGGTTTGAAAAGTGTTAACCCTGCTTTACAACAAGATATTTTGCAAACTTCAAGGTAAGTGTTTAAATGACATATATATATATATATATATATATATATATATATATATATATATCACATATAATAGTTGTCAAACTATGAATCTTTGCGAGCTCCCTCCAGGGTCCGCATTTGCGGAAGGTGGAGGCTCTACGGCGCCTCACACGTGGTTACAAACACTCACACAAGCGTCACTTTACCAAAATAGATCTAACACGCAATCACTAAATACGGACTTACACAAAAAAATACGAACCGCGGGACTTAGAAATAAAACCATCACGACCTCGAAAAAAGGACCTCTGCAAGTGAAATTACACCTCAATTTAGGTCCAAATTCCAGAGTTTAGACACACGAAAATGCCCTAAGCAAGAGAAAAGATGGCCACCGAAAAAAATTAAAACGAGGCTACAGGACCCTAAAGACGCAAAACACCACCAAGCACATACTGCTTTTGAAAAAAGCAGTACGAGGTAAAGATACACTTTTACTAAGGACGCAAAATCAGCCACACCGGCGTACCACATACACATTCGCCGCCATTTTACAACACTAACTTACACAATGTGGAAGTACACAGCTACACTAACGGCTTTCCCTCGCGCATGCAGCCTATTTACACTACACACTGCACACATTGATGACACTTACACCTCAGCTCCAGAACAGTGCAAACCTACATTATATGCTGCAGGAACATCAAAACAGATTGTCAGCTCTTCAGCACAATGCTTCCTGCATATATTACTTAGAAATAGGTAAAGTATATTCATTTATTCATTATTTAATTGAAATACAAAAATAGCAATAAACACAAAAGACATTCACCGCGAGCCTCACAACCAATGCCAACGCTGCTCATACCACACAAAATGCACCAGGGGACAGCCTTGCAATAAGCGCAAAAATCAGATCAGCCCCGACCTTACAATGACAGCAGAAGCCCCTGTAATGACAAAAAAAAAAACATCCAAGAGCCGCGCAATGAGCGCCGAAGTCACTCAGCGCAAGCCTCGCAATGAGCGCCGAAGGTACTCACGGTAAAAAACGCTTTACATTATGTCTAAAACAGCATTCCCGGCTTACAATTCGTTAGTATATATATATATATATATATATATATATATATATATATATATATATATATATATATATATATACACACTGGTGATAAACAACCTGTAAGTGGTACCAATAGATGCACTGTGTGCATGAGTTGCTGAGGGCAGATATTTGCAGGGACTGTTTGCAATTTGAGTAAGTGAAAACACAGATTTTAAGCACTTGTTAACTCAAATTATATTTAGATATGCAAACACTTAGTTTATTTTAATATAAAAAAACAGGGAACCTTCCATAGACCTTTAACAGGATAAACTTCCAGATACAAGAAGTAGAAATAGAAACAAGAGAGATGGAGGGCACAGACATTTCATGCAAGGAAAAGGATAATTGACAGGTGCTGAGTGTCAGTTAAGAACAGAAAGAGGAGGGCAAATGAGAGAAATGAAACCGAAACTTAGGAGTAAAAACAGACAAGGAAAGGAAGGAGGAGAGATCAGAAGTGCAGAGATCAGAGCAACACACGAACCGAGTGCAGGTAAGAGTATGGGGACTGCCGGAAGGAATATAGGAATGAGATACAGGGATAATAAGTAATGGAGGGAGGACAATATGTGGGTCTAATGAAGAGATATTGGGTCTCTCTCTCTCTCTCTCAGGTAGTTCACAACAACAATCATTTAATATATGATGGGCAAAAGAGCGATAGAAGCCCTCCACCGTATAGTAGTACAGTAAATAAATAGTATCTGTGCTCACATTTGAAAACTATCTATCTAATATATATTTATTTATATACACAGCAGACCAATCCATGGGGATTGGTAGATGCCGGATAAATGTAGTTTCTAGTTACTTGAGAGATACCATTAAAAGGCCTGGATTAGCTGCACATAGGATGCTCTGCTAAATTTGTCAATTAGGCTAGTTCTAGCAGCAGCAGCAGCTTTCACTCCTCACTTCCACGTTCTGCTGGAGGTTGCGGTGCTGACCCCGGAGAAACGTAACGCCAACACTGCCCAGGCTCAGTCACTCATGCCCGGGGAATGTAACCCCAACACTGCCTTGGCTCAGTTACTCATGCCCCGGGAATGTAACGCCAACACTGCCCTGGCTCAGTAACTCATGCCCGGGGAATGGAACCCCAACACTGCTCTGGCTCAGTCACTCATGCCCCGGGGAATGTAACCCCAACACTGCCCTGGCTCAGTAACTCATGCCCGGGGAATGGAACCCCAACACTGCCCTGGCTCAGTAACTCATGCCCGGGGAATGGAACCCCAACACTGCCCTGGCTCAGTCACTCATGCCCAGGGAATGTAACCCCAACACTGCCCTGGCTCAGTCACTCATGCCCCAGGGAATGTAACCCCAAAACTGCCCTGGCTCAGTCACTCATGCCCGGGGAATGTAATGCCAACACTGACCTGGCTCAGTCACTCATGCCCGGGGAATGTAACCCCAACACTGCCCTGGCTCAGTCACTCATGCCCAGGGAATGTAACCCCAACACTGTCCTGGCTCAGTCACTCATGCCCGGGGAATGTAACCCCAACACTGCCCTGGCTCAGTCACTCATGCCCGGGGAATGTAACCCCAACACTGCCCTGGCTCAGTCTCTCATGCCCCAGGGAATGTAACCCCAAAACTGCCCTGGCTCAGTCACTCTAACCCCAACACTGCCCTGGATCAGTCACATTTAAAAAATACTGTCACCCTTGTCCCGAAAGCCAATGACCATAAATTGCCAGATAAATTGCACGTTTACCCATGACAGCGATGGTTGATATGTTTGTAGATCGCCTACATGTCACTTTATATACCTACCAAGCCAGCTCATGACACATGCCGTATTTCATTGGTTACACACTGCTGACTTAAAAAAGTAGGCAGTGGTCATAATAATGTTACTTGACTCTGTATATACAGTGTATATGTATGTATGTATATATGTATATATAGTAAATAAAAAGTACATCTGTGTTCACACCTGAATATCTAAAGCAAGTTAAAAAACCTGCTTCCAGCTCAGAGTTCCGAGAAAAACAGTTATTACACTGCATTCGGGGAAGTTGAGCCGGAACACAAATATGGCCACAAATGCCTCGCTCTTCATTCCGTAGCCATCATCAAACATGGCTTCCTTTAAGCTTATGCATGCTGTATTACACAGCTTTAATGTAAAGCCAAGGTTGGAATAAACACAGGCTGAGTATCCAATCCATGCACAGCTGTTTCAAGCTTACTGGCTATCATCAGCATGGAGCGGGATCTCAGCCTGTATGTATATATATATATATATAGTATACTCTCAGTTAACCAGAATTAAAGTAACCTGAACTCTGAAGCAACCAGAAAAAAATTGAATACTGTACTTTAAATAAAAATGAAATTTTATAGGGCTCAACAAATGCCAGGAGCCAGGTTGTCATGCCACAAAATGCTTACAGGCACCTAGATCTCATCCACTGTATGTCTCTACAATTCAGTGTTACCTGGATGGAGACAGGCACGAGTGACTGAGCCAGTGCAGTGTTGGCGTTATATTCCCCGGGGTCAGCACCGCACCCTCCAGATGAATGTACCTGTGGGTAAGTGAGGAGTGAAAGCTGCTGATGCTAGAACAGCCCTCACTGACAGATATACTTAGCAGAGCATCCTATGTGCAGCTAATATATGCCTCTTAATGCTGACTCTCAAACAACCAGAAACTACATTTATCTGGCATCTAGAAATCTCCATGGGTGCCGGATAACTGAGAGTTTACTGTACACAGATTTAGCACATTTGTATCAAAATTCAGGCCATATCTACTAAATAGTGTCATTTCTTAAATCATGGTTTTCATTACCATGGGGCATTACCGAGCCTACATGCATAGATTGATACATTTGTATTAGAGTTTGGGACATATCTACTAATAGTAACTTTACTTATATCACGGTACACCATTTAATTTCAGGCCACACCTACCAAGTATTGACATTGCTCATATCATACGTAACACCACTTTAAAAAATGTCCGTAACGGCATTACCATTGCTGGAGAGCTATGGCACCAAACGGCTTTCAAAAAGTCCTAACCAGCCTTCGCTAAGCTTCACATCACCAAATTCGACCTCACCAATGTCATTACCCATGTCCAGGTAACATTGTTTTATTGTCACGTGGCTTCCAACAAGCTCTCATTGCAAATCATGTCTGCTAATTATTGTTCTTGTCCAAGGTAATGTTTCTCAGCTTTTGATAAGCGCCACATTGCTGATTACGTCTCCATCGCTGTCTTTGCCCATGTCCAAATTCACGCTTTTCCATCATTACTAGGAAGCGAGCCTCATGTCAGATTTGGCCATATCTACTAACTATTATTTCTCACCCTCTTTCAGGACATGCTTTTTACTTATCATGACTATCTGGCCCTCTAAGCAGGCTAAGATTGAGTAGCCTCCGGCACACTTCAGCTGCTCCTACACCTGTACAGTATAAATATATATATATATATATACTAGCGAATTGCCCGTCAAAAAATGACGGCAATTAAATTGTAAGTGAGCTAATGGTGTTTGGTGTATATAATGTGGCTGATTTAGCGTCCTTCGTTTTCTATGTCATGCAACTTTTTCGGAATATCCGTAGGCGTTTGGTGGTGTTTTGTGTGTTTAGGGAACTTTAGCCTCGTTTCCGTTTTGTTCGGCAGCCATTTCTTCTCTCGCTTAGGTGATTTTCGGGTCTCTAAACTGCAAAATTTGTTCTTAAATGGAGGTGTAACTTCACTTGCAGAGGTCCTGGGTGCCCCCCTTTGCTGTGAGTAACCTTTTTATGTGTTTGTATTTATTGTGTTTGTAATGTTTTGAGGGTCGCGCGTGTTGCGTCCTTGTTTTTTAATCTCGTAGGTGTTTTCCAGCAAATACGTAGGTGTTTGGTGGTGTTTTGCGTCTTTAGACTGCTGTAGCCTTGTTTGGTTTTTTTCGGCGGCCATTTTTTCCTTTCGCTTCGAGCATTTTTTAGTGTCTAAACTCTTTTAATTTGAGTTAAATTGAGGTGTAACTTCAGTTTTTGAGGTCCTGGATGGTCCCTCTTCCTGTAAGTAAGCTTTTTATGTATTTGTTGTGTGTATTTGTTGTATTTTTCATGTTTTCATGTGCGCGTGTTGCGGCAGATTTTTGCGAGTTCTTAATGGTTTGTAATGTGTGGGTAGCAGTTGCTGGCAAGGAGCGCCTTTGGCTTCACGAGGGCGAGGGCAGAGGGCTCGCTATGCGAGCCCGCAAGCATGAGCAACGGCTCGTATGCTCACAACTATTTATGTGATATATATATATATATATATATATATATATATGTATGTAGGTACCTTATCCCTGGTGTCTAGTAAGAGCAGTTGCTAGTTACTCTCCCTCACCTCCTGTCCTTTTGGCTGCCAGGAAAATTTTGATACCCGCGTCTTACGAAAGCATTCAAGATTATCTTGCGTAATCTTGTGAGACTCAGTTATCAGAAGGCAGCCAAAGGAACAGGAGGTGAAAGGGAGCCACAGGGAACTGCTTCAGCTATATAATATGGGGGTGGCTGTCACCTCTAGTTTCTACACTCTTGGTCCAACTTGTATCATGTTTCACCTGAAAGGAGCCTGCCGACCACTGATGGATAACAGTTTGGAAACCTCTCAATTAGGCTATTGGGATTAAGCATACAGAGTATAACATGGGAATTTGAAAGTGGGATTCATGGCACAATATGATAAGGGATACATGGCAGAATCAGGAATAGAAGGGAATAGGAAGTGAAAATAAAGCAGTGGGAGGGGATACAGGAGAAAACATGTCAACTGCAAGGTAGAAAGGAGGAGCTTCATTAGAGTACCATTTATGTAGCTAGAGAGATTATTCTAAGGGAATATAGAGTGTGCTCTTTATGAGTCTTACACGTAACTTAAGAGCTCAATGTCAAGCAGTAGCTGCAAAGGCAAGTAAAATATTAGCATGTATTAAGAAGTATTATAGAAATAAGGGAAGCAAATATAGTTCTGCCACTCTATAAATCCCTAATACACCCTCATTTGGAATATGGAGTACAATATTGGGCGCCACTTCATGACAAGGCCATTTTAGAGCTGGAAAAGTACAGAGAAGGGCAATAAGTCTAATAAGGGGAATGGAGGGACTATGCCATGAAGAAAGACTAACTTATAAAAACTTATTTTCTATAGAAAAAAGGCGCCTAAAGGGAATACATTGTATATAAACACATCCAAGGTCAATAGAAGGCTTTTGTCAAGTTAACTTTTTGTGCCTAAAGATTTTCAACTGAGCAAAGGACATGCCCTGGGGTCAGACTGTGGAACTCTCTACCAAAGAAGGTGGTGACAGCTGATAGATAACTTTAAAAAGGGGTTGGATGTATTTTTGAATAAAAAGGACACTGAGGGTTATCCTGGATAACTAGAGAAGGAGGTAGGAGGAATCTGATTTCCAGTATCTGGGGAGTCTCCCCTTAGGAGGCAATTGTCAATGTTTCAATGGAGTTTTGGTTTGCCACAATTAACAAATTAATCCTCATATTACAAGTATCAGGGGAGATCTAATAAGGTTGTATTTAACTATGTGGTGATGATAGACATACTTGCACAACTTTAATTCTGCTACTTTTTTTTTTCCAGTTTGAACTATAAGCCAAATGGGGAAAAAAAACAAACAAAGCAAAAAATCGGACCCTCCTGTGCGACATGCCCCAGGTTTGAACCAGTGGAGAACCAGCGTATGTCATTCAGAAGCAAGGGATCAACCGCAACCATCAGTTATACCAAATCTACCTCAAGATTTAAGTGTTCCTGTACAACCCCAGATCTCAACTGCCCCACAATTACATGATAACCCAGCTGTCCCTGACCAATATCACATACCTCCTCTGTTGGCTACATACCCCTATAGTATGGTAACTTATAATCCAGTATTCCAGGTAACAGCAAGCAAACACAGCCTACCAACAGGGAACTTATTATGTCATGAAACAGGACAGCTATATTGCCCTGCAACAGGAACCATACTACAGGCTGCATTACCAAATTATTCTGGCAGCATGGAAGATGAAAACAAAGCTGCACAATCATTCCTGAGCAAATCTGCATTATGCCATAAAGAAGATACAAATCCAGACCCCAAAAGCACATATAAACTATGTCCTCTGATTAAAGGTACCCCAAACATTGCAATTGCAGCACCGTCCCATGGTAAATCTGTTGCATACCCAGGAAGCAATTCTGCTACAACCCCCAAGAAAGAATGTGACCTACCTCCACATGGCAAACATGCCCCATCCCTTCAGACCAAACTTGCCCCAATGCTGCCACAATCAGCCTCATTCACCCAAACCAAACCTGCTCCTTCCACAAACAGCAAGCTATCCACCCAGAGCAAACCTGCCCAGAATGAACCTCCCTCATCGGCCAAGAGTAAACCTGCCCCATCCACCCGGAGCAAATCTACAAAGAATGAACAACCCCCATCAGCCAAGAGTAAACCTGCCCCATATCCTCAGAGAAAATGTGCCCAGAATGAGAGATCCCCATCAGTCAAAAGTAAACCATCCCCATCCACCCGGAGCAAATCTACAAAGAATGAACAACCCCCATCAGCCAAGAGTAAACCTGCCCCATATCCTCAGAGAAAATGTGCCCAGAATGAGAGACCCCCATCAGTCAAGAGTAAACCAGCCCCATCAACCTGGAGCAAATCGGCCCCGAATGAACGACCCCCATCAGCCAAGAGTAAACCTGCCCCATCTCCTCAGAGCAAATGTGACCAAAATAAACAACCCCCATCAGTCAAGACTAAACCAGCCCCATCCACCCGCAGCAAATCTGCCCAGAACGAACAACCCCCATCAGCCAAGAGTAAACAAGAGCCATCCACCCAAAGCAAATCTGCCCACAGTAATCCTGCTCAATTCTCTAAGGGTAAACGTGCGAGAAAGGGCAAGAGAAACCCAGCCACTCGAAAGAAATCTGCTAAACCCAGCAGCCAAAATCCTCCTATAAACAAGACAAATAATAAGAATCATGGATGTGTCCTGAATGTGAATAAAAGATACAGGCCGCCAAGAAGGAAAGCCACATATTATCCCAGTCAGTGGAGTTTCATTAGACCCTTCAATCGCAGAAAAAAATATCCCACTAAATCACGCCACAAAGGTCAGAGAGAACCTGTCTGGAAAGCTCGCTATAAGAATTGCATAGGGATGTCCATGGTACATGAGATAATCCATAGTCAAATCTTGAGGGGTCTTGTATCATCATCACAGATCAAAACCTTGCTGAATTCAGGAGGTGGGCAGTGTAGAACAGCTCAGCCATGGACCATGCGTATGGAAGAGGAGGCCCTGCACAAATACAAGAAGCTAAAGCTAGAAAGGGAAAACCAGAGGGTAAAATTGTCAGACTTCGATGTGCACAGGCACCCTGAGAAGAGCTGGCTGGTGGGCTATGGCAGGCTAGTGACAGACAGACATACTAAGGACAGCTGGATGTTGCTGGTAAAGTGTATATACAAGCATCCAGACAGCACCCTGCGCCAAGCCAGTAAGCACCGCTCCTTCTGCCTGGAGGCTATTATACCCTAAGGAAAGACCATGACTACTACACCCAGCTTCATTGCCTTATGGCAATCACTAACACAGAGTATGCAGAGCTGCTGGTGCACACAAACAAGGAGACCCTCGCTGTACCTGTGTGGTTTGATTTTGATTTCTGGGATCACACAGAAGCCATGTTACAGAGATTTTACACAGAGAAAGTATTGCCTTTCTTAATGAAGAGGGGGCTTATGGATTCATTGACCGTAGATGGCTGCCAGCTTTCTAACAACATTGCCTGCAACCTTTCAGCCTTGGGCTCACGTGTAAGTTAATATTTTTTGTTTTGTTTTGAAATTGTGCATTTTTTCCCCTTAAGCAGAGCCTCTTTTCTCCACTTGCCTTTCAGGGCTTGCGGCCAGCTCTGCTTGGGGCCTGGACTAAAAAACGTCTTACTGAGCATGCTCAGTAAAGGGGGCAGGGTTATGATTACAGGGATGGTACCAATGACTACATGTTATGTCACTGGGTGGGGTCCAAGGGGGCAGATCAGGGTGTAGGGCCAATGACATCATAGCCCAACCTGCTTCCAAGCTCCATGATGGTCCAGCTCCAAAACAGATCTGCCAACTCCTGGCAACTGTAAGAAGTCTATGTAATTTTTAAAATCTACATTTTATTTCAATATTTTTACAATAAATATAGAATTATCTGCTACTTTGCAAATGTTTTACACTTCCTATATGTTCAGAGCAAGCCTGATATTATTTAAAGCTACATACAAAATCAAATACTTTTGCAACTGAATGCTATTAACACTGAAAATAACTTCTCTTCCCATCATCTTTGAGCTGGAGCTCCATCCATCTTTTATTAGCTGCAGTGCCCACATTATTTGTACAGGCTTGGCAGAGTGTGGAGAAATGTTAAGCAGATGGTAAAAAAGAGTTAGTTTCAATAATTATGTATTTTTTTCTCAGAAAGTCTCTTTTAAAGGGATATGGAAGGTTTCTGGATTTTAATATGAATATAATATATGTGTGTTTCTATTTATTCTTAATAGTTTATTTTATTAAGAAGTGCTTAAAAGCTAATAAAGGAAAAATACAATAATCTGTTACAGGCACATTCCCAACTGGAGGAAGAGATGCATGTCTTAAGGGATGAGCAGAGACAACTCCAATATACTCAAGAGGACTTAGAAAACCAGTGCCGGATACAAAATGTTCGTATCCGCAACCTCCCAGAAACAATAACAGATCTTCCCCTATATATGTCCAACCTCTGCAAAACCATCCTGCCTAACCTGGAAGAGAAAGCTTTCAAAATAGATTGTATTCATAGGGAATTGGCGGGTCGTTGTTCTTCTGGAGAAAGGCCGAGGGACGTAATAGCGAAATTCCATTACTATACAACGAAAGACCTCTTTATGAAAGCCGCAAGAACAGGTATCCCAGAAATTGCTGGAGTTCAACTAAGCATATACCCCGACCTCTCCCCGATCACCCTAGACAAACGGAGAATGCTGAAACCCCTCTTGGAAATTATTTTAGCTCAAGGATGGAGATATACTTGGGGTTTTCCATTTAAACTGAACGTTCTGAAGGAAGGGAGAATCTACCCCATTTGCGACATGAAAGAAGGAATAGCACTACTTTCATCTTGGGATATCCCTGTGCCTGAAACTCTGGGACGCACTCAACGTCCAGACCCTAGGCCCCAAACACGCCCAAGAGCCCAACAGCGATCATGAAACTGAAACAGACTTGCTCATTCTATGGGTCCCATGACCCACAAGCTGGAGCTTTAAGTAGCTATTTTAGCACTCACATATTGTTGTATAGAGCTAAGAGTGACCTCACTTTTGAACACATGGGCCACTAGGTCTTAAATTCTTGTATTATTTTTATTTTATTTAGATTTCTTGAAAAGAATAGATGCCAGGCCAGGGTCTAAGATAAATGTTTTAACTTTAATTAGAACCTAAACAAGTGTAAAGTCAATTTTATATTAATGGTATTCAATAGAAGTGTACCATAGGGGTTACACTTTATGTTTTCTTTTTTTTTTCATTATTTGCAGGATACTTGATGATTCACTGTATTTACTTCACTCTCCTTCGTAAAGTTCATACTGTAGTTTATTCTGCACATTTCTATTATAAAACTATCTTAGTCATGAGTTAACTAGATACTGAAACACTGTCATATTCATTTTAAAAACATATTATTGTTGGTGTACCTTGCTCTAATACTTTGTATATTTCTCTTGTCTGTTTCTAGCATTCTCCTTACGATTTCTCTTTTTTTTTCCCCTTCCTGCTCTGCCTACTCCCTTACCTACCTGTTGAAGACTACTACTATTCACACTGAATAGATACCTTCCTCTGGTTTATCTCCCACTGGAGACAGCCCAAATACCGGACACAATCGGTGTAGGTGGTGAGTAATGGATCTAAAAATAACTTTACACAACGTCCAAGTGTTAAAAGAATCGATAAAGTGGGGGATTGCCCTGGGAGAATACAACCGTATGGTATAGACATTGTTCTAATTCAAGAAACACATTTAAAAAAACAGCTAAAAATATTGGGGTAAATACTTCATGCAAACATATCATTCGACTGCCCCCGAAAAGAAAGAGGGGTTTCAATACTTATACACAAAAGACAGAATTTTCAGGATATATCTACTCATAGAGATAACAATGGGAAATATATCCTGTTACAAGGCACTATTAACAAAAGATTTCACTGCTAAATGTATAAGCAATGAATACTGGGAAATAAGCCTGATGACTGATTGGCACCATTCCGCTTGGGTGGGTGATATGAACCCAGTACTAGACCCTGCAAAAGATAGATCAGGTACTACACCTCCTTCTATGATCCCTACGGCCACCAAATCTTTTGTATCACTGCTCAAAATTTAGGGTATGCTCGATACGTGGAGGATGCAACATCCTAATGGGGGAATATACATATTACTCAGCTAGACACAACTCTCACTCCCTTATTGACTATATTTGAATTCAACAACACTTAACTTTGAATTTATTAGACGCAGCTATTCGGCCCATCACTTGGTCATGAACTGATTAGTATCTCTCTGAGTGATTTACTACCCAAGGGATACTCTCTAACATGGGCCCTAAACCCAGTCCTACTTAACGACGCTTTGTCAAAGGAAAAAATTCACAAGGCACTTGAAGACTACTTTAATTTGAACAGTGGAGGGGAAGTGGACCACGCAGGCATTTGGGCTGCACACAAAGCAGTAATGAGAGGCATATGCATACAAATAGGTTTTCTTTCTAAAAAACTTGAGCTAGCCCAAATTAAAGAATTAAACATTAAGATTTAAGCCCTCCTTTTGAGACGACCATGCGGAAATTTACAAACTCAAACAGGACGTGAATGAGGTTTGTGAGAAGTCGGTTGCTCATGTGATTTTCCCATAAACCACTAAGTCCTGATATACTTTTATCTTTGCTTTAATAAAGTGTTTCAAAACAAACAATACCTTAACTTCAGCATAAAAGAAACATCTACACAAACAGGCTTGCTTATTTGCAGGAACACCCTGACTAGCCCTGAGACCGCTTCTCGGTCTGCAGGTAAAACAAACAAAATACCTTTTCACACAGAAGGGTGGTCCCTTTAAGTCCAGTCTCTCTCTGTCAGCCTTTTCAGCTGCAATGGATCCTCTGCAGGTCCTCTACTTTTAAAGCAAACAGTCGCTCAGGTAAGTATTGTTGCAGTCACACAGGCTGATCCTCTTACTGGCAGCTTCCCATGCTGCTCTGTAAGTCCTGCCAGGTCCTGTTCAGGAGCTCTGTCTCTTTCTCCTCTCAGGTCACACTGAAACCCCCAGTGTCTCTTCTTAAGCTGCTGGCTGTAGTCTCCAGGCAATCTAACTTACTTGCCAGTGTATCTTTGTACTTCAAACAGTCTTCCCTGCTACCTTAATTCAGAGCTTAGCTCAGCATAGCTTTCAGGATCCAGTCTTCCTGTCTCACATCACAACTTCTCACATAGACTGCAACTTCTCACATAGACTGTAGCTTCACACAGACTCCACACAGCACTCAGGCCAGAGCCTAATCAGCAGCCCTCCCCATGGGCCTCATTCAATTGCGATTTGGCCAATTGAATAGGGCTCTAAATAAGCACATAACATATTTTTTTAAAATAAGATTTTAGTTAGTGAAAACCTTGCTTTTGGATAGATGCTTACTAACTAAAAACTTCTTTAAAAAATATATTTTATGTGCTTATTTAGAGCCCTATTCAATTGGCCAAATCGCAATTGAATGAGGGCCCATGTCTGCTTTCCAGGCTTTAGAGTGAAACTTCAGCTGGGGCCAATTAGGAGTTCTCCAGGAGTTTAACTCCGTCACTCCTGTCAAGAACTCTTCATCCTTCTGTACCTGGCACCATCCTCTAGGGGGCAAACGGTCACAGGTTCTATGGAGGAAGGTTGTAACCGTTCTGCAGATAACCCAGTCTAAATATTTCACATTTGCAAATAAACCGGACAAAATGCTTGCCAAAAAAGCAATCAGCAAAGAGCAAATTCATTTATCCCCAAACTCAAAGTGGAGAACGATAAGGCTATTTATTAACCAAGTGATATCACAGATGCATTTGAAAAGTATTACGCTGACTTATACTCGGCACCCCCTCATTTGGGCTTTCTCTCCATCATTAATCTCCCAAAAATGTATAGCGATCAACCTGATCTCCTGGATATCCCAATATCCATGGATGAAATCAAAAAGAAACTAAGCCGGACAAAGCCCCTGGCCTGGATGGTTTCACCAGTTACTGCGATAACTAGACGAATCCTAGATCTGCTGGATGTTGCGTTGGCAAAAAAATTCCCATTATGTTGCTCTCACTAGATGCAGAAAAGGCCTTTGATAAGATTGATTGGACTTACATGTCCGAGACCCTACATAAGATTAGCCTGAGAGACAGACTAGTGCAAGGAATATTGGCAGTGTATCCGGCCCCAAAAGCATATGTTGCGTATCAGGGCTTTAAATCCCAACCTTTTTAAAAAAGCAAGAGGGACAAGACAGGGAAGTCCCCTTTCCCCTCTTCTGTGCAATGAACCATTAGCCATAGTGCTGAGAGAAAATCAAATCGTAAAGGGAATACTGTACATATAGCAGAGAACGAATATAAACTGAACCTTTTCGCAGACAACATCATGCTTACCATTACCGAACAACTAACAAGCCTCCCTAACTTGTTTAATACTCTTGAGCTTTTTGACAGCATCTCAGGTTTAAAAAAAAAGTCTAGAAAAAGTGAGGCTCAAAATGTTTCTTTACCGAAGCATTTGGAATCTCTATTCTCAGCTAATTTCTCTTTTAAATGGGTCCAACAACATATTAAATAATTGGGAATCTTTATCCCTAGGCAATCTGGCCTAAATTATAACAAAAAAAATCCCATGGTTATAAAAAAGCTACTTAATGACATAAATATGTGGTCTTCCTATAAAATCTCATGGCTAGGAAAGATCCATGCTATCAAAATGAATGCACTACCCATGGAACGGAATCTCCTTATTAGTCAGGTAGTCTGTCTTAGCCTACATCACAAATTAAATTGATCCCTCCTCCTCAAGAGTGTGGCCAATCTATATCCTTATGGACTCTAATTAATAAAAGGGCACCACTAGTAGAGCTAGTCTCGTGGCTTATCCCCTATGGACACCCCATAAGAATCCATCAATTAAAAAACTATAGATTCAACTAAAATGGTGGATAGCATTGGCGGAGCTAGTGAACGGAGGGCCCTGGTGGGGTACAAAAATATATATTTTTTGATCCGCCCTGGGTCCCCTTCCGTTGCCATATTCTGCACAACTGTATATATATACAGTATATATATATATATATATATATATATATATATCACATATATAGTTGTGAGCAAACGAGTTGTTGCTAACGCTTGCGGGCTCGCAACGCTTGCGGGCAACGCAAACAACATACGACACACGTTACCACTCATTACGACCTCGCAAAAATCGTCCGCAACTCGCGAACATGAAAAAAATTGAAAACACAACAAATACACACAGCACATACATAAAAAGCTTACCTACAGCAAGAGGGAGCATCCAGGACCTCAAAAAAGCAACTTACACCCAAAATAAAAAAATTCTCTAAGCGAGAGAAAAAATGGCCGCCGAACAAAACGAAAACGAGGCTACAGCCATTTAAACACGCAAAACACCACAACAAACTAGCAAAACACCATAAAAGACCTACGGATATTCCGCTAAGACGCATACCACACATTACCCGCCATTTTACGACAATGCGTAAGTACACAACTACGCTAACGGTTTGGTCTCACGCACGCACACTATTACACTGCACACATTCATCACACTTACACAGCAGCTCCACACCACTAATGCTGCAGCAACATCGAAACAGATTGCCAGCTCTTCAACACAATGCTTCAAAATATGTAAAGTATATACATTTATTAATGTATTATAGATTTCATTATTATACACCAAACACCATTAGCTACCTTACAATTTCATTGCCGTCATTTGTGACGGGCAATTCGCTAGTATATATATATATATATAAATGATAGATTAATAGATAATATATGACATGCTCTCTCCTTCCTTAACACAATTCTGAGAGACAATTCCTACAAAACCATTATGAGGTGGTACTTGACTCCAGCCAAACTGAAGCTCTCAAATCCATCCTTGGATGGCAATTGCTTCAGAGGCTGCAATTCCCCAGGTACATTAAGACTTTAAAACACGCAAGAAGTGTTACTAGGTCTACCTATCAATGGTTTCTAGAAAGAAGCTCAACTTATGTCAATTCAATTGTTTTTAGCAGTCAGGACATGGAAATCGTCTACTCCTGAATATAACGTAATCATGAAAAAAATCAAATACATACACTCAATGAGCATTATCTCAGCCGACCTAGATAATTAAAATAGAAAGTGGGCATCCTGTTGGGATGCCTGGAAACAACACATTGGGTGGTAAGACCCAAAAAAGAGATAGCAATACTCATACCACTCCCAGAGGTAACAGCACGCTAAACTCCCCCCTCCCTCTGCCCAACCCTCCCTCTCTCTCTCTTCTGTTTTCTTTTTCCTCTTTCGCAGGCATTATATAATGTATAAAAATGTGACGAATGCTAAAAAAAAAAACTAAAAATGGAGTTAAATGGAAATAAGTCTTTTTTTTTTTACACTCCAGGTGTTACAAATGCACTTGTTAAGTGTTTCTTGTAATGTTTAATCAACACTGTCACAATCTTGTTTCCATTAATAAAAACGATTAAAAACGCTTAAAAGCTGTTTTTACTGCCTAAAATTATACAAATTGTAAAAATATCTCCCTGTCAGCATGTCCCAAGGATATATTGTGTTTAAATGGTGTTAGTTTAGGGTCATCAGTTTATATAGCACAGACTTTAGGACATCACACAAGGCCCC
Source organism: Discoglossus pictus (assembly GCA_027410445.1). Classification (NCBI taxonomy): domain Eukaryota; kingdom Metazoa; phylum Chordata; class Amphibia; order Anura; family Alytidae; genus Discoglossus; species Discoglossus pictus. The sequence goes on from CM050164.1 coordinate 458,723,533, forward strand.
CACTTTTGATCATTGAGAAAGCCAATTAAGTTGATGAAACGCGTTTGATTGTACTTTAGTTCTATTTTATTGATTGATTTTATGTCTTATTAATTTTGTTCATTTATCATTCATTTATTTATCTTTGATATTTTATTTATACACTCATGTAAGCCATCTCATATGAGAGATAGGCGAATAATATATTCATATTATTAGCCTTTATTTTGTACTGTTAAATGTGCATTTACATCTATAGTTGAAAATTAACAATCTTTATTGCACAATATATAATAACTCTGTAAGTTAAAATACTGAGAGTTCAATAAGTGTGTTGCAATAGGGATTCACCTTACTTATGTCAATTTGAAGGATTCCTTAATAAAATGCCTCAAATTTGTGAATAAATATGTGCCAATACTGCACTTTAAACTGGACCTTTACAGTAAAAAAGCAACTAATCACAAAAGGGAGAGAGCTAGAAAAAGTCATGATCCTCGAGGGATCTTGAAGGCTCAATCGGATTGATGACCCAAATGTGGCTAATATTCCCTATTTTGTTGCCAGCACTGGTACCTCCATTGTATATAAAGAAGAAAATATGTTTTTTAGCTCATCTTGGTCACTAATTATCAGACATCCCGTGTCACATTGCAATGTTTCTATAATTTTTTTAATAATACTACACTTTTTTGTGTAATTTTTACTCACTCGTGATCATCCATCTGGTGAGAGATTAATTGATAACAGAATGCCAAGGAAAAGAAGAAATTCAAAGAATCTTAAAGATGAAAAAGACTTTTATTTTTTTTATTATTATTTAAAAAAATTAATTGTAATTAATTTTAATTTTTTTCTTTTTGTATTTGTGATCAAAAATTGGGAAACCAATTGTGGTTTTTGTGTGATGTAAGGCACATGTTTTGGCACAGCTGCTGGTTTTTGATATAATTTTTTGGGTGCATTTATTATTGTTTATAACTTGTTTATAATGAAACCCATGAGAGAAGAGAACACAAACACTATCATGCTCTAATATCACTGCTAAAGGCTTGAAAAAGAGAAGTATACTCTTGAAAGCTTGTCAGAATAATTTAATATGTTTGTCCAATAAAAAAGGTATCACCATATACTCATATATAGCAATACTAATTTTTTAACCAGATTACTGGGCAATCAAAGCTACCTCACTCTTTATATATATATATATATATATATATATATATATATATATATATATATATATATATATATATATACACATACTGTGTGTGTGTAGTGTGCAAAGATTGTGCCTATAAGAACCAATATACCCAGCTTGTACCTATAAGAGCCAAAATGTAGCCTGTGCCTATAAGAACCAAAGTTCCAAGCGATAACCTGTCTCCTCCTCCTCTACATAGCCACCATCCCATTGGACGTTCAAGCCCTCTCATAACAGCTAAAGTGAAGTTAAATTCTAAGTTATTGTATGTAATTATTGTTGTTTAGTAATGTCTGTTTAGTTTTAAGGTTTTGTACCTGTGTGTAAGTGAGGAGTGAAAGCTGCTGCTGCTAGAACAGCCCTCACTGACACATATACCTAGCAGAGCATCCTTTGTGCAGCTAATCTAGGCCTCTTTTATATGTAACTCTCAAGCAACTACATTTATCCGGCATCTACCAATCCCCATGGGTGCTGGATAACTGAGAGTCTTCTGTGTATGTATATATATATATATATATATATATATATATATATATATATACATAAAATAAACATTTTAGAAACATTTATTAAATAGGACATGTGTTTAAATGCAGACTTCTTTTAAATTGCAGATATCGGTTGGCTTGGTGTCATCTTTCAAACATCTTTGACTGCAATGAGTAAACATTTTTTAAATATGTGAGCTCTTCAAAACCTGCAAGGAAGCCCTTCTGGATTATATTGCTTTGTTTTATCAAGGTGGGGCTCAGAATGGAAAGGTTAGTCATCTGGAAGGTATTCTGAGCTTTTGAGGACTCTTTGAGGTTGTTGGGTGTTGGCTTTTGCCGCAATCTTTAAGTGGTTATCAGAATACTTTTTTCTCCCTGTCATGTACCAATATGATATAAATAGGTCAAAATAGTTGTTTTTTCCAAACTCTTTGTTCATCAGTGGGGCAGTCAACGTAACATATATGTATTTAGGCATGTTGTTACCTTACATAGATACCGAGGTTGAATAAGGAATTTTAGTCCTTCAGTTTCAACCATTTCAGATCTCATCTGATCCTTGTAATATGTGAATTTGTTGTTAATTGATTGAGGATATTTAATTATATGTAAGAAGCCCAATCCAACATGAAAGTCCTGTTAGGTCAATTATATACATTTAAGAATGAATACTAAATGTCCCTGCATGCCTCTATGGTGGCTACCATGTTGCCTCTCTACATCCTTCCATCCCTCAACGTGTGTAACAAGCTGTGAATCTTCATATAGCATCTTGTATTGCACAGTGCATGGCCAGCAACTACTCTAGAAGCAGGAAATCATGATCACTTGAACTTCAGGAAGCTTCTCACCATCCACTGAACAGTTTGTCTTGATTTCCTGTAGTATTGATTGACTGGAGTCCAATGGACTATGAGCAGTTTTCTCCAACACCACAATTCAAAGGCGTCAATTCTACGGCGCTCAGACTTCTTTATGGTCCAGCTCTCACTTTAACTATTACAGCTTCACTTTAATGCTTTCTCTACATATGGTTTCTGCATTATCATAAGTCAAAGTTATAGGCAACTGGGTCCTTTCCCATTTCGGGTTAGGGTTATGCGTAGGTTTAGGGTTAGGCATGGGGTGAAGGTTAGGGGTTAGGCATAAGGTTAGGGTTAGGCATAGGGTTAGGGTTAGGCAGGAGGTGCACTCACTGCGTTGCCAGAGATGCGGCGCAGCCGAAAAGGGAAAGATCCGGCAACTCTATTGACTTGAATGGAAATATTGAAGTTTATTTACTTAGCTCAGACTGAAGAGTACACAATATGTATGTGGTAACCCATCTATACCTACATGGAAATGATGGAAACGTTGATTGAACCACCAAGACATTCTAAAAATCCAATAGGACAGCAACCCTTAAGGACTGTGGTAGCATAGAAACATAAATAAGAACCAAAAGGCCCATCAGGCAGTCCATGCTGTCTACCTAAAAAGCTTGGTTGAATTACACTTCTCAATGGCCTTTTCTTTATCCCAGGCATGCTTATATTCATTAACTCTTCCACTTGAAGGCCATTGATCTTATACCCTTATTAAGTAGTATTTTCACAAATTACCCCTAAATCTTCTACCCTCTAACTTCATATCACAACCTCTTGTTCTTGCTCCTCTTTTTTATCAAAGATAATTCCCTCTTGAACTTTATTAAATCGTTTGATATATTTGCAGGTTTCTATCATGCCACGGTCTCCCCTCTGTCCTCTAATCTAAACATGCTAAGGAAGGGGGTGCTGGAGAGCCCCCAAAATGCCTGGATTTGACGATATCCTTTCTGTGCACAGGTGAGTCAATCAGGATGACTAAAACGCAATTGACTTACCTGTACGCAGCAGGGATATCCTCAAATCCTGGCATTTGTGGGGCTCTCCAGGACCAGACTTGCCCACCCCTGTGCTAAGGTCATAACATCCTTCCTTGCAACTTTTGTCTTTTAGACCCTGCACTATTTTAGTTGCCATTCTCTGAACTGTTTCCAGTTTTTTAAAGTTCCTGGATGTTACTAGGTATATAATATCCCAGTGTATTTATTTACGTTTATGTTCTTCGTGTTATTAAGAAGTGCTTATAAGCTCTATTTTTGCTGCCCAAAATCAAACAAATAGTCCCTGTATGGGTCTGCCCTCTGCAGCGTATGCAGACACAGATTCTGTAGGATTCGCTTTGAAGTTTAGTGTCCTAGCCAGGGGTGTAGGAGCCAGAATAATTCCGGGGGGGGGAAACAGCTCATTGTATACACAGGTCGTATATATACATACATACAAACATATAAAAATCGGGTTGCTACACCCATGGTCCTATCCTATCAGGGACTACGTCTCAACAGCATGTTGCAGAAAGAGGGTTACTGATTGGTTGGTATGAGACATGGAACAGTCAGTGCTACAGAGTCTGTGTCTTCATGAGCTGCAGAGGGCAGACCCATACAGGGATTATTTGTATGATTTTAGGCAGTAAAAGCAGAGCTTATAAGAACTTCTCAATAAAATAAAAGAACATAAAAGTAAATATATACTCAGGGATACTATATACCTTGTAACACTCAGGAACCTGCCATATCTGCTCCAGAACTGGACACAGATATTCTAGAAGAGATCCGACTTGGGGTCTATAGAGTTGTATAGACAAACCTTGGTAGCAGGATACTGTATTACCCCAGCATTTAACGACAGTGCTATTTCGGTACTTTCCTCTTATAAGAGTGCCAGCACAGGGGGCAGCAGTGGTGGTGAGCTTCCGCTAGATGTTGCTGCCAAGATTTTGCAGCCAATGTCATAGCTTTAGGGTAAGGGTCAGGGTAAGGGTTTCAGCTTGGAAATTGTGTCCGAACTCATCAGCGCTTACAAACTGTCAGCGCCATCTAGCAGCTCCTTGCTGCAACTGCTGGGGTTCTCAAACCCAGAAAAGATTTCTTGAGTTGAATCTTTTTGAGTTTGACTAATTTTAGTAAAGCTGCCAGAAAAAAAAGAGGACCTATACTTTTATGGTAGCGCAGCACAAGGCAGCAGCAGTGGGGATGAGAATCCGCTAGATGGCGCTGCAGATATTCTGGTGCCATATCTTAGGTAAACTGTTAGGGTTAGGGTGAGGGTTAGGCTACAATTATAGGATCTATCCCTCTTTGACTGTGTATTTAGTCTGCAGCACTGACAGCTGCAGTTACAGGTGCCATTCGCCAGAGGGCGCTGTCAGTTTTCAGGCGCCGTCAAGTTCCAGGGAAGGTAAATAACTATTCTCCCCTCCGACGTGGCACAACTCGACGGAGCGGAATCGTCAGCGAGGCCATCGTTATGTTTGCCGGGGGCACTTGCCCCCCAGGGCCTCGGGCGCGCCTATCATAGCTCATGGCCTCTAGCAGTATCCGAAAATCGGCAGCGCCATCTGTCGGACGGCGGCGGAACTGCAGCTGTCAGAACTTCTCTCACATATCAGCAGCGCCATCTAGTGGTTGGAGGCCACACTGCAGTGGTGGGCCTGAGAAGACCCCATAACAGGATAGATCCAAAAAAAGCTTCATTAGATTCATTTTGCACGTTAAGCAACTTAATTACACACAAAGAAAATATCCAACGCCGTGCCTTAATGAGGAATAACAAACGCAGAATCACCCGCGGCAATGATTACCTCTTAATTAGAAAGCTGTAATTCATTTTCAGGAAAGCTGTCTCATATCAGGTAATTAGCAGAGTGTATGAGAATAGTCGTTATCTTCAAGAACGAGGGAAATGTATTATCTGGCTTGGAAACAATGTCTAATTGTCTTTGTAAATATGCCTAGCAATCAGTATACTCAGCTAATTGCAGTTATTAAAATTATCTTTGAAAGCTCTCAAAATCTTATTAAAGCTGTATAAATAATATTTATGTTGTTATTATTATTATTATACTAGCGAATTGCCCGTCAAAAAATGACGGCAATAAAATTGTAAGCCATGGCAATGCTGTTTGCCATACATTGTAAGGCATTTGCTCCTCTGAGCACCTTTGGCGCTCATTGTGAGCCTCTCCCCTTGTGTACTTTTGCTCCTCTGAGCACCTTCGGCGCTCATTGTGAGCCTCTCCCTTTGTGATTTTTTGCTCCTCTGAGCACCTTCGGCGCTCATTACAAGCCTCTCCCCTTGTGTACTTTTGCTCCTCTGAGCATCTTCGGCGCTCATTGTGAGCCTCTCCCCTTGAGTACTTTTGGTCCTCTAAACACCTTCGGCGCTCATTGCGAGCCTCTCCACTCATGCACTTGAAGTTTCTTCCCTTGCAACGATCACCTTTGGCGCTCATTGCAAAGACAGATATATAAGTACAGTGTAAAATATACAATTATTTTTAGTGCAATGCAAATAAGAATATTTTTCAGGCCTCAGAGCAAATAAAGTGATTTAAATATGTAACTGCTTTGAGAGACCTATTTCTGTCAGCCAATGAGCATTAATCCATATATAAAAGTGCTGGGCAAATGTAAAAAAAAAATTGTTTTTTAATTACGAATTACTAATTATTAAATTAATGTACGTTAATAATTATTTAGGAACTAGAATATTGCCCGTCAAAAAATGACGGCAATGAAATTGTAAGTCAGCTAAGGCTGTTTGGTGTGTGGTAATCAAATAAATAATACATTACAAAATTAATATACTTTACCTATTTGTAAGTAATATATGCCGGAAGCATTGTGCTGAAGAGCTGACAATCTGTTTCTATGTTGCTGCAGCATATAATGTAGGTTTGCACAGTTCTGGAGCTGAGGTGTAAGTGTCAGCAATGTGTGCAGTGTAAATAGGCTGCGTGCGCGAGGGGAAGCCGTTTGCTTAGCTGTGTAAAGCGCCATTTTAGATTCGTAATGTTATTGTTGTAAAATGTCGGCGATTATCTATGTGTTACGCGGGTCTGGAGCATTTTCCGTCCTTCCTAATAGTGTACTTTGTACCTCGTACGTTCCTGGGTAAAAGTCGTACGTGCCTGGCGGTGTTTTGCGCGGTTCAGGGTCGTGTAGCCTTGTTTTCATTTTTTTTAGCCGCCATTATTTTTCTCGCTTAGGCGATTTTCGAGAGCCGAAACTCGGCAAATTCGTCTTAAATTTGTGTGCAACCTCACTCCCAGAAAGAGAAAAAAAAAGAGAAAAGAGAGAGACAGGAGAGGAGAGACAGAGAGAGAGGAGAGAGACAGGAGAGAGATAGAGGAGAAAGAGAGATAGAGACAGGAGAGAGATACGAGAAAGAAAAAAGAGAGAGACAGGAGAGGAGAGAGAGATGAGAGAGAGACACAGAAGAGATAGAGAGACAGGAGAGAGAAAGAACATAGAGAGAGGGAGAGAGACATGGGAAAGAGAAAAGAGAGGGGGACAGGAGAGAGAAGTGAGAGAGAGGAGAGAGAGACAGAAGAGAGCGAGACAGGAAATAGAGAGAGGGAGAGAGACACAAGAAAGCGAAAAGAGAGAGACAGAAGAGAGAGAGGAGAGAGACACAGTAGAGAGAGATAGAGGAGAAAGAGAGATAGAGACGAGAGAGAGAGAGAGAGACATGGGAAAGAGGAAAGTGTGTGGGGACAGGAGAGAGAAGAGAGAGACAGAAGAGAGAGACAGGAAATAGAGAAAGGGAGAGAGACAGGAGAAAGAGAGAGAGAGGGGACAGGACATAGAGGGAGAAAGACAGGGAGAGAGACATGAGAAAGAGAAAAGAGAGAGAAACAGGAAATAGAGAGAGGGAGAGAGACACAAGAAAGAGAAAAGAGAGAGAGGAGGGAGAGACACTGGAGAGAGACACTCGAAAGAGAAAAGAGAGAGACAGGAGAGAGAGGAGGGCAGGAGGGAGAGATAGGAGAGAAGGCAGGACATGACATAGAGAGAGGGAGAAAGACAGGGAGAGAGACACGAGAAAGAGAAAAGAGAGAGAGGAGGGCAAGAGAGAGAGAGAGAGCAAGAGGGGAGAGACACACACAGGAGAGAGAGAGAGACAGAAGAGAGAGAAACGGGAAATAGAGAGAAGGAGAGAGAGGGAGAAAGAGAGACAGGACATAGAGAGAGGGAGAAAGACAGGGAGAGAGACATGAGAAAGAGAAAAGAGAGAGAGGAGAGAGAGACACAGGAGAGAGACAGGAGAAAGGGGGACAGAGATAGGAGATAGACACAGGAGAGAGATAGAGAGAGACACGCACAGGACAGAGAAAGGGCCTCATTCAAATGTGATTTGGCCAATTGAATAGGGCTCTATATAAGCACAGAGCATATTTTACAGACGTTTTTAGTTAGTGAACTTCTCTCCAAAAGCAAGGTCTTCACTAACTAAAAACTTCTGTAAAGAAATATGCTCTGTGCTTATATAGAGCCCTATTCAATTGGCCAAATCACATTTGAATGAGGCCCAGAGAGAGACAGAACAGACAATTGAAGATAAAATTATATGATACCATCATTTATGGCGAGCCAGTTACTAGTATATATATATTTTTATATCCAGTGTCCAATCACAACAAACTGATCCTCAAACTTCCATATAAATACAAGCCCTTCTGGCCTCAGATATTGGCTCTTGGGTGACATCTAGTGGCTATTTCCTCACATTGCTGATCTGGGGATTTCAATCAAGTTGGAGGCAGAGGGATCCATTATCCAGTAAAATGAACGCTGGTCATTGGTCCTTTAATGGCCCAATGGGGTCATATTTTGTACTGTTTTGAAGAATTACACTTAAAAATATGCCACATATATCTAGAATGTAAAGAAAAACAATACAGTCTTGTATTTATTGCCTTTTATACACAATTATGTTGTGAACTCTACCATTTTGGTTTCAACAAATCTTTTTTTTTGAGGAGACATTGAATAAACAGAAAGGTTATGTCTGCATAATGGGAATCTGGTGTATACAACTGCCAGTGCATTCAGGAGCACTAAAGGGAAGTGTATTAGTTTACAAGTTTTACCTGTAAATTAATTAAAATATAAAGAATATTGACACCAGCGGTATATAGTTTCAGTATATATAAACAGTTGTCTGTGGGTAGGTTTCCTGGCTTGTGCATAATCCATCCTGGGCTTTGCTTAAAGCTGTGTAATACAGCAGGCATGTTCTTGAAGGAAGCGATGTTTAAAATGGTATTGGATTACGAGAGCAAAGCCTTTGTGGGCACATTTGCATGTCCCTGCCCAGGTTCCCAGAATGCAGTGTAATAACTGTGTTTCTTACAATTCTGAGCAGGGAATAAGTTGTTTAATTTATTTTAGACGTTCAAATGTGAACACAAATGTACTATCTATCTATCTATTTATATATATGATTATTTGCTCCATAGACCCCGTCATGATGCAAACTCATGTTACATATATTCTTATTATCTGCCTTTTTTTAGTAAATCTCCCAGCACAGGGCCTCATTCAATTTGAATTAGACCAATTGAATACTGCTCTATATAAGCACAGGGCATTTTTTTTTTTACATAATCTTTTAGTTTAGTGAAGACCTTGCTTTGGTTAGAAGTTCACTAACTAAAAACTTCTGTAAAAAAAAAAAATGCTATTTGATTATATAGAGCCCTATTCAATTGGCCAATCGGGAATTGAATGAATGAGGCCCATACACTGCTGTACTTATCGTGTTGGAATGTGAAAGTTTTGTGGCCACTAGAGGGAGCTAAAGTGATTAATTAATAAAAAGTCGACGGTGAGCGAGAAAAGACGGGGTGAGAAGAGAAGCCTTGGGAGAAGCAGAACAGAAGCTTTGTTGCCCTTTATTAAAAATACAGGATTTGATAAACTACACTTAAAATAGTCTAAATGTGTTTAGAAGGTAAAAAGAACACACCCTCTATTTTTATTTTTACTTTTTATATGCAATTACCACCTCCTGAGAAAGTACTAGACTTAATCAGCTCAGAAAAGAAGATGGAACCCTGCAGTAAATAAATAGTACATATAAAATATAAATGTTCTGTTTTGATAAAATAATGTTGCTTTAAAATAATATGGAAAATCTGTAGCTGTGCAATAGAAAGACAATGTCAGGAGAAATCCGGAGCCGGCTCATTATTTCCATAGAAGAATAACCGCTCCCCACTCCTGGTATTCATTTACATTACAATATTTTCCATCCAGTGTATTTAATATTTATTTATATATGAGTTTCGTTGGCATATAACAGGATAACGGTAATTAGTTATTGGAAATAATTATTAACAATTATTCATTAAACTATTTTCAGTCTGCTGTTGTTGTTGTTTAGTCGTTCAGTCACGTCCCACTCTCTGTGACCATATGGACTGCAGCATGCCGGGTGCATCTCTCAGTCACTGCCCCTCTCCATCAAGCTCCATCAGGTTCATATTCATTGCTTCAGTGACCTCATCTATCCATCTCCGCCTCTGTTGTCCTCTTCTTCATGTAGCTTCAATCTTTCCCAGCATCAGAGTCTTCTCATTATATGGACATAATAATTGAGTTTCAGTCTCATGATCAAACCTTCCAGTGAACAGTTTGTCTTCATTTCCTGTATTATTGATTTATTGGATCTTCGTGTAGTACAAGGGACTCTAAGCAGTTTTCTCCAACTTTATGGTCCAGGTCTCACATCCGTGTGTTACTACTGGGAATACCATAGGTCTAAAAATGATGGGATAATATTTTATGTATCTCTCCCCCCAGCCCTCCCCTGTGTATCTTCCCCCCTATTCCCCCTGTGTCTCTCTAAACCCTCTCCCTCCCCTGTGTCTTTTCCCCACCTCTCCCTTCCCTTTGTCTCTTGCCCCCTCTACTTCCCCTTTGTCTCTTCCCCATCTCCCTTCCCTGTGTCTCCCCCTCCCTCCCCTGTGTCTCTCTCCCCTCTCTTTCCCCTTTGTTTCTTCCTCCCTGCTCCCTCCCATGTGTCTCGTCCCCCCTCTCTCCTCTGTGTCTCTTCCCCTGTGTCTCTTCCCCTCTCTTCCTCCCCTGTGTCTCTTCCCCCTCTCTTTCCCCTGTGTCTCTTCCCCACTGTCTTTTCTCCCCTCTCCCTCCTCTCTGTCTCTCTCCCTCTCCCTCCTGGTGTCTCTCCCTCCCTCTCCCTCCCCTGTGTCTCTTCACCCCCTCTCCCTCCTCTGTGTGTCTTCCCCCTCCTTCTTCTGTGGCTCTTCCCCCTCTCTTTCCCCTGTACCTCTTCCCCTCTGTCTCTTCTCCCCTCTCCCCCCTCTCTGTCTCTCCCTCCCCTGTGTCTCTCCCTCCCTTTCCCTCCCCTCTGTCTCCCCCTCTCCCTACCATGTGTCTCTCCCTCCCCTGTGTCTCATCCCCCCCCTCTCTCCTCTGTGTCTCTTCCCCCCTGTGTCTCTTCCCCCTCTCCCTCCACTGTGTCTCTTGCCCCTCTCTTTCAGATGTGTCTCTTCCCCTCTGTCTCTTCTCCCCTCTCCCTCCTCTCTCTCTCCTCCCTCGCCCTCCCCTGAGTCTCTTCACCCCCTCTCCCTTCCCTGTGTCTCTTCCCCCTCTCCCTCACCTGTGTCCATTTCCCCCTCTTCCTCTCCCGTGTCTCCCCCCATTCCCAGTGTCTCTTCCCCCTCCCTCCCGTGTGTCTCTTCTCCCTTCTCCCTCCCCTGTGTCTCTTTCTTCCCTCTCCCTCCCCCTCTCCCTCCCCTGTGTCTCCTGCCCCTCTCCCTCACCTGTGTCCCTTTCCCCCTCTTCATCTCCTGTGTCTCCCCCCATTCCCAGTGTCTCTTCCCCCCTCCCTCCCCTGTGTCTCTTCTCCCTTCTCCCTCCCCTGTGTCTCTTTCTCCCCTCTCCCTCCCCTGTGTCTCTTACCCCCTCTCCCTCACCTGTGTCTCTTCTCCCTTCTCTCTCCCCTGTGTCTCTTTCTCCCCTCTCCCTCCCCCTCTCCCTCCCCTGTGTCTCTTCCGCCTCTCCTACCCCTGATTCTCTTCCCCCTCTCCCTCCCATGTAACTCCCCCCTCCTGTGTCTCTTTCCACCCATATCCCCTGTTTTTCTCTCCCCAGTTTCTCCCTCCCCGTTTCTCTCCCACCCTCTCCCCTGTCTCTCTCCCCTTGTCTCCCCTCATTTCTTTCTCCCGTTTCTCTCCCACCCTCTCCCCTGTCTCTCTCCCCTTATACCCCCATTTCTCTCTCCCCCTCCCCAATGTTTCTCTCCCACCCTCTCCCCTGTCTCTCCACTGTCTCTTCCCCCTCTCCCCGTCTCTATCCTCCCTTGCAGGGTGCAATGCGCATGCGCTATTGACATAGTGTTTAACCTCCTGTCACCAACACACATGCACGGCAGGCGCGTTACACACTATGAGAACTATAATATGTGATAGGTTAATATCTTTACTTTTTACTAGCTTGTCCAAGCTTGCCATAACTTTTCTCCCAGAAGCAATTTTTTAAAATGCCTGGATCTTGGATCCAAGGAAAATGAAATCTGTCACTGCCTCCACTTCTTCTCTTCTATTTGCCAGGAACTGAGATTGCTGTTTGCCATGATCTTCGTCTTTTTAACATTGAGGAACAGGCCAACTTTTGTACTCCTGTTACCCTCATTACGAGGTAAATAAAAAGTACTAATAATAATCCCTGCATATTACAAACCCTAGGGACAAATGGTGAACGTGAGCCAAGAAACTGGAACTACTTCTCCGGTAAGTGCCTCTGATATCATATACACTCAGAACCCTCTCCAAAGACTTGGATCCTTGGATATACGATGGATATCACATTTCCTCAAGGGACTCTGTTCTTATTTTTGATTACATGCTATGATACCTATAACAGTATTTTGATATATCTGCAATTGTAAAATCTAAAAAAAGATGTTATACTATTCTCAATTTTCATTCTTGAGCTTTATGGGTTGTTTTACGTGCCCAAATTGACCTATAGGCCATAAACATGCGGTCATAGTTATTGTTTTGCTTTGTTTAAGTTTCAGTCGAATTATGTGAAGGGTACAGGTGTACGTGAGATTGTACAGATGCCATTTATATCATTGTTGTTTAGCTTTATTTTTATATATTTGAATATTATTTTATAACACAATACATACCATATATACTCGAGTATAAGCTGACCCGAGTATAAGCCGAGGCACCTATTTTACACAAAATACTGGGTAAAATGAGTGACTCGAGTATAAGCCGAGGGTGGGAAATGTGCTGCCCCCTGTGTCCCTCTTGTGCCCTCTGTGTCCCCCTCTCTCTCCTGTGTCTCTTCTCCCCTCTCCCTTCCCTGTGTCTCTTCCCCCACTGCCTTCCCTGTGTCTCTTCCCCCCTCTCCCTTCCCTGTATCTCTTCCCCCCTCTCCCTTCCCTGTATCTCTTGGCCCCTCCTCATTCTCAACCTCCCTCCTCACCCCCACTCCTCATCCTCAACCTCCCTCCTCATTATCCCTCCTCATCATCCCTCCTCATCCTCAACCTCCCTCCTCAACCCCCTCATCCTCAACCCCCTCCTCGTCAACCCCCCATCCTCAACCCCCTCCTCAACCTCAACCCCCTCCTCATCCTAAACCCCCTCCTCAACCTCAACCCCCCTCCTCATCCTCAACCCCCTCCTCAACCCCCCTACTCATCCTCAACCTCCCTCCTCATCCTCAACCTCCCTCCTTAACTTCAACCCCCCATCCTCAACCCCCCATCCTCAACCTCCCTCCTTAACCTCAACCCCCCATCCTCAACCCCCTCCTCAACCCCCCATCCTCAACCCCCTCCTCATCCTCCCTCCTCAGCACCCCTCCTCATCCTCCCTCCTCATCCTCAACCCCCATCCTCAGCCCCCCTCCTCAGTGTAATTCATACAAAAATAGATATTTTTATCATACAATCTGATGCTCTTTCACACCATGAGGTGTCCCTTTAAACATATTAAAATAATATGATAACAAAATTATATGTCTCTTCCCCCCTCTCACTACCCTGTATCTCTTCTACCCCTCTCCCTCCCCTGAGTCTTTTCTCCCCCTCTCCCTCCCCTGTATCTCTCCCCCCTCTACCTTCCCTGTGTCACTTCCCCCTGTCTCTTCCCCCTCTTCCTCCCCTGTGTCTCTTCTCCTTTGTGTCTCTTTCCCTCTCCCTCTCCTGTGTCTCTTCCCCCTTCCCTCCCTTGTGTCTCTTTCCCCCTCTCTCCCCCTCCCCTGTGTCCCCCCTCCCTTACCTGTGTCTCTTCCCCGTCTCTTCTCCCCCTCTCCCTCCCCTTTGTCTCCCCCTCCCCTGCTTCACTTTCCCTCTACTTTACTGGCCTCGCGATGAGCACCTTTGACGTTCATTGCAAACCTCCCCCCCCTCTACTTCCTCTCCCTCCCCTGTGTCTCGCTTACCCCCTCTCCCCCCCTGTGTCTCTTCACACCTCTCCCTCCCCTGTGTCTCTTCACACCTCTCCCTCCCCTGTGTCTCTTTCCCCCCTCACTCCCCTGTGTCTCTCCATACCCTGTGTCTCTTTCCCCCTCCTCTCCCTCCCCTGTGTCTCTTTCTTCCCCCTCTTTCACCTCACTATATATGGCTTATCTCTCGCTTTCCCTCCTTCTGTGTCCTCTCCCTCCCTTTTCTTCCCTCTCCTTCTCTCTGCGAGCCTCGCAATGAGTGCCTTCTAAGCCTCTTATATACAGTGGAACCTCTATATTGGTCACTAATCTGTTCCTGAGGGACAGACGTACACTGAATCAGGTGCATATAGGATCAATATTTTCCATAGGAATTAACTAAAATTTGAATAATCCAGCCCAACCCAGAATGGGGTACATAAATCAATAATAATGTGAACCGGACTTTCCTATTACTGCGGAGCTATGATGGGAGAAGAGGAGCCAAGGAATTACGGTATAGACGGGAAGTCACCTTCCACTAAACATCAGATGACTCCAATTTTGGGGACCCTTTCCCGACAATTTACCATTTTTTTTAAATTTTGCAACTAATATTGGATTTTTGGATGAATATAGGAGCATATTTTTTTACTAAAAAATATGACTAAATTTATATTTTCCATATATAGGGCCGGATGAATAAAGAGGTTCCATTGTATAGGAAGGGTTCCCTGGTTGTTTAGTGGGTATGATTCTGTGCTTTCACCGTTGTGACCTGGGTTCAATTCCAGTGAGGGAACCATGAGGTCACAGAGAGTCGGACATGACTGAACACACATTGTATAGGGTACGCTCTAATTGTTTTTGTCCAGAAAATTAACTACATTGAGGAGCTATGGTCTCATAATTTACATGAGCACTGCTCTTTCCCCTTTCTCATCTCCACCCTCCATTTTTCCCCATATCCCGACCACATTTTTCCTTCAATTCTCTATTTTTTCCTTCAACTTTAAAAAAATCAAAAGTTATATTACAAAATATATCGATACAAATCAGCATTTACTGTTATTATTTATTTTATGGATATGATATTGTATAATTCATTTTTCGGTATAATAATCGCTTCGGTGAAACGTAATGAATCTGAGTAGTGAGTAATGGAATGATATTCCTTAATGGTCTTTAAATAGCATTATTGATGTCTTTGTTCTCTTTATGTCAGTTGTACCTCCATCCAGACAGAAGGACCTGTCTGCTACCTGACCATTTTTAGAATCAGACAGTGGATGGGAGGCCTTTGTATAGACAGATATTGATATATACTCCGTTATTAGACACTGTGTAGGGATGAATGCATAATCTGGAGCTCTTGGGAAATCATGTTATGTGACCTTGTGTTGCGCTCTCATAATGTTATGTGTGACTGTCATTGGCTTCTCTTTGATCTATTTGCAGCTCCCGTGTCCCCTCTGGACTCTATGAAGGGTACAGAGTACGTAGTCACAGCGCTGTTTCACTAGTGGCCAAGAGTTCGCTGTTTCCTGTATAACAGGGTGGTTGTGCGACATGTGTCAGCGGTCAAGCAGTTTTCGTAGAAACATAGATTTGATGACCTATTAAAACCAAATGTTCCATCTAGTCTTCCCATGGTATCTGCGAAAGATTTAATTAAAGGACCACTGTAAATTAGTAAAAACTTGACATGTTTGTGAAATATGCAACAAAGCAGATATGTAAATCTGGGGCATCAAAGTATTTTCAGGGAAAATCTTAATTTGAGCAGTCTCCCGTACTGCATGGCAGGTGCCATGGTCTTATAATACATTTTCAAGGTATGAGGAAGTGACTGCAGAGGAAGGCAAGCATTCTTGCAAGCAGGGCCGGAGTTATATCCCTGGCGCCTCTAGGCACAGCAGCTTCCACCCACTTGCACTTCTCTAGTTCCAGATGTTTAACCCCTAGCTGCAAGACTGTGAACTGCAGTATTTCATTTTTTTTATGCCAAGGAACATTTTGAAGTGTGAAATGAGAAACCGTTCATAGGACCCCCCGCCCCCCAGGCGGCTGCCTAGTTTGCCTAATGATAAATCTGTCCTTGCTTGCAAGCTGTCTCTAAGGAACGTATGCTAAAGAAGAAAGGAAGGAATTATCTGAAGCTACCCACATTACTCCAACTTCTACTGCTGAATAAACAAAAAAAAAAAGCAGTACACTGACTGTCTCCATAAAAGAAGGAATTGTGAAAGATACAAACATGGCAGCCTTCAGGCACCAGCAGTATCTACTAAAATAAAACAAAAACCTAAAAATGCCTGCAGCTTTCACAGCTTATAATACAAAGATTTCATGTAAAATTAATAATAATTTCAGCATTTCGAAGAACTAACACTAAGCCAATGCAAAAAAAAAAAGTGTTTGGTCCTCCTGCAACCCAACCTTTTATATGAAGCCTAGTAAGGACGAGACTTTACAAATTAACATTAAGTTGGTCATGGAAACAGAGGCCCATTTAGCCTGTGCAATCTCTCTGCCTAAAAAACTTGGCTAATTAAACCCTTTGGAACACCATTATGAATATCCCAGGTATACTTTAAATCCTTAACTATGTTTGACCCTCTTTCCGTATTTGCTTAGCCAGTAGTCCATTTAGTAATGACATAAAGCAGTCTGAATGTATCACTTGCCAAGGCTTCCACCAACTTTGCATTGTTTAGCAGGTCAGGGCAGGCGGCGCAGCCGGTAGTTGCAAAGTAAATTAATGTAATGTAAGGAGCCTGCTCTTTTGAATGTGTAATATTTTCAGAATTGTTGACTCCAGCGGCCCTTTTACCCTTACACAAGAAGTGTTATCTGTCGGAGTCACATGACCCCCTTCTCTGTGATCGGGAACAATCATTGGACCTTGGGGTTCCCTTGAAAACATTAGGTAATGAGGAAGCTGAATATAAGTCATGATGTGCATGTGTAGAAATCAATATATAAATTTAAGTTGTAGCTGGACTCACCATGACTCCATGGAGTGAAGCACGCCAGACACATCTATTAGGCACTGCCCCTCTGAGCTCCCTCAAGCTCATGCTCATTGCTTCAATGACCTTATCTATCCATCTATATCTCTACCATCCCCTTTCTTTGTGTGCCAAGGAACTCTAAGCAGTTTTTTCCAACACCCCAATTCAAAGGCGTATGTGCTTGTGGAATGAGATATGCGGTAAAAACAAGTAGACGAACATTGGAATATATCAACTAGGGGATCAATGAAGATGACACCCCTTTAATACGTCATGTCAAGAGAATTCATGGAAATTACCCAAGGTGCCTGTCTTTTATTGGCATAGATTTTTTAAATCAGACAATTAAATTGGGAGACTGGGAAAAAAAGTTATTATATAGGGAAGTAATGTGGATCTTTTCTTAAAAATGTAATCACTTTCATCAGTGATCCTTAATGATTGCCTCCTTCAGGAGGTTATTTACATTTAAGTTGCAAAGTTGATGCTTCTTTAAGTTTTATATGATATACATCCGAATTATCATAAGACTTTAACTCTTAACAGTTTTACAATTGAAACACCTGGGCATGCTCTGCTTCCTTATCAAATCTTAACAACAAATTGTAATTATATGTATTTAAATGTCTGTTTAATTTCTGCAATAGCTGCCCTATTCTGTGTCACTTTTAGTTAATGTTATAAAAAGTTATTTTCCTTTCAGAACTTTGCTCGGGTTTTCTTTAGCTCTCTTATCTGCTGATATCATAGTTGTTTGTTTATCTTTTATCAAATCCCATCCAGGGACTGATTTGTTTTCAATATTGAGCAAAATCTGCTCTCACTCCTCTCCCCCATCTGTTTGAAGACTCCTCTAACCGTCCCACGGTGGGTGATAATACCACTTTGTGTTCCCTCTATCAGTGGGACGTTACAAGCACACCACATTAGCAATCTGTACGACTTGTATGTAGATTCACTCTTATAGATGTGCACTGATATACTGACGCTCCTATTGGCTGTTCTCTTGGCACGTACCCCTAATGTTGCTCATTTGGTTCATTATCATCCATGACCTTGAATTTCTCATTTTCTTTCTTTTCTGCTAATTAACTTATAGGGGCTTTCATTAAACTTGAGTAGCTGATCCCGCACTGTCACATACACACAATAGGCTGCCAGAAGTGCACTTAAAGGGAAACTGTAAAAAAAAGTTTTAATCTGAATCTAACACAGAGGAATGATTGTAAAAATTAAAGCTATATCACCACAAAAAGTTTTAATGGACCACTGTGCAATAAAAATATATGTATATGCTTGTAAACTAATAGCATAATTAAAGGGGCACTAAACTCACTGTAAGTGCTCATCATGGTGTCAAAGAGCATGAGATTGTATGTTAAAATGATCTAATTTTTAATGACACTAATAAAAGATAAAAAATCTTAAATTTTAAATCTTTGTTTACCTCCAGTCTATTCTGCCCACTGGCTGTTGCATTAGTAATTAGCAGCATGCAGTGTGTGAGGGTCTATGGGGAAACTCTGGGATTGATAGCACAGCACCCCCATGGACTCAGGTTACAATGCACTGAAGCTTTCCTGTTTTAGGTAAGTACCAGTATTCCATTCCTGCACAGATATATGTGTTAAAGCTGGGATGCTAGGCGCATTGTCGACTCATTTGCATGCCCCCACGCATTTTCCAGAATGCAGTGCAATAACTGTATTTCTGGGAATTCTGTGCAGGTAATAAAAACGTTTTATTATTTTTAGATATTTAAATGTGAACACAAATGTATTATTTATTTAAATCATTAAGGAGGTAAGAGTGGGGCTAGGCTGTGTGAAAAAGGAGTTCTATTTATATGCAGATTTTTTTAAGAAAACAATTTAATATTTAGAGTGAAACAAAATAACACATTTTTATATAAAGCCTGAAAAACATATAAGTATACAGAGTAGAGTCATGTGAATGTGAGCATCTGATTAACCCTTTCATGCTGCTGATGCATTGAGGGCAGGTGATGATCATAAACAGAATGTTCTGAACCTCCTTTTTAGACAGCCTCCCAGTCAGAGCTGTACCCTCCCCCTTCATGACATAACAGTGGGTGGAGAGAGTCACCCCAGCTGGAGGCTTTCATACTTAAAGGAACTCTGTCACTTCAACAACAACTTGATTTCATTTTAAAGTGCAATACAAACTGGCTATACATTGTACTACCAGTGTTTTTGTACAGTGAATCATTTCTGAATTATTTAGAATTGATTTTGCGACTCCTCTATTCTAATGTCTGCTCAGATTGCTTGATAAGGGTGGGAGAGGGGTCTAACTGCCAGATATCATTGCAGATCTTTATTTTGACCACTACAGAGACAGACAGGAAGAATGTAATCCTAATTAACACATCAAATTAGCTAATTAATATGTGTGAAATGCTTATTTGCATGCAAAAAAATCAACAACAACAACTTGGAATTTCCTGGGACTGATTCACTCTATAAAAAAAATTAAATAACACAACATATAGCCAGTTTTTCATGCTCTTAAGAATACCCTAAAAAAACAAACTTGATTTTGGGGTGCTAAATACCTTTTAATTTCTAATTAACCTGATTATATTCTTATATTAACTCCTATTTGTCTTAATTTTTCAATCTTTACATATACATTTATTACTTGATTCCTCTAAATTGATTTACAATTCTATTACAGTCATCATTTAAAGACTTGTTTACCGCCCAGGGTGTCTTGGATTTGCAGCATACCACCCGCCGATGAGTGGGCGTACAACTGCTCCTTCTTCTGATCCTCCAGGTCCTTGAAGCTATTGGCTTATTGCCCTTTTATCCACTGCCAAAATACTGTTGGTAATTGGGCCAGAACAGCTGTCTATACCTCTATAGCAAGGAAGGTTCTGACCTTGTTCCCAGAGACTTAATAGGTAAGACTTTAATGCTTTGCAGTCCAGATTTAAAGGGCCATTTACCTCACTATAAGTGGTCTTCAGGTTCCCTGGTCATACAGTTGTTAGGATTCAGTGCTTTCATCACTGCGATGTGGGTTCAATTCCAGATAGGCAACTAAGATTTCACACCACCCTGAACACAAGCAGGGTTGGGCCTGGTCAGTACTTGGATAGGAGACCACCTAGGAATACCAGGACCTGTATGCTGTGGCCCACTGCATAAGTAACTGGCAACCCACTTCAGTATCTCTGCCAAGTGGATCAGCATGATCATGGACGTAAAGATGTCCTAGTGTGTTACGATCCATGAGGTTATGGAGAGTCGGACACGACTGAATAACGCATGCACACACAAGTGGTCTTCATTGTTAAAAGGATCTATTTGTTTACAATTACACTAAAAACAGTTAACTTTTCTGGATCACTACCTTGTTGTGGTTAAAGGGTTTGTGTACGTCAATGAAACTGTGAGCTAAATTGTGAAGGATCACCGAAGATGGGCAGGTCATAGCCATGTGGTCAGACAAATTGCCGTCCACTATATATATATATATATATATATATATATATATATATATATATATATATATATATATATATATATGATAAATTATGGGTCAAAGCGCCATACTGCATCATAGCGCTTGCACCTTCTAGTGGTCAAATTGGTAATGCATGATTAAGTTTAATTTTGCTATTTTTAGTGTCTACTATTCACTTAATCTGGGGGGTGGATTTGTCCCCCCCCCCCCCCCTAGTTTCTACACCCTGCCCATAGCTAACCTGTTTAGAGGAGCTCAGCATTCCATAACTGCACAGATAGATTTGTTAAGGGTTAATTTTTTTTATTTTGATTTCTACATGGACAGCACCGGGGCAAAGCACTGCTCTGCATTCTATGGGCCTCATTCAAATGCAATTTGGACAATTGAATAGGGCTCTACTTAAGCACAGATCATATTTTTTTACAGAAGTTTTTAGTTAGTGAAGACCTTGCTTTTGGATAGATGTTCACTAACTAAAAACTTCTGTAAAAAAAATATGCTATGTGCTTATATAGAGTCCTATTCAATTGGCCAAATCCCATTTTAATGAGGCCCTATGTATTTAAATGACCACGGTGGTCATATTTTTAAAGTTTACTATTTTGAAGAACTACACTTAAAAATATGCAAAAATAAAACCTCTAATTGATTATGTTTTATATGAAATTATACTGCTGAGAGGCTTTGTACACACATTATGTGTCTGTCTGTATAATGGGAATGTGACAGTTACATCTGCCAGTGCTCTTAGCAGCTAAACTGAAGTTTATCAGTTTACAAGGACACACCATCCTGAAAAAGTAACAGGTAGAGGTAGCGAACAAAGTAAAATGGAGCCAGGCAGTAAAGACTAACTACATATAGTACATATAGAAGTTGAACATTATGATGTTTAGTTATTCAGAAATTCAGTAAAATGTTGCTTTAGATATAGTGTGTTTATATATATATATATATATATATATATATATATATATATATAGTGCAAAGCTGACATGTTGGTGGATGGTATCTTGTTTATGTGGGAACAAAATGTAATAAAATATTTGTGGGATAGAAGTGAATCTCATGGACAGATTTATTAACCACATTGTATTTTTCGGAGAGCCTATCACTTTAACAAACCAAATATATGCTGTGGTTTGGAAACTTGGCAAAGATCCATCATAAGAGAGTATAATACTGAGTGGTGGAGCTAGTGATGGCGGGCCTGATGCAGAATAATATCTTGCAACTTCTCTATACAGGTACGTGTCGGTTGGGGTCAATAAAAAGGCCAAAAATATATGTAGGTTGGATCACCTTTCTATATAAATAAATATCTACCTCTCTCCCCTAATAAAATAAGAGATTCCCTTTACTCCAGGCAGTAGAGAGCCTCTACCCTATTGTGGAACCTGGTGCTTTGCACCTCCTGCACCAGCAGTAGCATTGCTGCTGATGCATTGTATTGCATAAAACACTGAATGTGAGCTGTGCATGTTGGTAAAAAAAATAGAAGTGCAAAGATTGTGTTTATTTATTAATTTATTAAACATTTTACATTATCAAATTTAATCAATCAAAAAACTATATGAAATATTGATGAGTTTGTCCTGTAAATCTTGATTGTTCCCATATTTATAGGAATGCCTTATGTAGCTCCTCTGATGAAGATGCCCCACAGGTCATCACAAAATACATTAGATTCCCCTTCACTTTCAGCATGGCAGCAACTACCAAGACTCTCCAAGAAAGACAGAGATCTTGAGGTGTTAGAATGATTCTTATATGATACATCATACACCAAGTTCAGCTTGAAATTGTGTGATTTTATTAATTTTATTTTGTATTCCGCTATATGTATGGCGATACGCATGTCTAGTTCTTCTATATTTATTGTTTCAGTGCACTCTGAAACAGTGTAACAACCGGTGTAACTGTCCTCAGTGATAGTTCTTCTGTTTCCTTATCAGCTGATGTACTGTCTTAGGTAGCAGCCTCCAGTATTTAACTGCTTCAGCTGATGATCAGTTTGTTTTACACACACTGGGCCATATTCAGTTGAAGTTTTGGGAGATCCAGTAGCCAGTAAGTGAGGTTGCAAGCTAATTTGCTATTCAACTGGTGTCTTTTTACGGGCTCAATTGATCTTAGGTGTCAATAGGTTAATACATATCAGGCCACCCACATGGACTAGAACAGTATTGGCATTCATTTTCATAATTCTTTATTTTGCAGGCTTGCAAGTGTGATATCGGACCCCCGGACCTAATTGATTGACATGTAACTTCAATGTTTTAATGCCTTAATATTAATGTCTCATTTTCTATTGGCTGATTTGAAATGGGAGGTTACGGGCTTGCTTAATTGATCATCTTTCAGTCCTGAACTGCTACGAACCAGTGCAGGGACAGCAAATTGCGGCCTTGAGCAATTGAATAGCATCGCAATCAGAGACGAACGGGAGCCCGCAACTCACTCGCAAACATACGGCCTACTACGATCGAGCTGCGGGCTTGTAACTGAATATGGCCCATTCTGTTCTCGTCAGAGATCTATCTACCATCCAGTGAGTAGTTAATATTATCTTCTAAGGTACGTAGTGTGTTTCTTCCTAGGCACACGAGGACCAGGCATAGGGCAGTACATTGAAATATGTTTATATATATGCACACAAATGAGCCTATATACAGTGATATTTCTGTCTGTAAATGTGTGACATAATATATATATATATATATATATATATATATATATATATATATATATATATATATATATATATATATGTTTGTGGTTATATATAGACCCCTTTACTCCAGACCTCTGCTGCTGGTAGCAGTTGTGAGCCCTGGTGCTTTGCACCACCTGCACCAGCAGGCCTATCACTATCTCTCACTACCACTAATACTTACCTCTGCACATGTCTGTAACTTTGCCAGCTGCCATGATTAATCTTATTTTCCTCCTTAGCTTAGGACCTGGCTGTGAACCAAGCTATTGTTTGAATTCAAACCTGGAAAGCGACCCGTAGATAAAGGATTTATAACAAGCTATCAAGACAAAGGCAGCCGCCAATAAAAATATATCCCATTCCCCAGTCAGGACCTTGCAGACTTTTCAGTATTTTCTAAAAGGTTAACAATGCCTGGCATGATGTGCGGCACACCTCAGTAACATGGTTTATTGCACATTGGCGTTGCCCTACAGAATGGCCCTTCTCTTTAATATCAAAGACCACCCGCGTGGAGCTGTCTCGATTCCTTTCATCTGCGTTAATCATTTAGATAACTGCCCCGAGGAGTACAACCTCGTGATAGGTGGGTCAGTTCTCCTCAAGGTAACAGATGGATTATTATAACACTGCCTGAGATTATTAAATCATTTCATCTGAAACCTTAATAAGGTCGAATGAAGAAGCAAAAATCTGATTAATTACTAACAATGCAAAGTATCCAATGGAAAATTATAATGCAGCACAAACCATCGGACGTACTGAGTTCTTATAAAGGGCTTATTACATTGAGCAATCAGTAAAGATATATTACAATCATTTTAAAGCAGCTTTTAAGAATTATGTTTGAACTTTCGTTGCAGACTCAGTCCCCTATTAGGTCTATAAGGGGTGGGAGCAAATAGCCTGTTTGCCCACATTGGCATGGAATGAAGCGGGTTAAACCCTACACCAGGATAGCCCCATGGTGAGAATATGCACACCTAATTATGGGCAGAAGTACCCCAGTGCAGACCAGTGCAGCTGCACCAGGGCCCTCACCCGAGAGGACCTTTGGGGTTGCTCCTGGTTTTCATACACTTTTCTGTCCCTCTCTGTCTCCTTGTGGCCCCTGGTAGCCATCTTGTGATTTTGTGTGGCCTTTAGCAGCCCTCCTGTGGAACTCTCTGGCCTTGGCGGCTCTTTGCGATACCGCAGCCCCCTCTGGTCCACCTTTGGCCCCTCCCTCCATGGCCCCCTCCTTCCCTTTCTCTCTGCATCCCTCTCTGTCTCCTTGTGGCCCCTGGCAGCCGTCTTGTGATTTTCTCTGGCCCTTAGCAGCCCTCCTGTGGAACTCTCTGGCCTCGGCGGCTCTTTGCGACACCGCAGCCCTCTCTGGTCCACCTTTGGCCCCTCCCTCCATGGCCCCTATTCCTCCTTCCCTTTCTCTCTGCATCCCTCTCTGTCTCCTTGTGGCCCCTGGCAGCCGTCTTGTGATTTTCTCTGGCCCTTAGCAGCCCTCCTGTGGAACTCTCTGGCCTCGGCGGCTCTTTGCGACACCGCAGCCCTCTCTGGTCCACCTTTGCCCCTTCCCTCCATGGCCCCCTCTTTCCCTTTCTCTCTGCATCTTTTTCCCTTCTCTTTCTACATTTTTCTCACCCTTTTTCTCTGCCCCATTCACTCTACTGTTTCCCATTATCTCCTTCCTTCTGCTTTCCCCCTCTCCTTACTGTTCTTCTTTTTCCATTATTTCTATCCACTTTACTCTCCTCTTCTTCCCCTTCTTCCCTCTTACTGTAACATTATTACAGTGCATATAACATGATACAGTAACCCCAACATTCATTATTGTGGCCCACAAAAAACATCATGTCACAGTCCCCACAAGAAGTTTCATGTCCATTTTAAGTCTTGGATATTAGTTCCAGATAACAGGGTTACTTGTAGGGTTAAGGAGAGCCCCAAAATCAGTCATGAATGTTTTTATATTATGAGAATTAATTAACACAATAAACTCCATGGCCCTCATTCATTTGCAATTTGGCCAATTGAATAGGGGTCTAAATAAGCACATAACATTTTTGTTTAAAGAAGTTTTTATTTAGTAAACATCTATCCAAAAGCAAGGTTTTCACTAACTAAAAACTTATTTAAAAAAAAATATGTTATGTGCTTATTTAGAGCCCTATTCAATTGGCCAAATCGCAATTGAATGAGGGCCCATATATCTATGTGGCTGTGGCCGATCCTATTATTAAGTGTACACAGATCCCTAGTTACAAACATCTGCCTTCTTGACAAACTCATTGCCTAATCACTTGTGGAATTGGATTTTGACGAGTAATGTGCTTATGACATGGTGATATTATAGGAGTGATCACTTTTAATTTAGCAGGTCAATATCCACCAAGTTTGACAGAAAAACAAACAGCCTTGTGTGAGTATTCGTACTATGGGGGAAAATTGATTTTCCACAAGAAGTGAGATTTTATGTCAAGCTATAATGAATTTTCATGAAGTCTATAAAGTTTTATTATTAGAAATCATGGCATTAAATTATTTCTACAATTTCTTTATTTGTTAGATGTTCTTATTTACCTGTCAGCATAAAATTAAATACTGTTTAAAGCAGCACATAAATAGTTTTAAAGAGTGAATATTTGCATAAAGTGTCAAAAGGACCTCTGTAGTCATATATTTCTAATATACACATTTGTATTGTTCTAGAATATAAAAAATAATATAGCCTCTAATTTATTACAGAACACAGCCAGATGGACCAGCCGCAAACGCAATCCTGCTGGTTGGGGTGATGTTCTGATTGGGAGAGTAGGGTATATTCACTTTGACCTTGGATCAGCTCAAGGAATGTTGAAGTATAGACCTTTTTCCCAGAGGAATGCCAGAAGAAATGGACAACAGATCTGTTGCTTGTCTCCAAATCTAGAATACCTTTATTGGTTAATGCATGCAGAATTCATATGGACAAAACAAGGAGGGGTACCATATACACATTCATTTTAGGTAAACAACCTATACAGTATCCAATAGCTGGAGTGGTAGCAATGGTGACATCAGGCTCAACTCCGCCAAGTGGTGGGCTAGGGGAACATGACAGTCATGGTCACATACAACCTTGGTGATGTCATTACAAGCTCCGGGGATAGTGCTAGTGTATGTGTTGGCCATCCACAAGTTGTATATACAACAATTCTGCCTGAATGGGCTTCAGCTCGCATTCCTGATACTTGTGGCAACCAACACCCTTGGCAGTTAGATTAAGGTGTCTGCTAGACGCCTCCTGTAACCCATGTTAACAACAGAGTTAGTTTACGCCAGTCGTGGCAACATGAGGAAAACCTTGCCCTAAAATATCATGGGAACTAGGTCAACTGATGAAAGCCAAGAACCTTTGAAGTAATGTTGTGGTTAACCGCAAAATCCCAATTGCTTGCCTTTGTAGTGTGGTTGGGATGTCCTTTGTTACAACCATATATTTAATTGGTTTCTAGGCTCAATTATCGAGCTCGGCTCACCCAGACAGGGCTTGATAAGAAATGGATGTGAGTATCCGATACTGTTCAGTCCTTAAAAGAGGTAGTGCCCCAAAACTTTGAGCACACAACTCTTAATCTATTTCAAAAACAGTGTCCAATAGAACATCATGGTAGGGAGATAAAAGTCCATCTGAGTTTGTGACAATACCCCCCACCCTTCCAGAAAGCCAAGGGTAGCATAAATCGTCATCCAGGTTAGTGCCATCTGGTCTTAGCCCTTCACTGGTCCTCCTGACGTCAATTGGCTCTATTGTAACAGCTGCCCATTGCCCCCAGCAACAGGATGCAGCCAACACAGTGGGTTGTGGTCGTTAAATTTACACCCATATGAGTAGTGTTGCATTTTATTCAGGACCCACACCACCGCTAGACATTCTTTCTCAATGCTTCATAGCTCATTTCCCGAGCTAGGAGGTGGCAGCTGATAAAGGCTACTGGATGTTCTTCACCATGGGCTTTCACATGGCTGAAGATGACTCCAATGCTGCACAAAAAAGGAGCTGCCAGAATATGATGGACATTCTACAGTGGGGAGAAGGTGTGACACATGATAATGACAAGTCGAAACATTTAGGGTATCCGTTTCTCAGCATGATCGGTCAGGGGCTTCTCTAGTGCACTGTAGGGAACAAATTACTGGTTATAACCTGCTGTGCCCAAAAGGCCATCACTTGCTGTCTGCAGGTTGGGCCAACTATTGATGGCTTCTACCATAGCAGGTTCTGGGTGTACCATAACTCCATCCCCCCAATGACCTAGCGACCTACTGTATATCAGTGTATCAGGCATTTGTCCCATGGAATGGTTAATAGTGCTTGTTGAATGCGTTCTTTCACTAGGGCAAAGTGCTGCAGAGGGTCTTACCCTATGTTGTCTAGGTAAGAATGGGTGACGTACTGATATCTTTGCTACATTATTATCCTTTATTTGTAACGCGCCAACATATTCCATAGTGCTAGCATCCTATTGACTAGACTTTTCAAAAGTACCCGAGACAATCTTATCTGAAGAGCATAAACTAGTATAAGCCAAACAGAGTGGCAAAGGCCTACTTTTCTTTACTGGTTCAACAAGCAAAATGTGTCAATAGCCCTTGGACAAAACATGAATATTCGAAAAGGTAAGTCCCCGCAACTGATATAACAGCTCGTCCGCTCTAGCTAACCGTACTTCTACTAGTCCAAGCAGAACCTAGTAGTGCCATTGTTTTTTGGATCAAACACTACCTGGGATACCCATGGGCTATATAATTAAAGTGTTATCTGAGTGGGGTCTGTCCTGGGGTCAGAACCTCATAGGCAATTAATGCACATAGAGGCAAATTGAACCAATACGTTGTAAAGCTACTACGGATTCTTGGGGTCAAGGCCAGGAATCTGAGATTTTGGTTTGAGCTTGCGCATGTAACCCTAATAGATCAAGTAAAGTTCCAACCTCCAGATCGTTGTACGCTGTCTGGAACATGCCCGTCACAAGGATGTCTTGGCTATGGTACAGCTTCAGCATGTTAATGTGCAAGTACACTCGGACAAACCGCATCAGGTCAGCAACTTTAACTCAGAACAGCAGTATGTATGGCCTTCTCCCTATCCAAGGACCTCCTGAGCAGATCCTGGGGGACCCTGACTCGATGAGCATACAAGCGCTCAAATGGACTATGCAGTGCATTTACAGTAACTGTCACAAAGTCCCCATCAGTATATCATAATTTCAACCAATTGTAATTAATGACAATGTATCACTTCTCCGGGTTCCCTTATGGCCCAATGGATAGGATGCAGGTGTTTTCACCATAGTTGAAATCCAGCCAGGGAACCAAGAGGTCACACTGGTCAGTACTTGGATGGGAGTCCACCTGGGAATACCAGGATCTATATGCTGTGACCCACTGAAGAAGGAACTGGCAACCCACTCCAGTATCTCTGCCATGAAAAGCATGGTGTGTTGTCCATGAGGTTACAGAAAGTCGAACACAACTGAGCAACGCCATTTACATTATCACTTCTCCACTGCAGAGCTGCCAAAGATTAAATCACACAAACTGTCTACATCATATCATATACACATATAATTGCTGGACTCTGCAATAGTCAGAGAAATTATGCTTTGGGAAGATAAAGATACATGGAAAATATTTATTTCTGTATTAAATAAGATTTGAAAATCCAATAAGATGTTTATTGGCTGGACACATAAAGTGGTACCAAGAGTCCAGTGACACAAATTGTCTGCAATATAGTCTGGATACAGCAGAGCTTCTGGTATAAAACCGATATTTATGTGTTTGTGCTGTTTCTATAAACACCCAACACCAAGAGAATAAACCCACAAGAGCTGAGCAACTGAGATAAGCCCGGAGAGGACTGGAGGAGGGTGTTTGTTATGTTGAGACAGGCCAGGAAGGTGTTAGGCTTTGCGGCCAGTCTGAGTATCTGCGGCCTGGGCTCCTGTTACAAAATAATTATCAGTGGGCTCCTATGTTTCGTACAGTTTGGGAAAAAAATCACGTGTTTGGGACAATATTAGTAGCTGTGCGAGAAAATCTTACCGCTGCTTGTGTCCTTGGCTTATCTGTTTTTCATTATTTATTGGACATGTCTCTGAATGGGGAGAGTTATCTTACTATGAGTCTCAGTTTAATTTATTTTGAATCAACAAATTGCTGTTCACTGTCACAGTCTTTCAATTAAACTGAATAGAGATGTAATATTGCACATCCAGTGGGTTGAGAGAGGTAAGTGTTCCATTTATTGGTGTCAGTTGCATTTTAATAAAAATAACACGACCCCCTATATGATCCGATCATTTATATATCTATTTAATGGTAGCCCTTTGTCACATTATATCAGATATACGGTTGGCCACACTTATTTACTACGGGCCTCATTGCGATTTGGCCAATTGAATAGGGCTCTAAATAAGCACATAGCATTTTTTTTTACAGAAGTTTTTAGTTAGTGAAGACCTTGCTTTTGGATAGATGTTCACTAACTTAAAACTTATTTCAAAAAAATATGCTATGTACTTATTTAGAGCCCTATTCAATTGGCCAAACTGCAATTGAATGAGGCCCTACAAGTTTTCAGCCATTAGGTTAAAGAGCCAATTGGGAAAGCACTCGCTAAGAGTTTCCATATTGGGAGATTCAGATAAGACTTGTTGAATTACTTATCTACTGAATGCTTATCTAGTAATAGCAAACAATTACTCAGTTTACAGAGATTTTGCTTCAAATTGGACCCAGTCTCATTAAGCAATTATAGTTACCCAGAGCTTAGACTATCTATTAGCCCAATAATAACTCAATTAACTTTGGTAATCTATAGGGTTTCCTGGTGGTCCAGTGGTTAGGATTCAGTGCTTTCACCGCAGCGACCTGGGTCAGGCAATCAATAGGTCACACCACACTGATTTATGCGGGGTTGGACTTGGTCAGTACTTGGATGAGAGACCACCTGGGAATAACAGGAGCTGTATGCGTTGCCCCACTGGAGAAGGAGCTGGCAACCCACTTTAGTATCTCTGCCATGAAAGCCAAGTGGATCAGCATGGTGTGTTGAGGTCCATGAGCTAACAGAGAGTAGGACATGAATCCAACGCACAACCTACTTGACCATATCATGAGAAGACAGGATTCCCTAGAGAAGACTCTGATGCTGGGAAAGGTTGAAGGCACACGAAGAAGGACGACAGAGGTAGGGATGATAGATGAGGTAATTCAAGCAATGAACATGAGCTTGATGGTGCTCAGAGGTGCAGTGGCTGACAGATGTGCCTGGCATGCTACGGTCCATAAGGTAAAGGAGAGTTGGACACGACTGAACAACTAAACATCAACAACCTACTTTTTATTGCTATTGAATTTTTTTAAATTGATGCATATTTCACCTTTTCATACAATACTGTTATTCCTCAAACATTCCTTCCTAAAATCTGGTTGTTCTTAAAGGGCCAAAAATCATAAGCACCCTCAAAGGACAATAAACAATGTCAGCTTCTTCATTGGCTTCTTTAGACATTTTAACTGCCAAGGGAGTTATTTGGTATTGCAGTAAAGATCATATAGAAGCATTTAGATGGAGCTTATAATTTATTGTCCATCCAGAGCTTGTTCCTTTAAGTTCAATACATTGTGTGGTGCAGTCATCTTCTGGGATATGGAAGTTTTCTGGATTTTATTAGGTATACTAGGAAATTGCCCGTCAAAAATGATGGGATTATAATTGTAAGGCTGGCAATCGTGTTTGCCACACAATGTGAGGCTTTTGGTCCTCTGAGCACCTTCGACGCTCATTGTGAGCCCCATGATGAGCGCCTTTGTCGCTCATCATGTGTCTCGCAATGAGCGCCTTTGGCTGCGCTGCTGGCGAGCCTTGCTTTGTGACCACTGGCTGCAATGAGCTCCTTTGGCGCTCATTGCAGCCTAAGTATTGCGACTTTGGCGCTCATTGCATCCTTAGTACTGCGCCGGTGGCTGCAATGAGCTTTGCTGGTTGGTCAGTGTAGTGTCCTAGCCTATCAGGGACCCCGTCTCAGCAGCATGTTACAGAATGTTGCTGAGAAATGGTCATGGATTGGTTAGTATGAGACACAGCCCACCCAGCACTACAGAGTCTGTGTCTCATACTAACCAATCCGCGACCATCTCTCAGCTGAGACTGTATGATTTAAGTAAATTATAAACCTAGTAAACTATATTAACCTTACATATCTCTTTACATATCTCTTTAAGGCAAATATATGGCTGCAGTGCTATAAAAGCTACCACTGTGGCATTTATAAAAACAAAACAATTAAAAGAGCTGCAAATAAAAACGTTTGACACATAATCTAGTTCAGGGGTGTCCAAACTCGGTCCTAGAGGGCCACACCCAGTCCTGGATTTGAAGATATCCTTTCTGTGCACAGGTGAGTCAATCAGGATGACTGAAGAAGAGATTGACTCACCTGTGCACAGCAGGGATATCATCAAATCCAGGCATGTGTGTGGCCCTCCAGGACCGAGTTTGGACACCCCTGATCTAGTTGATTTGGACTGCTCTGCATGATGGGAACAACAAGGTCACACCACCCTGAAACCATGCAGGCAGGGCCGGATCTACCTGTTTGGAGCCCCTAGGCAGTGAAGTGGAGGAGCCCCAGCGAGTGAGTACACAAGGTATGCACGCACCCATTTTTGCCATTTCTGTGCGTGTAAGTTTTCCTGCTGTAGCTCTCTTGCTCTAGGTGGTTACCCCATAGTAGCCAGTTAATGGACTGCAGCATTTAAGCCAGGAACATTTTTTTTAAAAAGGGGCGCCCCTCACAGGGAAGCGCCCCTGGGCAGCTGCCTAGTTGGCCTAATGGGTAATCCGGCCATGCATGGAGGGTTGGGTGTGGTCCAATCTTGGATGGGAGACCACCTAGGAATAACAGGAGCTGTATGCTGTGGCCCACTGGAGAAGGAACTTACAACCCACTCCATGAATACCAAGTGGATCAGTATGGTGTGCTGCGGTTCATGTAGTCACAGAGAGTCGGACCCGACTGAACGACGCACACACACATAATGGTACAGAGCTGTGTCCAGAGGACTAATCTTCCAATTTAACTCATTTTATAAAACTGAAACTTTTAGGGTTTTTTTTTGCCCAAATTCTGCTTTTTATTACATTTTCCAGTAAAATCCGCGGCTCGTGTAAAAATGCTCACTGTAGCAATTTAGTGACAACAGCCTGGCAAGTATCAGACATGCAATAAAAGCCGAGCATTTGGTGAGAGTCTGCTCCGAGCTCTGTCCTAATTAACTGCACATGTTGCGTTCCCAGAAGGCCTTGCTGCTGGGGCATACCGCTGTTCTTTTCTGCGTTGAAGAAGAGTTTTACTTTTTTTTTTTCAGCCTACTGATTTTTATTTCTCTTTTCCCCTTAAAGCTATAAAGTAACAATTTGCTGTGCTGGTAGAAATGACTCACTTTTTATTATAATAATGATCAGGGAGGGATTCTCGTTTTATGTCTAAACAATAGAACGTTATACTTTAGTTCACACATTTATAATCTTTCCTGTGTGTTAGATGTGACTCATTGGATGACCAGGAAACTGGATTGAAATTAAGGAAAATGCTGGAATGAAGCTTTCTTGGCCGGAAGGATATTCCTCACTGCCAGCGTCTTCAATGAGCCAGCCTGGATCGGCACATTCCCATTTGATTCCTATTTAACTCCTTAAGGAAGACTGTAGTCTCCTAGTTACAATATGTCGTCTTGAAAAACTGCATTTCATAAAAAACTAAATGCTTTTAGAAAATTAAATAACAATACAGCTTTAAATGCATATGGAAGGTTACTGGATGTTGTGTGTGTTTGTGTCGTTAAGTCGAGTACGACTCTCCGTGACCTCATTGAACGCAAGACACCATGCTGATCCACTTGGTATTGATGGCAGAGACACACTGGGCACATCTTTATGCCCATGGTCATGCTGATCCACTTGGTATTGATGGCAGAGATACTGGAGTGGGTTGCCAGTTCCTTCTCCAGTGGGCCACAGCATACAGCTCCTGTTATTTCTAGGTGGTCTCCCATCCAAGTACTGACCCAGCCCAACACTGCTTGGGTGGTGTGACCTCTTGGTTCCCTGACTGGAATCAAACCCAGGTTGCAGTGGTGAAAGCACCAAATCCTAACCACTGGACCACCAGGGAACCCATCTGATGTTACTAAGTATATCATATCCCTGTGTATCTATCTACTTTTATGTACTTTATTATATTAAGAAGTGCATATAAGCTCTGTCTAAAATCAAACAAATAGTCCCTGTATGGGTCTGCCCACTATGTCATATGCAGACACAGACTCTGTAGTACTGGGTGTGCTGTGCCTCATACTAACCAATCCGTGATAGGCTAGAATATTTCACTGCCCATCCAGCCCTACAGAGTCTGTGTTTGCATACACTGCAGCAGGAAGACCCATACAGGGACTATTTTTTATTTTAGGCAGAGCTTATAAGCACTTTTCAATAAAATAAAGTACATGTCAGTAAATAGATTCACAGGGATATTATATACCTAGTAACACCCCAAAAACTTCCATATCCATTTATATGACAAAAGTAGAGTCTGTTACATTTAAATGTTCTCTAAAAGTTATTTGCTAATGATTTTAATGTATTGAATTCTTCCCAAACATGTGAAGTTCGTCCAAAACTACAGAATATAAGGATCATATGCAAACCTCCCAACTGTCCCTCTTTTCAGGCAAAATTCCCATAGTCCACTTAACCAACCTTATGTTTTGAAGGGAAATCCCAAATTTAAGAGCAAAACCCTTCTTTCCGACCACTTTCAAGATGGAGGGTTTAACGCATTATACAGAATAGTGGTAATATTATCGAATAATGCATACTTTTTCAATTGTACCTCTTTGGCCATTTCAAATGTTGGGAGGCATGTGTCATGGACGATTTGGGGGCCATGAGCTCAACCGGGTAAGAAGTCATTGCAACTTTACTAATGATGGGACCCCCTGCACCCCACAAGTAACACTGCATGGCTTTGTAAGAGGAGAGCAAAACACAGGCCTGGGTTATTAGTGACCTAAACAGATAACCCTGGATAGAAAATGTGTAATGATAATAAAAAAAGCAAGACCCCTCTATACATCTGGAAATCATGTGGGTGAGGGGGGATAGCACGCTATTTGCCCTGGAGGATGGGCAGGAACTGGGGGGAAGTCTTTGGTGTTTTGTTTTATCTGAAAATGTGTCTTGAAAGAATAAAGAAGTGCCAGTCTGATTTTGGACACACTAAACAAAGGTGGTGTCGGAGTCTGCTTGTACTAATCAACGGTACATGGTGTGTGATTCTTATATCCTAAGAAAAGGGGTCTGATGGTCCCTGCCTCTTCAGAAATCATGCTATCATTAGAAGTGTCTGCTGGTGCTGAGATTTCCAATGACCCAAACGGTCCTTGTTGGTAGTTAACCTGTAGTCTATAGCAGGCGGGCTCTGGGCAGTAATAGCCCGTACCATGCGGATCTTCAAACTATGGATATGGTACAATGCTGCAGTGGGATCCACCATTTGTGTTTCTGCTGATCTGATTGTACAAATAAATAGAGATAAGATATGGCAATCCTTATAGCTAGTGCTTTCAACAGAACCACTGTAAATCTCATTAGCTTACTAGGAACTGTTTGGATTATAAAACTCTCATGATAGGTATGGAACAATTTTTGTTTTCATTCAATTATGTCCGACTCATTGTGACCGTATGGACCACAGCACGCTAGGCACATCTGTCAGCCACTGCCCCTCAAAGCTCCATCAAGCTCTTATCAATTTCTTCAATGACCTCATCTATCTAATTGGAGCAATTAGTGATGACATAATGTGCATTTAAGGAAAGCTAAGAGCCACGGGAAGGAGTCACATTGTTATCTCTGCTTCCTGTCTGATCAGTTTATGGGGTTATGAGTTTTAAGCATGTGATGACTATTATATCTTCTGAAAGTCTAAGAAGAAAAAGTAAATGATTATAGGGCCCCTTTAAAGGAATTCACTATGAAGTACAAAGCTCCCAGCAGACCATTCCAAGCTCAATTTCACAACATATTTTCTGTTCTTTCTTCCAACAAATGCTCTGTGTGATACATATATCATTGTTTATCTTGTTTTATCTCATATGGCCATTTTCCATGTGGCTCAAAATCAAACACAATTGATAACATGCCTAGAACGATCAAGGTCCAACTTTATTCCTACTCTCCTATAAGAACTAATGGAAATCAGGCAACAATATACACAAGAAGCCCCCACTGTAGTCCAGCCAGTATCTGGGGTAACAGTATCTATTGTGGAAGATGGCCAATGTATATCTCAGTAAACAAGCTGAAATCTGCTGATATTTTGTCTGTAATTTTCTAATTGCACAAAGAATATTGTCAAAAACAACCATTTAAGAGTAACCAAACCTATATTTGTTGCAACGAACATGAACAGAAAGCTAATAGGACATATTAAATGGTATTAAAAATTGCATTATCTTTTCATCTTTTTATCAGTCATTGAGCCATTCTGGTACCCATCCAACTCTGCTACTTATTCTTGTGTTAGTCTAATCACTTGCTAATTACTCCGTCCATGCTCAAAGGGATTGAAGATAATTGGATGAGGAGATGAACACTATTCCCATGAACAGAAACCCACAGCTTTCAAACACTATAAGTATGTATGAACCTCCAGGGGGTAATCGGCATGTGATTCAATTCTAACATAAAGATAAGAAGCAGAGGATCACAAAGGCGATTTGCAGAAACAAATGACAGACCCCAATGTAAGTTTACTTGACGAAAATAAGATTTCCAATAACATTCAGTTGGTATGGGTACAACTCACAAGGAAGATTATATTGAGGAACACTTCAATAGGGATGATATTAGTAGGGAAAAAAATGGGAACATGATAAACATAATGTAACCTATGACCTTGTTTTTGTCATAGAGAGTGGATGGAGCTCTGGTATGGTGGTTCGTGGGTGAGCTCAATAGTGCCACAATTACAAGAGGTTCTCCTGACTAACCTCTTGGTGCTGGGCCATATGCAAGTCCAACTATGCCACCAGGTGCTTATGTAGAATTAAAAGAGCCTGATGGTGGGTGACTAGAGGACCTGCCTCCTGAAAAAACAACAATATGGTAATGTGCAATACAGTAGACTATGAGAATGCAGATGGGAAACCACTAAGAGGTAGGCCCAGCTGGTCTAGGCACACAAAGAAGGAAGGAATGGACAAAGCCTTAACCCTCATTATTGACTGCTATGCTTCTCCCAAAAATACTTGATAGAAGGGGCAAGAACCAATGTGTCCATATTGGGTATATGTACAGGATAGGATGAGGAATGAGTTGCAGGTGGAGGAATGAGGGTACATGATTAATCCGTGCATTGTTATCTCCAAACCAGTTGCTTGGTGTGAAGTAGTGCAATACTTCAATAACTCGTACAAGAACAACTCCTGATTGTTGGGGTAAGTAGAGGTCTATCAAGTCAGTGCCACAAATAAAGTCTACAAGGATGAGGAGAGTCTAACACTATATGTAAAACATGGTCCCCATGAGCACTGGAACCACAAAATGTTGCAAATCACTTCTTTATAGCAATGTAGCATGTATCCTGATTGAAAAGTTTACAGCTAATGTAGGCTACTGTACGTTTTCTTATTCTTGGAAGACCAGGCACAACATGTCTCTGATGCTGTAAGTAGGACCAAGAATGGACAGCATTAGAACTGACAGTCCAAGGCCCCCTCCTTTTCTCCATCTATACTTCCTCACTTGGTACCATAATAAAATATTTTGTGTCACGACCACTTCTTCAATTGGGCTTGCCCAGAACCTGGTTCTGACCAACCCAGCGGGTTGTGGGTTATTGTAGATACCCCTGAAAGCAGGGATACACCTAGTATTTAAGCACCACACAGAACCAAGGAACCATCAGAACCAAGGTACGGGTCTGCAGAGCCACCCACTGCAACTCTAGTCAATCAGATGCAGCATCAATAGCCCCAATGTATAGGATTATTTATGCCCCAGAATAAATAATACACGTAAATGATGTCTATCCAAACTGCCAGCTCTTTATTAGCAAGGACAACTCATATTTATGAACAAGCACAACAAACAAACCATTCTCTTAGTCAGTTCCCAAGCTCTATTTTTCTCACCTTCATCAAGGATAAACAGAGCCCCTAATGAGCCCCAGGGCCCATATTAGGAATTTCCTCTCCTGTTCTTTTGTACTTGGCGGTGGGGGCGGGGGGCATCTGTTAATCACCTTTTCTTCATTGCTCTGTCAACTTTCTCTATACTCTGCAGGGGGGAACAAAGCCACCAAAGGGACGGAGCCAAGACGTCTGAGGATATGTTCTGTTTTTACAATTGGTTAATGTAGCACACTAGTGTCATCTCTGTTCTCTTTGTCCAAGAGCCACATTATCCAGTGGGCAGTATTACAAATCTACTTCCCTCCCAGACTGTGTGTCTACCTCACCCTCTTTCCTGTAAGCCCCCTGACCTCTACCCTCTGCTGTAAAACTGAGCCCATTCCCCAATATTTCAGGCGGTATGTTTTATTATATTTCTTGGGGAATACCTGTTATTTTTAATACTAAACATGGTATGGGGATTCCCATACTTAACATTACATACAGTACATAAGTCATATATATGCCACAGTCATATGACAGGCACCATTACCCACCCCATGACAACCGGGCAACACCAGTCCACATTAATCCAGGGCCCCCCAATAGTCCAAAAGTGCCCAAAAGTCCAGGGGGGCCTTCTGAACATGACATTTTGCATTTCAATACTATCTATATGCTGATGACACCCAATTCTACCGATCTACACCACAAGTATCCCCCACTTTCTACCATATTCTCCTGGATGTCAAATCAAACTCAGTATGTCAAAGACGGAGCGGACCTTGCATGTTACATCAGCGCCAGAGTGGTCCAAAGTGAGAACTGCTGTACACCCCTCCCACTGGTCTGTCACAGGCTCTGTCCTATTAAGGTGAATTAGTACAGTTAGCACCATATATATCCATAATAATATATAAGCATAAAGAGTGTTATACAGACTTGGGGGTGGGGGGTAGGAGACCAGAATGGAGGACCTGGGGGGAGTGGGTCCCCCATTCTGATCTCCTACCCCCACCCCCCAGGTCCCCCATTCTGATCTCCATCCCCCCACCCCCACCAGGTCCCCCATTCTGATCTCCTAGTCCCATACCCACCCCAAGTCCTCCATTCTGATCTCCTACCCCCACCACAGGTCCCCCATTCTGATCTCCTACTTCCCACCCCCCACCCAACCAGGTCCCCCATTCTGATCTCCTACCCCCCCTCCTGGTCCCCCATTCTGATGTCCTACCCCTCCCCCTCCCCCAGGTCCCCCATTTTGATCTCCACCCACCCAGGTCCCCCATTCTGATCTCCTACCCCCCCCCAGGTCCCCCATTCTGATCTCCTACCCCCCAGGTCCTCCATTCTGATCTCCTACCCCCCAGGTCCCCCATTCTGATCTCCTACCCCCTCCCCAGGTCCCCCATTCTGATCTCCTACGCCCCTCCCATTCTGATCTCCTACTCCCCCCCAGATCCCCCATTCTGATCTCCTACCCCCCACACCCCAGGTTTCCATTCATATCTCCTAACCCCCCACCCACCAGGTCTGTATAACACTCTTTATGCTTGTATATCATCTTTGATATATATGGTGGTAAAAGTACTAATCAACCTTAAGAGGACAGAGCCTGTGACAGACCAGTGGTAGGGATGTACAGCAGTTCTCACTCCGGACATACCTGGTGCTGATGTAAAAAGCAAGGTCTGACTAAGCTCCTAATCTTCCCATCCTCTTCCACTCCTCACATATCTCTCACCATTGAAAATGCCATCATCACACCCATCTCTCAGGCCCATTGTCTCAGGGTTCTACTGGACCTTGCCGTCTCTTTCATTTATCACATACAATCCATCACTAAATCTTGTTATTTTCACTCACAAGACACAACTACAATTCTTATATACTCTCTTATCATATCCATCTTGATTACTGCAACTCTCTCCTGCTTGAGGGTTGGCGGCAGTAAGAGTCTGTGTTATCATTGACAGTCTTCGAAACATCTTATTACAAGAAACACTCATTAATAGTGTTAAAAATCCTTTAACGACTAAAACAATATAGAAGTTTAGCAGTTTAGCAACATCAGCTTACTCCTAGGTGATTGTAATTCATTGGCGTGAGCTCTGGGCAATGATAAAAGGTGTCATAAATATTTTATTGCATGCACAAACACAACAATAAAACAACAGACTGCTTTAAGAAACAATGATTGCACTTGTAATTTGTGAGGAAGAATAATGTGCAACACTCAAAAGAACATCGGGAGACTTATAGACTAAAAGGAAGTTTTCCGATTTTCATTTAAAAAAAAGATTTATTGTTTTTGTTTTAATTATTAAAAATGATGAAGGCCAAATTAGTTTTAGAAAACATAAATAATTAAATAAATAATTATATATTATTGGTTCAAAAATAACCTTATATTTTGCATATTTTAATACATTTATTCTTTAATGCATGCATCCATTTTCCTATTCTTGTCTTTTGCTGCTGCCTGTTACTTTCTAAAGTGGGTGTGTCCTTTTAATCTAGTGAGCTTCACTTCAGTGCTGGTGAGAGCACTGACACATGTAACTGCCACATTCCCACTATATAGTCATGAACTCCCTGTATATTCAAAATCTCCTCCCACCTGAAAAGTTGATCTGCCGAGTCCTACATGGTAGATTCTACAGCAGTAAAGTAGATAATAAATTAGAGGCTGTATTATTTTATTACATTCTAAAAACCTGTAATTTTTCAAAATAGTACATTTTAAAAATATGACCACAGTGGGTCTTTAACAAAGTATTTTATTTTTGGCTGCTAGCCCTAGCATAATATGTTATCAGTTATTTATTAGTATGTTGTAATATTTGAGCTGACTTTAAAAAATAAGGATCTCAAAAAGTGCAGCTAAGCTTATGATGGACCTAAGGGCAGGAATAGGATTCTGAGCACGATTAAATGTATTGGTGTCTGAACAATTCTGGAGACACAATTCATCCTAAGATACTTTTTATGGAAGGAACGTGTAAGGACAGCCATAAATAATAGGCACTTGGGATGCGGCCATCATCTGTGCTCTGAAAAAAGAGACCTTCATGTAATCTCTCTACATAGATCAGAAAAGGGTGGTAGTTAGGAAGACGGATTCAGTAAATAGATACAAGAAGGACTGGGGATATGCCTAAAAGGGTTAATTAGCTATGGCGGTTGAGTAGAAGACAACCTCTGCCACACTCCTGGTTGTAGATGATATTTCCAGATGCCTTCTACGGTTACCCATTGGCTGGTTTCTTATGGAAAGAAAGGAGACCATTTATCGATATGATGACTCTCAGATGCTATAGATGGTGATCAACCATCTAACCAACCATTGCTTATGGTATGGGTGCATCTTCAGAGACTCCCATCATGAAGAGAAAAGTGCCATGAGATCCTCTAAGAAAAGAAGAACTTCTCATTTCACCCTTCCTGTAAAAACTGTGACCACCTCATCAGTTATTGGAGGGATGGAACTCAATACGATCCTCTATATCACCACCACAAAAATATTACATGTATGAGGGATCTCATTGAGCTATTTATATCAGGGTGATGTGATCACTATAAACACGGAGATCTATTGACCATGGAAGATCTAAAAGACCAATTACACCACCCACACAAACTCACATAAGATATCTCTAGTTAAAGTCTAGTTAAGGAAGAGCTCAAAAGGGAACCTTACACACATATATATAATTATTATCACTTCACCTCACAATCCACAATGGCGTTAATGAGGTTAGAGACCAATAATTGATAATTAGTCTCTGGAGATTCCACATAAACGTAGAGAGTAAAAAGAAGATGTAGATTAGAGTTGGTCCATATTTGTTTGCTCATTGTGACCCAGAACATTTCTAACAGGGCGATATTTCATGTAACTAATTGAATTTTCATTTATCTTTGCACTAATTTTGTTGATAAGTTCCTCTATAATCAACCTATAATTGTGACTAATGGTTATAGTTTGTATAAAGTCGCCATCCCTAAGGTCCAACAGATAAGGTCTCAGGTCCTAAAACCAGGTACTGAGAATCACTGATCTAGATGGCAGAATCAAGAAGTCTTGAGAGACATAAATTAGATCATAATAACTGCATTATATTTTTTAATAACTTATTAATTCTTCCTCAACATTCAGTTGACTAAGAATGTATACTACCCATTTGTTGTGGTTCAATTCTTCAATGGTGGCCATATGGATGCAACATGCCAGGCACATCTGTATGTTTCTGGTTGTGCCCCATATGGTTTTCATGGTAAAGCTACTGGAGTTACCAGTTACTTCTGACCTCTATGCTACGACCTACCCATCTTGGGTGACCCTACATAGCTTCATTGAAGTACACAAGCCCCTTCACCACGACAAGGTAATGACCCAGAAGGGGATACTACCCATAGTTATACCATATTTGATATTATTTTTACTTTCAAGACTCTTGTTGACAAGGCTTTTTAATTTTTAATTGAATCCCAATATTTGTTCTAAAGTATTATTATGGGAGTTTCTGTTGGGTGTCACAAGGATCACGCATGTTTATACAGATGTTTGTACAGCTTAACTCCCCTCCTTATCTTTATTGGTTTATTGATAAGGACACACTAGGATAAGAGTAAAGAAAATATTTAACTTATATAAAATTGTCTAAATGTATAAGTCTTTGCTATATTCAGCTGAATACCAATGGGTAGTCAATAGGATTTAAAGACAAAATAAACTGAAAGCCATAAGATTTTAATTGTTTTTTTTATTTTTTTTAATTGTTTTTTTTATTTTTTTTATTGTTTTTTTATTTACTTTTTAAATGTACTGTTCTGAGTGTTACCAGTCCTGTGTTCCTACTAATAACAAAACTACCAAAATGTACACTATATTTGAACGTCATATTAACTAAAATGTCATTGTGATTTGATCAATGACCTCAGAAGTCTGATGAAATGTTTAATACAGTGGGTGGGGTGAAACAATTCAATTTCCTACTATAAGTCCATAAGGTGTGTTGCGGGCCATAAGGTCACGGAGAGTAAGACATGACTGAACGACTAAACAACAACAAACTACATAAAATGAAACAATATGGGCACTGTATGTGGTCCTTTAAGGTTTTTTTTTATCTCGCTGTATATTTGTGCCTTATCTGTTCCTTCCAACCTTCAAATGTTTCTGTTACTATGTGCAAGTAGCTCGCTGTGTAATTTTTCATTTAAAATATATTTTGTTCCTGAAAATAGCAACCCAGGGAGCCTGTGCTATTTGCCACAGATATTCTTATCGCTAAGTAAGATGGATGGCTCCTTTTAAGAGCTGTGACCCTGCCCAATTGTTTTAAGATATTTTCTCTGTACAATAATCTCAGTGGACTAAATTGCCACAGGGCACTTCATGACCTTCCCATTAAAGACTTTTCTCACCACACTGCTGTGATTTGGTAGAAACAGCTTATGTAGAAAAATGTCAGCAGGCATGAACTTATACTTAAATGGGTATTGAAGGTTTCTGGATTTTACTCCGTATATAATATACCTGTGTATCGCTTTACTTTTATGCACTTTGTTTTATAAAAAAAAAGTGCTTAATAGCTCTGTCTTTAGCATCTAAAATTAACACAGACTCTGCAGGGCTGGATGTGTAGTGTCCTAGCCTATCAGGGACCTCGTCTCAGCAGCCTGTTGCAGCATGCAAAATATTATTTGTTTTGATTCATTGGTGGATTCAGATAAGATCTCAGCAAAAGACAGTATATTTGCAAGCCTTGCTTCCTTGCTCTGTAACCGCTCCTTTAAAAAGGAAGTATGACTATCATGGCAGCTTCTATGTACTAGCGGAGTCTGTGAAAACAAAGAGCCTTGTTCAATTGAGGCATCGGGAGATTCGGGCTTCAGAAATGGAGCCCATAAGTTGCTATTCAATTGGCGTCATTTTGTGGGCTCCGACAAGGTTACGGGCTCCTGCCTCTGATTCCTTGCAATGGTTAGCATTGCAAGTCAGCCCGTCCAAGCCTTTGATCTTTCATGGCCGTAAGAGTTATGATTGCAAAAATCGCAAATCACTATTGAATTGCTCCGCTTCCCCCTCGCTAACCACTTCGTTGAGGCCACAAATGGCAAAAGTCGGTCCACAAGTTATAAGTTCCAAGGAGGACTCGCAAATGGCTTAAAGACCTGTCCGGAGCTCTTTAAATGCAAATCAATACTGTACTTCAAAATACGGGGAAAGTGATGATAGACATTTTAATTTATTGCACGACAGTCTCAAGACCGCAATTCGGGAATCAAAATTAATTTATTTTTATGTTTCAATTCAGGGTTTGATCGATCTCGGGAATCAATGAGTTAATACATATCAGGCCACCCACATGGACTAGAACATTGACTTCATTCATTTTTATTGTTTATTATGAGATTGCGGGTTTGCAGGGCTGATCGCATATCAGACCCCGAATCTCTAGTTGATTGACATGTCACCTCCATGTTTCACTGGCGAAATGATCATGGTCTCATTTTCTATTGGCTGTTCCTAACTCGGGAGTTACGGCCTTGCTTAATTGATCATGTTCAAGGTCGCAAATGCTACATACGATGGCGTGGTTTACGAATTTTGCTATCGACTCCTATCTTGTGGTCCTGCCAAATTGAATACCTCCATAAGTCGCGGATGCTGCAGGCCCCCAGCAGGCCCGCAGACATATGGCCTACTTCCCCTAAATCGCAGCCTCCGAATTGAATGAGGCTTAAACACGCAGAACATCTTTAATGGTCTTGGATGCCCTGATAATGTGGTCCAGTACGACAAAATATGTATATGCCCGACCACTCATATACATGTTTACGGTGAATGCAGTATTTTTTTTTTTTTTGTGGCGTTCCAGACTCTCCGTGACCTCATGGACTGTAACACACCATGCACATCATTATGTCCATGGTCATGCTGGTCA
This sequence comes from Discoglossus pictus, assembly GCA_027410445.1. NCBI lineage: Eukaryota > Metazoa > Chordata > Amphibia > Anura > Alytidae > Discoglossus > Discoglossus pictus. Next base: position 458,767,882 of record CM050164.1, read on the forward strand.
TGCTTGTTATTCATGGCAGAGATACTGGAGTGGGTTGCTAGTTCCTTCTCCAGTGGGCCACAGCATAGGAGCTCCTGGTATTCATCGGTGATGTCCCATCCATGTACTGACCAGGCCCAACCCTGCTCAGCTTCAGGGTGGTGTGACCTCTTGACTCCCTGACTGGAATCCAACCCTGGTCTCAGTGGTGAAAGCACCAAATCCTAACCACCGGGGAACCCAAATGCAGTATTACACTATACCTATTTGCCATACTCTATTTTTTGCTTTCTTGAGATATTTTGTGATTAGTCTGACTAGACGCCTAAAGAGAAGGTCCACAGAGCACTGAAATCAATCAAGTAGACTCTTAGAAACTTCAAGAAGTTGGCGTGCCCAAAACAAAAGAGCAAGTACCGTCAGATATCTCTCTCATAGAGCAACATTTATGCAAAGTTGAACACGTCAGAACAGAAATATAAGGATTCCATAAGGATATTCTATAATCGTCACATAATCTATGAGTTTATATTAAAAGATATGGACGTTGTATTTATCCACTAGGAGGGCTTGCAGGACCATCAGTTCCGTATTGTTGGTCGTCATCGTCACCATTCAAATAGCACACAGCTCCTACCTCCAATCATTTTCAGTGGATTAATGGGACATGGACAAGATATATTTTGCACTTTTATTGATTGATCTTTACATTTCTGAGTGTAAAACAAAAGTAAAAACCCTATTTTGGCTTTAAAGCCAATCACAAGATTTCTGCAATGCTTTGTGATTGGTTGAGAAGCAGAACTAACAAGGGGAGGATACAACATGGATTCAGTACTTCCCTTTGAGACAGCTTTGCAGTGACTTTAAACATTTTAAAATATATTTGATTACTGTAATTACATTTTATTCATTTAATTTTGTTTATTTGTTTTTTAGTATTTGGTTTAATTTTAAAATGTATTATTTAATTTTAGATATTTTTTTAAATATCTCTTTGTTGTTGATAAATGGAAATTAAAATGTCACTTTTCTATGATCCTTTAAAGCATCGCTGTATTTTAGGAAAAATATGAAGTTTGTGAAGTATGAAATTAAGAAAATTAGCAGATTTGGAAGAGAAAATATACATTTTTGAAGATTTTGCTTTCACATAGAACGTTTCCACCGTGTCTGACTTGAGCAATATCTAATAGCTTGGAGACCAAGGGCCATATTAAATTCCAAGCCCGTAGTGGCACCGGTACACCCGCAGAGCCTGAAATTTGGCACCGGTACACCCGCAGAGCCTGAATTAGCCAAGCCCGCAACAGACGTGGCCGACATCCAAACCCGTAAACCATTCTTGTGCACGTTGGATGTGCGGCTGTGAACATGATCAATTAGTCAAACCCGTAGTAACGGTTTAGACGGAGCCAATGGTAAAAGAGATCGATATCATTACGTCACTGAAAAATGGTGGTTAGATTTCAATCCCTTACGGGATTTGCGATCGGACCCGCATTCCAGATATAGTGCAATATTAATAAATCAGTAAATATTATATTCTATTACATGCGAGTTCCATTATATGTATTAACACACTGATTGCCGGGATCGATATAACACGGAAATAAAAAAATAAAAAAATGTTTATATTGCAGATTTGCGGGCTTGATATGTTGTACTATTAATTGTAATACCTAACATCACTTTCCCTTTCATTGAAAATACAGTAGTGTGTATATATTTGCTTTTACAGTGCTATGGACAGGACTTTAACTCCCTTGCAGGTCCTCTCTAGTACCCGCAGGCTTTTTTGGCTCCATTTGCGGGTTACGGGTTTGACCACTAGTGGATTTGTAGCAATATAATATTGATTTGCGAACATAATATTTACGGGCTTGGCAGATCAAAGGTTTTGCGGCAACAGATTTCCGATTTTGACAGCCCGTAGGATTTTTCCGTCTGTAACCCGCAGATTGTTTGCAGGTAGCTGTAAGAGCCCAATCTAATAGCCGTAAGTCTAGCGGGCTCCGTTACAGGCTACAGGTTTTCACGTTGGGGGAATTTAATAGGGTTGCATGGACAAGTTCTTATCTACAGAAAAATCCCTGCTCCATCAGACATGCAAATGCCCATCTCCACAACCTTCACCAAAGTATCATGGATTCTTCTAGGGACTTAGTAGAGGAATTTATATGCCTAATTATGTATATGTTTGTCAAACATATACTTTTTATTTCACCATGCAGACGACCTTTACTTGTATTTCTTCATAATCAGAGCTAAAGTGGCAGTTTTTGTTGGATGTTTACCAGACTTTTTGGAGTTTGCAGAAAACAAATATAAACAAATAAAGCGGATATTAAACAGAAGACCACATACAATGCAGAAAAACAAATGCAAAGTAGACTGTATCCCTAGATTATCCAAATGGCTCCAAGGAGACAACGTGGCCTGTGTATGTGCCAAGCCAATGTACTTACTGATGCAGAGCAAGCACACTTGGAAGACGCATTTCATATATTCAAGTTGGAACACAGGTTAGTAGCATCCTGGGAGGTATGGCTGCTGCTTTACATACCGACAGAAGCTGGATGTTCAGTGGTATCTAATTACTACATTATGCTCCCTATTCGCTCAAAATACTAAATACTGAGCTGCTCATTTAGGTTTTATTCTGCCCTAGGCCCATTCAGGCTTGCACCTACCATATGCTCCAGTTACTATTACTCCTATCACATTCCCAAATTAATGTTGTAGGTGTTTTTAAGAACACCTTTTACTTTTATACATTCATAAAGTCAGAAATATCACTGCATATAGACATTTCTCAGCATATACACACACATTATTCCAAGGTACTGCAACCTGCTACCATCTTAATGTGCTGTCCTAGGCCTGGGCCTCCATATATCTCAGTTCAATTGAGCAATTGTAAGTTACAGTAGCCCGTAATGGAGGCCATACGTTATTTTGCTATTCAATTGTTGGTATTTTTGCTAGCTGCAAATGGTCTACGGGTTACGGGCTTGAATACGCCTCATTTAAGCCTTTGATCAAGAGTTACGATGGCTAAAAGCACGAATCGCTACAATTGCAAATATTCTGCAAATTTTTTCAGACCCGTTAACGGCAAATGTAGAAGGAAATCCTAAGGGTGCCAGATGGGACCTGCAAAGGGGTTAAAGACATAGCACTGTAGCACTGTAAAAGCAAATAAAAAATCAATACTGCACTGTAAATTATGGGGAAAGCGATGATAGACATTCAAATTAAGCTCGCAAATTGGCAATAAAAAAATTATTTTATTTTATGTTTCATTTTGGGGTTAGATCATTTTGGGGTTAGATCAATCTTGGGAATCAATGAGTTAATTCATATCAGGCCACCCACATGGATTAGAACAGTACCGGCATTCATTTTTATTTTTTTGCGTTTTCCGGTTTGCGAGTGCAATCGCATATTGGACATCTAATTGCTAATTGATTGACATGTAACCTCCATCTTAGACTGACGTAATGATGACGGTCTCATTTTCTATTCGTTACAGTCTTTCTCAATTGATCATGTTCACGGCCCAGAAATGCAACATACGATTGCGTGGTTTCCGGTTTCGGCTTTCGGCATGTAACTTGTAGGCTTGTTCAGTGAAATAGCACCGGAATTGTAGCCGATTGCAAGACATATACGGCCTATATACCACGAGATGCAGGCTTCGAATTGAATGAGGCTCCTAGTCTCTTAATATACTCCAAACCACCATCTCCAAACCACCACTGCTTCTCATTATCCATTATAACTTCTTCCCATTATTGCCCAAAGGACTCTACCTCTCTCTTTTAGACTCTCTCCTAGTATTCAAATGTTCTTGAATATCAACTTCAGAGAAATAGAACACCTGCCTCCTTAAAGAACCACTGTAGTCCAAGAAACAGTAAACTTGTTTGTCAAGCATGTAACAAACTAACAATATCTGTAGCTGAGTAAGACATGGACACAAACACATTTCTAGGTATAAGTTACATTTTTGAAGATTTTCTTTATGATACGGAAATCTATTTTGTGTTTGTTACGTCACATCCTGAGACCCGGATAACGGGGTGTGTGTTTTTAGCTATCAGTGGTAGGAAGGATGGGGGAGGTAGGGAACAGGGACATATCGGGAGTTTTTGTTAGATAATGAACATCACACTCCTTGCCGTTACAGGCCCTGACGCAAGATGTTGCATCAATAGATGCATCACAGTTCTCCATAAATGCATACACCCCTTTCACACACACACAACTCCCACCTACTTATCATGATTACCTCCAGGGTCCAGCAGAGGCATCAAAATCTGTTTTTTTTTCTAATTGGAAAACTAGCTGTATGACATGTTACCTGCCTGATTATTTACTAAAACTTTGTACATGTTCATTGTACAGTACTCCTTGAAATCCATCATCCACATTTCACAAAAGATCCTTTCTAGTTTTCATACTTCTTCCTCCATAATGCTTTAACATCCAGCTCCCCCTCATCTTATTTCACCACCTCTTTATGTTAATATCGTTATCATTACTTTATGAAAGCTCCAACATATTCTGTATTGTTAAGTGCAAAAAATACATAAAACAGTAATATGCATACTGGTACAGAGGGCGTTGAGGGTCCTACTTTTGTAAGTGCTTACAGTCTAAGGCCCCTATTTAATTGTCCAAATCGCAATTACTTGAGCCCGTAATTGAGCCCATAAATATTACTGATATTCAATTGGCTTCTTTTAGCTACTCAGATTCCAATTGTGTGTTGCAGGCTCAAAATGCGTTGGTGTTTCAAGCCTGTAAATGTAACCAGTGCTAAGGACGCAAAATCCATACTTAATTACAACAATTCAACAAGCCCATAATTGCCTTTAAACCCATAAATTACAAATGTATAAAAAAATTATACGAGATAGGAGCCGCAAATGGGTTAAACACCTGTAAAAGCAAAAAAACACACACTACTACACTTAAAAATACTTGGAAAGCAACAAAAGGAATTAAAATGAATTGCACAAGTCTCCAGCTCGCAAATCTTCAATAAAAAAATATTTGTTTATGTTTTATTTCCGTGTTATATCGATCCCCGAAATCAAGGAGTTAATACATATCAAGGAACCCGCATGGACTAGAATAGGTGATTATGATTAATGATTTTTATTGATTTCTAAATTTCTGGATTGCAAGTCCGATCGTGAATTGTACCTCTAAACACTAATGGGTTGTAGTTTAAACTTCATATTTTACTGATGTCATGGTGGCCGTCTCATTTGCTATTTGCTCTAAATTGTAACTTAGGGGCTTGCCTAATTGATCATGATCATGCACTGAAATGCTATGTACAGATTCGTGGTTTGTGTTTTCGCGCTGTGAGCCTGTAAATACGGGCTTGAGTCAATTAAATACAACAATATATGTAAAACATTTGGAACTCACAGCCAAAAGTTTAGTTTGAAGGTAAGTACGGGCTTGCAATTAAATGGGGTCTTACACATAAAATATAATAATAAAATAATAATCTAAGTACTACATCATGCAACTGCTCTACCCAGCTCTAGGCCCACTCAGATATGTGTCTCCCTCCTCTCCAGTGTTAGTTACATCTTTACTCTATAACTTCTCCCTTTTTTCTCCCATTTTCTTTGACCACAGCTTCTTCTCATTTTAGTTACTCTCTTGCTCTTGTGTTATGGATAGACTAAAAATGCTCATTCGTGGCTAGTTGATGAATGATGTTTGTTCTTCTCTAGGCTTCGACCTAGTTGGCTGGTAAGCTTCGTATTTAGGTTTTTGGCTATGTTAGACCCATTCAAACATGCCAAGTTCTTATTTCTGTTTGCTCTCCTTCCTCAAGATTCGTCTCTTCACTCTCTTCCTTTTTGCTTGCCCATTGTTCTTTCTTCTTTGATCCTCTTGACTTTGCAGTTTTTCTGGACATTATCTACTCTTTCTCCACTCTCTCTTCCTCTCTCCTATTCTCATCATTGCCTTAACCTATTTGCTCCTGGACCCCATTCGCTTCCTTTTCTTCATCCATACCCCTAAGTTTATTTTCTTCTATTTCACCTTTTATTTTTCCTACCACTTTCCCTCATTTTACATTGTAGTGAAGTGTGTTAAACTCCATAGCTCTGATGTATAAATGAATATGAGGACCACAAATGTGATAAATGGGTGACAATTGCTTGTTGCCCCTCTGCCCTTCTTACCCCTCACTCACATCCATCCTCCAGAGTCCACTCCAGGTGAGTTTGTGTTCCAAAAGAAATGCTTGTTTTTTATTACTAGGAAGGTGCCTGGCTATCATTTGATATCAAATTCCCTTTAAGAAGGAAATTGACCTTCTTTAACTTTGGTATAAATAAAAAGTGAAGGTTTCCCTTAAAGATTAAAAGAAGTCCACATTTTGCAGTTTGTTGTTGGTTTCAGCCAATCAGTTACTTTCACATCGACCATGTTCTAGCACAGCTCAAAGATAAAACATGGAAGATAGGGGGTGGTGCTTGTAGCCAACAGATTGCCAGGCTCTAGACTTCTGAACCTTATTAAGACGACCATTGAAGCATCATATTTATTTAATGCTGTTATAAAGAAACTGACTTTATAACATGTAAAATATTGTTAGAAGTTTTAAATAAAGTCAAAAAAGTATTATGTTTTTACTAATTATATTAAATTTTGCTTCAATGGCAGTAGACATTTTGCAGTTGTTCCAAACAGGATTAGACACTTTAGAGGGATAATGTTGACGCTTTATAAATAAAGATTATTTTTCTTATTGTTATTATTATTATTATTGTTATTATTATTATTAGCATTTATAATAATAATAATAATAATAATAATAATAATAATAATATTGGATTCAGATAAAGTTTCTATTAAGTACTGTTGAACGACTGCCGCTTTGAATTGCTCCTTGTGAATTGCATCTGTCAGTAGGATAACCACTCATATCATGCTACGGGCCAATAAAGCTGTCCAAGTTGGATATTCACAGACAAAGAGCCTCATTAAATTCCAAGCCCGCAGTTGCCTTCATACCGGCCATAAGTCTGCCTGGCTACCTGGCTGAAAGCCTAAACCGTAAACCATGCAACCGTATGTAGCATTTCAGGCCATGATCATGATCAATTAAGCAAGGCCATAACTTCTGCTTTAGAAACAGCCAATAGTAAATGAGACCGTCATCATTACGGCAGTAAAACATGGAGGTTAAACGTCAATCAATTAGCGTTTAGAGGTCTGATATGCGATCAGGCTCGCAATCCGGCAATGTTCAAAATAATAAAAATGAATGAAGGAAATGTTCTAGTCCATGTGGGTGGCCTGATACGTATTAACTCCTTGATTCCAGAAATTGATAGAACACAGAAATAAAACCTGAAAATAATATTTTTTTTATTGCCGATTTGCAAGCTTGAGTCTGTTGTGCAATTAATTCTTATGTCTTTAATCGCTTTCCACGTCATTTACAGTGCAGTATTGATTTTTTATTTGCATTAACAGTGCTACGGACAGGCGTTTAACCGCCTTGCGAGTCCTATCTGGTACCCGTAGGATTTTCTTCCACATTTTCCATTTACGGGTGGGAAAACATTTGCGTGCTTGAGGAATTGTAGCAATTGAATAAAGGATTTGTGATTGTAACATTTACGGGCTTGAAAGATCAAAGGCTTAGTTAGGATTTTAACAATCGCAGGTATTTTCAGCTTCTATCCTACAAATGGTTCTAAAAGACACCAATTTAATAGCAAATTAGTTTATGGGCTACATTACGGGCTCCAGTAATGTTCCAATTGCTCAATTGAATAAGGCCCATAGTCATTTTCGCATGGCTTACATTGCTGCTAAAGTAGTTAGTTTTTTTACATATTTTACAAATATGTGAACTTTTTCCAAATCTATGGTGGTCCTTTAAGCTGAATAATAAAAATTAATTAAAATATTGTATTTTTTACCTAGAAATATAAAAAAAAAAAAAATCGCTATAGAATAATGTAGCATGTGATACTATAGTATCTTTATAATTTTTCACATCCCCTTTAAAAACACAATAAAAAAGTTTGAACCAATCTGTACTTTGCATTGCGTTCTGCCAAGTCGAGGCAGCGTGTGTTTGTATAGCTGTAGAGTAGCAGCCCTGGGGGGAACTGGCACGAATAAAAGAAAATTTGATACCTCTCCAGGAAGTTCTTTAGGGTATTACATTATTAACAAAGCAACAAATTGCTTGGCAATGGAAGGAGCTTTGCCAGAGTACTTACATTACATTGTAATGAATTTAAACAAATACAGCAATGTGTGTGCCCTGCAGGAGCTGGGAACTAGACACAGGCCTAATGATAAACACTCATATAGAAGAATGTGTCCTCTTTTTTTCCCCCTTGATGATATTATTACATAGTTACATAGTAGTTAAGGTTGAAAAAATACTTTAGTCCATCAAGTTCAACCTTTTTAGATCTCCTCTGATCTGCAATATGCAGATTAGTTGTTAATTGATCCAGAGGAAGCAAACAGAAAAAACCCCATTGAAACATTACTAATTGTCTCAAAAGGGGAAACAAATAAAATTCCTTCCTGACCCCAGATACTGGCAATCGAATTCCTCCCTGGATCAATACTCCCTCTCTAATTACCCAGGATAACCCTGAATGCCCTTTCTACGCAAAATATACCCAACCACCTTTTTCCCCACCTTTTTAAAGTTATCTATCGAATCCGCTGTCACCACCTCCTTTGTTAGAGAATTCCACAGATTAACCACCCTTACTTTGAAGAGCCCTTTTCTTTCTTTAAGGTGAAATCTTTTTACTTCTAACCTCGAACGATGTTCTCTTGGCATTAAGAGCTCCCCTGACAAATTATTTATTTTTTATTTTTATCACTGAGGAAGCCATTTGTATGGCGAAACGCGTTGGATATATTTTTAGTATTTTATTTATATGTGTTACTTTTATCTGGCTTTTTTATTGTTTGCCATGATTGCACATTCCAGGGATTGGCATCCCAAATACAAATTACTGCCAGATGAGGATTGACATCTCTATTAAATAAGAATTGATATCTTTGGATTTAACCCTTCTACATCAAGGATCAAGTGCCCTGTGCAAGGATCGACCAGGCGCACTAGATACCTCATATCTTTGAGGTTATCAAATGTGAGTGGATCTACTTTGTTTTGTTTCCTGTGTGATTGTCTATTTGTTTTACCCTGCACTAGGAGGTGGTGCGCCGTCTTTCCCCCTCCCCTCTTTCTTCATATTAGTTTAGTGTCAAGACAACCAGCTCAACTATAGGCCGATGCTCAAACCTGTGAAAGTGAATTTAGTATTGAATAATAAATTGGTATTTTATTAATGATCCATAAATATTAATGATTATTATTATTAATGATCCATAAATAAAACAATCAGCTCCTCTTGTTAATGCAGTCTAGAAGTCCTTTAATTGCATCTATAAAACAGCACATACAATCTGCATGCTATAGCATACAAAATCATATATTTTTATACATAGCATTCCTTCCATTGCAAACCTAATTCCCCTTCGTGTATATGGTATCAGTTTACACGTCGCAAGCTATAAATGCGCAGGAAGCTGGTGCTGTGTAGATTAAACTAACAGCTCGTTATCAGAGATAGTAACTTGGTGTCACGCTTTGTGTTTCTTCTCATGCACAGCTGTCTGTCAGCGCTGAGGGTAACACACCCTATCCCTCATGAATTCTTCCTTTTAGTTCCAGCTCACAGGAAGTTGACATAATGCCTCAGAGCTGGGCGGTGGGTTATATGCGGGCTTTATTTGTAATCTCTTTATTTAGTATATACATGTCAAGGAAAGGAAAGTTATTCATAGCTTTAGTAACATGTCCAGGGTCTTAACGTACAACAGAAAATCACTATTTATGTAAAGGAGTAATATCTCTTTAAATCTACTAAAAGGGACTTTTTAGTAATTTTTTATGTTTTACATAAATATTTTTGTGTAACTTAATTTTATCTGCCTCAATGTAATTGTCATATACAATTTATATCACATTCATGTCTAAGAAGCCATCAGTAACAAAATCTCGCCTTGTGGAACTCCAGCTTTTATACTTTCTCTATTAGGGAGGGTGCCATGTTTCACAGCTGTTACCAAAGGGGAGAGTTTTACTCTACTATTATAATGCTGTTAGCAAGCAGACTGTGACATTGTACAACGCAAAGCTACCGCAGTCCTTAGGTGATCCTTTAGTCCATCGGTCAGTTCTCAGGGGCCGGTTCCCAGCTTGTTTAATAGAAACCTCTAAAAATGTTTTATCTACGACAGAAGCTAGTAACCGGCCCCACGCTGCTGCGAGGCATTAACCTTGAAACAGCTGTACGTTGGTGGAATTCCTAGCTTGTGTATATCTATCCTGAGCTTTGTGAAACAGCAGGCATATGCTTAAAGGAAGCCATGTTGAAAATGGTAATGGATTGCAAGAGCAAAGCCTTTGTGGGCACATTTGCATGTACCTGCCCAGATTCCCAGAATGCAGTGTAATAACAGTATTTCTCAGAATTCTGGGCAGGAAACAAGTTTTTTACTTGTTTTAGATGTTCAAATGTACTATTTAATGTACTATCCACTTATATTGTTATCTCTCTCTCTCTCTCATAGATTTTAAGCTATTTTCATGTGACCCTCTGTATTTACGAATGTGCTACCTTGATTTATCGATTTATCTGCCTTCTAATGTATATAAATGTCTATTCATTGTTTATTGTACCCTATGGAATCTGTTGGCGCTCTAAAACTACAATAATATAATAATGCTAAATACCTGTGAAGTATCTGAACATATTCATGTAACATAATCCTGCGCTGATTTGAAAACATTGGGCCTGATTCAATTGAGCTTTTGCACGCTACTGTAGCCCGTCATGGAGGTGGCAAATTAATTTGCTATTCAATTGGCGTTTTTTTGCAGCTCCAAATGGGTTAAGAGTTACGGCCTTGAAAAAATGGCCCGCAAATCGGCAGGAAATTAAATTTATTTTTATGTTTCATTCCGGGGCTAAAACGATCTCAGGAATCAATGAGTTAATACATATCAGGCCAGCCACATGGACTAGAACAGTATTGACAATCATTTTCCTAATTCTTTATTTTGTGGGTTTACGAGTCTGATCACATATCGGACCCCCAAACCTAATTGATTGACATGTAACCTCCATGTTTTACTGCCGTAATAATGGCGGTCTAATTTTCTATTGGCTGATTCGAAATGGGAGGTTACGGGCTTGCTGAATTAATCATGTTCCAGCCCGGAACTGCTACGAACCAGTGCATGGTTTACGGTTTCAGCTTTGGCACAGTAGCTTGCGGGCTTGAGCAATTGAATAGAATCGCAATCGGAGACGACCGGGAGCCCGCAACACACCCGCAGACATTCGGCCTACTACGATCGAGTTGCGGGCTTGGAATTGAATTGGGCTCATTATTATTTGAAGCTGAACGAAGCTCTTATTTTGCTGCTTTCCAACAAAACACTGTAGTCAACAACTCAGCTGTTGTCTGTTTCCAGGGTACAGCCGCCTGTGAGAGATTTGTGTTTCCAAAATCTGCTGACGTCCAAAGAATAAAACAACACTTAAATCATTATGGAATATCTCTGTAAACTTGCTTTATATTTAAAGGAGCAGCGCCATGTAAAAGGCAAGCTCTTGAACCATGAATGCAGAGCCATCCGTACACACGGGACACCTAATAATGGGCGGAGAGAAGCAGATCTGCTGCCATCTGTTACACTAAATGTCAAATGTAAGCTTTAAATACACTGATTTTGTTTTAATCTTCAAAATAGCATATTGCAAATATTGGACTATTGAGATGCTTTAAATTCATTCACTGTATGATGGTTAAAAAATAAGTCTCAATAAGAGCATAATTAGGCATCAACATTTTCATACGTCTTGTTTACGTCTTGAGTATAAGCCAAGTTTTTCAGCCCTTTTTTTAAGGCTGAAAAAGGCCCCCTCGGCTTATACTCGAGTCACCCTGTGTCTCCCCCCTCCCCCGTGTCTCTTCCCCCTCTCCTGTGTCTCTTTCCCCCTCTCCCTCGTGTCTCTTTCCCTCCCCCTCCCTTATCATCCTACTCATCCTACCTTTTCAACCCCCCTCCTCAACCACCTCTTCATCCTTAATCCCCCTCCTCATCCTCAAGCCCCCTCCTCAACACCCCTCCTTAACCTCAACCCCCCTCCTCATCCTCCCTCCTCAACCCCCCTCCTCACTTTACCCCTCTCTAATTACCTCCCCCTCTATCCTTTCGCGTCTTTCGGCTGCGTCGGGACTCGGCATATGCTAATGACGCAACGTCACATGTGCGTAACGTCATTAGCATTGGCCGGGTCCCGACGCAGCGGGAAGACGTGTGGAGGAGCGAAGGAGCAGCTACTGATGGAGGGTAAGTGAGGGGAAAGGGAGAGGTAATTAGAGAGGGGTAAAGTGAGGAGGGGGGTTGAGGTTGAGGAGGGTGTTGAGGAGGGAGGATGAGGAGGGGGTTGAGGAGGGGGTTGTGGATGAGGAGGGGCGATGAGGAGGGGGGTTGAGGATCTGGGGAGGTTGAGGAGGGGGTTGAGGATGAGGAGGGGGTTGAGGATGAGGGGGGTTGAGGATGAGGAGGAGGAGGGGGATTGAGGGGGAGGATGAGGAGGGGGGTTGAGGAGCGAGGATGAGGAGGGGGGTTAAGGAGGGGGTTGAGGAGGGGAGTTGTGGATGAGGAGGGGGGTTGATAATGAGGAGGGTTGAGGATGAGGAGGGGGTTGAGAAGGGGGGTTGGGGAGGGGGTTTGAGGGAGGATGAGGAGGGAGGATGAGGGTTGAGGATGAGAAGGGAGGATGAGGAGGGCTGTTGAGGAGGGGGGTTGAGGGAAGGGAGAGGGGGGAATAGACACAGGGGAGGGAGGGAGTGGGAAGGGACACAGGGGAGGGAGAGAAGGGGAAGAGACACAGGGGAGGGAGAGGGGGAAAGACACAGGGGAGGGAGAGGGGGGAAGAGTCACAGGAGAGAGAGAGGGGAACACAAGAAAGGGGCACAGAGGGCACACAAGAGTTAGCACACAGAGGGCACAAGAGGGACACGGGGCAGCACATTTCCCACCCTCGGCTTATACTCAAGTCACTATATTTTCCCAGTATTTTGTGGTAAAATAGGTGCCTCGGCTTATACTCGGGTCGGCTTATATTCGAGTATATACGGTGTGTGTGTGTGTATATATATATATATATATATATATATATATATATATCACCCACCCCTCTTAGCATCCATCCCCACCCAGTCCTTGTCAGCATTCATCCCCACACATCACCCAACCCCTCTGAGCACCCACCCCATCTCCTTTTTTCCTTCCACACAGAACCCATTCCCCCTGTACTTTGCTGCGACTTTGCCCTTGCACTCTTACCTTCTTCCCTGTTACACATTCCCAGGGGGTGAACTGCTCCACACTACCACCTCTTGGAGCTTCAGTAGAAATACTCTTATTTAAACATGCACACACCGATTTCAGACCAAGTGTGGGGGTGCAGCACAGGGGGCTGTGGTAAATTGGGCCAGGTTGCAGGGCCCCAGGGGGCGTCAACACTGCAGAAAAATATTAAATGCAAGAACAGAAATTACAGAACACTGGACCACTGCACCACCTGCACCACTGGTAAATCTGTCCCTGACATGGAGACATCTATGATACTTTGGTGAAGCCTGTATGCGTGAGAGGGGCATTTATATTTCTGCGGGTGCAGTACCTACAATTATTGATTGTAAATTTCTGTTTCTGTCAGAAGTAAGTAGGTGCCAAATACAAAAACGTCCAACAAATTAAGAAAGCCCCTCAATCTGCCCTCTCTCTACACTATAGATTAGAACCTTAGTCTCCAAGCTATCAAAGTACATAAGTCAGACAAGATGGAAACTTTCTATATATAATAATTATAGCTATTTTTCAAAATTGTGCTTTAGTTAATAGCTGTTGATGTTGCTGGTTTGTTACATACTTCGCAGACATGTGAATATTTTCTTGCACTACAGTGGTCTGTTAAATTATTATTGTGTTTTAAAAAAAAGAGAAGAAAGGAAGTGGGACCCAATAAAACAGATTTACAGGGTTTGAATCCTGTTACTGGCTACCAAGACTGCTGTCGGACATCTGTTTTTTCAGAGTAGGTTTCAGCGTTTACCTGGAAGGGGGTCATCATTGCTGCATTTTATTATCTTTGTATATGTCTGTTTCTCTTATTTAGTGTTTGAATAGAAAACTTTACTACGTCCTTGTTTGAGACCTTGTGTGTTCTTATTTTACTGCCCCTTTAGATCTGTTCACAGGAGCGAGTCACATATATCGGTTGCATTTCAAGAAATGTTTTATGTGCTAGGAAATCACCTTAGCCTGGTGACATCATCTGTTCTTTCTATGAGGTTTTTTATTTTTTTGTATTATACAATTTAATACATTTTAGGGAGTTGGTGTAATGGTAGAGAATTTGGTTTTCTTGGGCACATTTGGTTTGGTGTGATAGAGGTTTTTGGTCTGCATTCCTGTGGTACAGGTACAGGGATGATCACCGATGAGTTTAAATGCTTTATCTGCTTTTTGCAAAAATACTAACATGGTAGACCAGTGGTTCCCAAAACTCTCTTCAGGCTCCCCAGACAGGGTGGGATTTTAGTGTAACACTGTATGACCACAGGTCAGGCAACTAGTATTCAACAGGCAATGGAGTCTCGTTTCCTCACCTGCGTTCACACAATGTTACATTGAAATCTCGGCCTGTCTGGGGAACCCTGAGGAGAGGTTTGGGAACCACTGGGGTAGACATTCCAGAACGGAGAGGTAATAGTAATGGGTGATTTTAATGTACCTGATATGGACTGGAATCTTCCTACTGTTGGATCAGCTATGAATAATTATATTTTACATTCCTTATAAGCAGCATCACTTACACAATTAGTTAAGAAGCCTACTCACAATGAAGATCTATTAGATTTAATATATACAAACAAATATATAGTTTCAGATGTATCATTAGGTAAGAGCTTGGGGTCCAATGATCACCAATCAAATGCAACATGATTTAATAAAACTTGGGCAATGGCCAAGTATGTGGGATCTAAAATTCAACACTGATAAAGGCCACTTTATCACTTATTTGTATTTATTGGGGAACATTAGTTTTCCTCTTACTGAATGTTATATACTGTGGGGCACTATATTATTCCACTTTTTTGAGTTTTGAGATAAATATATTAAAGTAAGAGAAAAAGAGAAGATCTATAAGACTATAAATTATCCTGTAACTCCACTGGAACATATTTTCATTGCACACGTGACTCCTAATTGCCAATTTAGCTTTAAGCAGGGAGTTGCGGGTGTTGTGCGTAATACAGATATCACAAATATGCTGGTAATTGATAAGCCCATCTATCATAGCAGGAAAGAGTAGCAGAGCAGAGAGTTTCCATTAGTTTCCAAATGAGATTTTCCTTTTCCCCAGGCAAGCTGCAATAAGGATACACGAGACACAACTTCACATACAGGGACAAGATCCAGCGCCACGCAGACATAAATCACACACAGGGATCTGTTCGTATAATAACATTGATTTATTAAAATTAACACTCTTAAACATAATTGGCAAAGTTACAGACGGTTTTGGCAAAGAAACAGCTGAAGCGATAGCTATAAAATGCAGGGAGTCGCCATAAAACTCGGAAATATCACAAACTTGAAGGAACACTCTGGTCACATTTTTTTCTATATGGTTCTTGGAATAAGTAAACATAACTGACAAAATGTTTTTTGAAAGTGAAAAAAAACCACAGCCTTTAAATTATTATTTAATGCAGGCTTCCATTTCCTTTAACTGGCTGCTTCTTGTTGCATCTGTATCAGGAGCTTTCTATTAGATCTAAAGCACTGGCAAATTTAGCTGACACATTCCCAAGCTTCACCTGAATTCAATGTATCTTCCTACTTCAGGAAGTAGATCGGTAGAAACAAAGGGATTGATTACATGGCTCCCGTAGGAAAATGGAAGCAATGTAGCTTTCACATTCTCCTCGCTTACGAGTGATCGCTATGTATGATTTGTAATTACATGGCTCCTATAAGAGTTGTTGTATGGCTCCTCGAGTGCTCGCAGTGATACAGATCCTTACACAAACTATCCCACAACAACAGAGAAAACATGAGACACTTAAGGAGCTACAAGTGTCCCAGTAGGAGAAAAAAACAGCTAAGGAAGCATTATACAGGACTCCATGGATAAGATCCTGCGGCTATGGTCACATGACCTTGGATTAGGATCTTCGGAAACCTTGGACCTTTTGATCAGAGCCTCAAAGACAAGGCAAAAGGGTCTCCAAGCCCTCAAGGTGTGTGAGGGTGATCTTTATGGCTTCTCTTAGGTCACTTGGATGACAGAGAGCAGTAAGCACGGCCCCAGGCTTTCAATAAACAAATACCAGTGTAATTACTTGTTATTGCTTCATTGTCACACTGGGATGCGTCACAGTACCAAGATTGTGTGTATGCTTTGTCAAAATGTGTGTGTGTATATATATATTTATTTAGCATTTGCTTTAAGGGAGCAATGTATAAAGTTGCTATTTTTGGATTAAAAGAGTGAGGTACATGGCATTCTCATTTGCATGTCCCCGCCTTTTAGACATGGAAATGGGCTTATTAATGTATTATTCGTTTTCTGTACTCTGTACTGTGGAGAGCTTTTCTCATTCTAGTGCTCACCATACACTAAATGATTGTTTTATATATATATATATATATATATATATATATATATATATATATATATAAATATATATATATATATATATATATATATATATATATATATATATATATATATATATATATATATATATATATATATATATATAATATGCATATATAATGTGTGTGTAAATTGTGTGTGTATATATCATGTGTGTGTGTATATATGTGTGTGTATATTGTGTGTGTGTATATATAATGTGTATGTATATTGTGTGTGTATATATATAATGTGTGTGTGTGTGTATACACATATATAGTTGGGAGCATGCGAGACCGCTCGAGCCGTTGCTCACGCTTGCGGACTCCTTGCCAGCAACTGCGGCCCTCGCGAAGCAACTTTACGTCGCAACGCAAACAACATACGAGACACGTTAACACACATTACGGACTCGCAAAAATCGTACGCAACCCGCGGACATTAAAAAAATGAAAAACACAATAAATACACACAACACATACATAAAAAGCTTACCTACAGCAAGAGGGAGCACCCAGCACCTCAAAAAATGAAGTTACACCTTCATTTAACTCATAATAAAAGAGTTTAGACACTAAAAAATTCTCTAAGCGAGAGAAAAAATGGCAGACGAACAAAACGAAAACGAGGCTACAGCGCTCTAAACACGCAAAACACCACAAGAAACTCGCAAAACACCATAAAACACCTACGGATATTCCGCTAAGACGCATACCACACATTAGCCGCCTTTTTAAAACAATGCGGAAGTACACCACTACGCTACGGTTTGGTCTCGCGCACGCACACTATTACACTGCACACATTCATCACACTTACACAGCAGCTCCACACCACTAATGCTGCAGCAACATCAAAACAGATTGTCAGCTCTTCAACACAATGCTTCAAAATAGGTAAAGTATATTCATTTATTAATCTATTAGTTATTTTATTATTATACACCAAATAGCATTAGCTACCTTACAATTTCATTGCCATCATTTTTTGACGGGTAATTCGCTAGTATATATATATATATATATATATATATATATATATATATATATATATAGCAGTGTCTGTCATGCTGAGCCGGGTCGTGACATCATTGATGGGGTCTCACAGTGACCAGGAGACTCACACAGAGGAGGGACAGGGCCATAGAAAGAGGACAGAGGGAGGCCTGAAAATGGGCAGAGGTGGGACAGGGGGACAGAGGGGGGATGGGGGGACAGAGGGGGGACAGGTCGACAAATTTAAGTAAATATACTAAAACTTAAAACTAAATTATATTCAAAGGTTATTATTAATATGATACTTTACTATGATTACACTACATTTCAAATAGTATGTGCACTATAGTGTCCATTTGAATAAATTTGAGGTTCGTAGCCTTCCTGCATAATTAATAGCATGAGTTATACCCAGCCCCATATTGATAGGGCCCAAAAGATGAAAACAGCACTTTGGATTTGTTAGTTGATTTAAAGGGCTGTGTTCAAGTGGCTTTTGGATTAAGTTGAGACACATTGTAAGATCCTTAGAACCCGATTCAATTGCAAGCCTGCATCTCGCGTGATACATGCCGTATGTCGGCGGGCGTGCTGCGGGCTCCCGTTCGTCTCTGATTCCGGTGCTATTCAATTGAAGGAGCCTGCAAGTTACGGGCCGAAAGCCGACTCCGTAAACCATGTACTTGTCCGTAGCAGTTCAGGGCGGGAATATGATCAATTAAGCAAGACCATAACCTCCCATTTCGAAACAGCCAATAGAGAACGAGACCTCCATCATTACGGCAGTAAAACATGGAAGTTACAAGTCAATCAATTACGTTCGGGGGTCCGTTATGCGATGGGACTCGCAAACCCTCAAAATACGCAATTATAAAAATGAATGCTAATACTGTTCTAGTCCATGTGGGCGGCCTCATTGATTAACGAGATCGATATAACCCCAAAATGACACATAAAAAATATGATTTCTTATTGCTGATTTGAGAGAATAAAAATATGATTTTTTATTGAGACTGTTGTGCAATTAATTTTAATGTATGTCATCGCTTTCCCCGTTATTCACAGTGCAGTATTAATTAATTCGCATTTACAGTGCTACGAATAGGTGTTTAACCCCCTTGCGAGTCATCTCTTGTACTGTGTACTTGTGAAAACATTTGCGGCCATCTGGAAATTAAGCAATTGAATAGCGAATAGCGATTTTAACGATCGTAACTCTTGCGGACGTGAAAGATCAAAGGCTTCAGGAGGCTGTAAGTTACGGGTTTAACCAAAGTTTGCAAGCCTGTAACCTGTAAAGCGCCCAGAGTTTCCAAAAAGACGCCAACTGAATAGCAAATGAACTTACGGCCTCACTACGGGCTCCGGTAACTTACGATTCATAAATTGAATCGGGCCCTTAGTTTGCAGCGGTGACCGGCGTCTTGAGCTCTTCAGCAGGAAACAGGTTTCTGACGTGTTTACAAAATAAAGGGATTCCCAACTTTGGAAAATAAATATGTAAGGAACCTTTTAGAAAATAAGAGCTTTGCACAATTATAAAACAGTCCGGCAACAGTGGGGAAAAGTGAAGATGCAGCTGTGGGGACAGATGTGATTCCTGTGGTTCTGGGATACAGAAAGTCATGTGATGCCGACCACAGACCAGCTCATTGTGCATCATTCAAATCAGGAAATATCCTGGCACGAGGCTGCCCCTGAGCTGGACTATGCACACACTTATTAACACAGCCATAACAGGAACTGGCATTGCTGTGTGGTTTGGCTGAGCTTGGAAATTAGTGTCAGAACTACTGGACAAGACTGAGAATGAGTGCAGTGTTATTGAGTGAGGCCATTTACTAGGGGACCATCTTCAGGGGTTACTGGTGTATGGGGCCCAGAAAGAAGGGGGGCCCTGAAGTCTTCTAATTCGTTGCACAAGTGTGCTTTTTGAGATAGGTTAGCCGCCTAACATAAGTTTCCTCATTAACTACACTATATTAGGCAGGAAGCACTGCGTACAATATAGTATTATGTACTATAATATAATATAAAAACAGATATTAGTAGAAAGTTTAAAAAGATTCTACCATTATCATAATTAAAGGGACTCGGACACACCAAAATCATTTTTTTTAGGTTATTCTTAAAGAGCATGAAAAACTGACTTTATGTTGTGCTATCTTTTTTTTCCTAAAGTGAATCAATCCTGCAAATTCAATGCTGTTGTTGATGCAATTATATTCTAAGAGCAGCTTACACATATTAATTGCTTTTATGGGTTAATTAGGATTGCAGTGTGCATGTCTGTCTCTGTAGTGACCAAAATAAAGACCCCACAACGTTATCTGGTAGTTGGAACCCTCTCTCATACTTTTGTAACACTCTGACACACACACTGAGCATTAGCGTAAATTAGCCTCAAAATCCTGTAGGGGTGCCAGAGCCCATTTAAGGTATATTTAATCTAGAATACCAGTTGGCATTGGTCCACTGGGCAGTGCCCATGAAACCCAAGTCAGTGGAAAGTGGTTGATTTGTATATTAAGGAAACAGGGGAAGGTGCCAGAAGTGCATGAGGTCTGGTTGTGAGTCCACTTATTGAGTGGGGTCAATGCTATGGTTATGTTATTCGTCCGATATCCTCCAGTTAGAATGGAGTCAACCTGTTTCATGTCACAAAATGTGACATCCGGACCAGTTTCGCCAAGTTTTGTGGAAACATTTCTCTTTGTGGTGTGAAGTATCTGTTCACATTATTACTAGGACTTGGTCTATAGAGGGTCTTGCAGCTTCTTTCAGGTTGTTGAGACTTTATAGTGCTGACATGAGGTTCATGTTTCAATATGTCTGAGAATATAATTGATTGTCAGTGGAAAGACGGTTGTCTTGGCAGTGTTGGATGGTAGTATTATTGTTTCCACCTTGAGACACTGGCACAGCTAATCACAATATGTAGCAATTATTGAGTATGTCCAGTATGTAGATTTGGATTATTTTCCTATTTTCCTCGATTTTTCACTTTTTATCTGGTTTAATGTAAAAGTGTCACAAAATATGGTACCTCAGGAAAATAAACTATGGCGATGGGAAGGCATGATATTCATGCAACAGGCTGAATATGGAAGACCGTCCTTGCTTGGATACAATAGTACTCAGGGATGTAAAGGGATAATTTTTATGTGAATAAGTAAAGCTAAAACACGGATGATACTTCTCCGATAGCTAAGAGTGAGGAGAAACTAAAGGACCTATTGACGAAGGTGAAAGAAGAGAGTGCAGAAGCTGGTCTGCTGCTCAACAATAAAAAAAAAATATCATGGTAAATGGCAATCTCAGTTCCTAGTAAATAGATGGGGAAGAAGTGGAGGCAGTGACAGATTTTATTTTCCTGGCATCCAAGATCTCTTCAAATGGTGACTGTATTATTATTATCTTTATTTATTTCTCTGTAGCCATGAAATACTTCTGGGGAGGGAAGCTACTGTAATTCTGGACAAGCTAGTAAAAAGTAAAAAAGATATTAAATTATCTACAAAGGTCCGCTTGGTTAAAACAATGATATTCCTGTAGTAACATATGGATGTAAAGAAGTCTGAGCGCCGGAGAACTGAAACCTTTGAATGGTGGTGTTTGAGAAAGCTGCAAGATACAATCAATACTACAAGAAATCAAGCAAAACTGTTCACTGAAAGGATTGATCATGAGGCCGGAGCTTACATATTTTGTTCATATCAGAAGAAGACAGGATTCCCTAGAGAAAACTCTGATGATGGGAAAGATTGAAGGCACACAAAGACGTGGATGGCAAAAGTGGAGATGGATAGATGAGTGGAGGCTAATAGATGTGCATGGTGTGATGTGGTCAATAGGGTGAGAGAAATCTGGAGACAACTAAAACAAACATTGTGAATGCCTGTATTTTATATTATTTATTATTGTTAGATCAGATGTAAAAGGTTGTTCATACTTGGAGATCCACTGAGCACCTCCATTTCTGTGAGCTATGGAGTGATCCTGCCATTGGGGGGGGGGGGTGACATTTGTGTAACCAACATAAGTAGTATATGGAAGGTCCTAGGGCCAACTGGGACTCTACCCTACTACCAAAACAACTAATCTGGCTGTGCTAAAAACGTGTAAAAGTTTTTTTTTCCCTTCTGTATTGTTGCACAATGCAAATTAAATATATTCTACAAAACTTTTAAATGCAGACTTTTTCCCCTGTTACCAATATTTCCCCCAGGCATATTGACTGGCACTCTGATAGACCGCCATACGTTATGGACAGGTTAATCCAGTTGGACATCTACTGAATGGGACCATCAACTGCTGACCACAATGCCTTGCCTCAGGGCGATTCACAGAAAACACCAGTTTGGAGTCACTAAGACTTTAAGGCCCCTATTCTTGATCCTGTTTTTTCCTCTTAAGATTAATTCTTTGATAACATCTTCACATAGAACAATGTCCAGAGTGATGCTGGTCTAATCTCAAGAATGTAGGAACAGGACTGTCCTGTTTAGGAGCGTGTTGACATTTATGATAAAAGGATCATTCTGTTACTGCAAAAATCTAAATTATGCAGCTGTGTATATTAAGATAAACAACTTTTCAATATACTTTTTTTTTTATTCCAGTTTGTAGCTATATACCCACTATAGCCTAATTCATCTATATGGTGCTTTTAATAACAAAATTTGGTAATGGCAAACAAGCTTTTAGAAAACAACATACAGACAGACACTACCTTTATATTTTTATTTTATGCACAATTATGTTTTACTGCTGGGTTCCATTTCCAATGAGCTTGTGTTCCAGTGATTATTTAAAATATATAATGCAGTGAAAGGCTTTTTCAATGCGAGAAGAGAGAGAGGAAGAAGAAGGGTGAACGAAAGGTTGGAAGGAAAGGAAAGAAAAAAAAAAAAAAAAAAAAGAGAAAAAAAGAGAGGGAAAGAAAGAAAGAAAGAAAAGGGGGGGGAAAGAAGAAAGAAAGAAGGGGGGAAAGAAGAAAGAAAGAAGGGAGGGAAAGAAGAAAGAAAGGGAGGGAAAGAAGAAAGAAAGAGGGGGAAAAGAAGAAAGAAAGGGAGGGAAAGAAGAAAGAAAGAGGGGGAAAGAAGAAAGAAAGAAAGGGGGGGAAGAAGAAAGAAAGAAAGGGGGGGGAAGAAAGAAAGAAAGGGGGGAGGAAGAAAGCAAGAGGGGAAGAAAGAAAGAAAGAAAGAGGGGAAGAAGAAAGAAAGAAAGAAAGAAAGAAAGAAAGAAAGAGGGGAAGAAAGAGGGGAAGAAGAAAGAAAGAAAGAGGGGAAGAAAGAGGGGAAGAAGAAAGAAAGAAAGAGGGGAAGAAGAAAGCAAGAGGGGAAGAAGAAAGCAAGAGGGGAAGAAGAAAGAAAGAAAGAGGGGAAGAAGAAAGAAAGAAAGAGGGGAAGAAGAAAGAAAGAAAGAGGGGAAGAAGAAAGAAAGAAAGAAAGAGGGGAAGAAGAAAGAAAGAAAGAAAGAGGGGAAGAAGAAAGAAAGAAAGAGGGTAGGAAGAAAGAAAGAGTGGGAAAGAGAGACCCATACTCACACACAAGAAAGAGGGGAAGAAGAAAGAAAGAAAGAGGGGAAGAAGAAAGAAAGAAAGAAAGAAAGAAAGAGGGGAAGAAGAAAGAAAGAGGTGAAGAAGAAAGAAAGAAAGAGGGGAAGAAGAAAGCAAGAGGGGAAGAAGAAAGAAAGAAAGAAAGAAAGAGGGGAAGAAGAAAGAAAGAAAGAAAGAAGGGAAGAAGAAAGAAAGAAAGAAGGGAAGAAGAAAGAAAGAAAGAAGGGAAGAAGAAAGAAAGAAAGAAGGGAAGAAGAAAGAAAGAAAGAAAGAGGGGAAGAAGAAAGAAAGAAAGAAAGAGGGGAAGAAGAAAGAAAGAAAGAGGGGAAGAAGAAAGAAAGAAAGAGGGGAAGAAGAAAGAAAGAAAGAGGGGAAGAAGAAAGAAAGAAGGGAAGAAGAAAGAAAGAAAGAGGGGAAGAAGAAAGAAAGAAAGAGGGTAGGAAGAAAGAAAGAAAGAAAGAAAGAGTGGGAAAGAAAGAGTGGGAAAGAAAGAGTGGGAAAGAAAGAGTGGGAAAGAAAGAGTGGGAAAGAAAGAGTGGGAAAGAAAGAGTGGGAAAGAAAGAGTGGGAAAGAGAGACCCATACTCACACACAAACAGGGACACAGAAAGAGAGAGCAGAAGAGAGATGCACACACAGAGTAGAGTAGAGTAGAGAGAGAGATTACATACTAATTCCAAGAGACAAAGATCTTACCTCTGCCTATGTGCAATATACTGTGATGTTTATACTGAAGGAGACGTCCGTCCTAAGAATAAGCCACAGAGAAACTCTGACTTTGCACAGGAAGAGCGAGCCAGTTTCATATCATTGACACACATTGTATTATTAAATGACAGAGTTATTATAAGGGAATATGAGGTAGGTGATGCTGTAAGCCTATTGAAGTGTTCAGAGTGCTTACACTTATCATAAGATGAAAAAAAATAATCACCACTGTTTTTATTACAAAAAATACTTTATTACTACATTTACTTAAATGGCGGACATGGACAGGCTCATAGAATGAAAACTTTAGGCAGTGTACAGAACATAAAGTA
>CM050164.1:458797268-458802268 GCA_027410445.1 Discoglossus pictus
ACAGCTAAGAATTCTAAGCATCCATGATAGAAATGGAAGAAACATTTTCTTCTTACGGCGGCTCAAATTCTCCTCACGCATGGAGTAATAAATTGGTAAATTAAGTTCCAAAAAATATTTATTAAAAGTTCTCTAGGTGTGATATTTTTAGTAAAGAACATTTAAGTGATAACAGTGTAGGATCCAAACATGGTATCATGTAAAACTATAAGTAATTGCAAACATATTTTCAACTGAATGTTATTGAAATCCATTTTCCTACAGCAAACTAACATTGAAGTTTGTCATTTTGAGCTGTCAATCAGCCTGATGCACCCATAATAACTTAATAAGAGATCATTGGCATTAATTACTGGTAAGAATTATGTTCTGTGCATGTATCCAAACCCATTAATGAGGGGAGGCTTCTCTAGTCCCTTTATAATGCTAAGTAGTATATTCCATGAAGTGTAAAGTAATATACAACACTTAAGAACATAGGAATTGGGGAGGTTCCACCTCCATTATGTATCAGGGTAATGCCAAGTAAGATATGTAATTGAAGACCAGGGGTGTAGGAGCAAAATAATTCTGGGGGATACAGATACACAGGACACTTCTATATGCATACACAATGGGAAATCTGGGGGGATTTGTCCCCCTCATCCCCCCAATTCCTACGCCCATGTTGAAGACAAACATGTATTTTTATTTTTAATGAGACACATTATAAGTCTCAAACCATCCGACACTCCCAGTGCAGAAGAGATCTAGAAATTTCTTATTTACTGGCCACTGGGGAAACTTGTTTGGAGTCTCCAGCAATGCAGCACAGCAGAGACTCCAGGGGGTTAACTGATGTCAAAAACCATGTCAGATTACCCCCGTGGTGGATTAATCCATTTAGGGCTATATGACAAGATATAGAGCAAACTCAGCACCTTGGCAATGAAAATCCCAGGATCAGTGAGACTGGATCACTACAAAAATGTTACACACACACACAAAAAAACACTGTAAAGCAGAGCCCAGCACACAGAAAGCCCCCTGCACACTGCAACGCAGAGTCCAGCACACAGAGAGCCCCCCGCACACAGAGAGCCCCCCGCACACTGCAACACAGACCCCGGCACACAGAGAGCCCCCCGCACACTGGCACGCAGAGAGCCCCCCGCACACTGCAACGCAGAGCCCAGCACACAGAGAGCGCCCCGCACACAGACAGCCCCCCGCACACTGCAACGCAGACCCCGGCACACAGAGAGCCCCCCGCACACTGCAACGCAGAGCCAAGCACACAGAGAGCGCCCCGCACACAGAGAGCCCCCCGCACACTGCAACACAGACCCCGGCACACAGAGAGCCCCCCGCACACTGGCACGCAGAGAGCCCCCTGCACACTGCAACGCAGAGCCCAGCACACAGAGAGCGCCCCGCACACAGAGAGCCCCCCGCACACTGCAACGCAGACCCCGGCACACAGAGAGCCCCCCGCACACTGCAACGCAGAGAGCCCCCCGCACACTGCAACGCAGAGCCCAGCACACAGAGAGCCCCCCGCGCACTGGCACGCAGAGAGCCCCCCGCACACTGCAACGCAGAGCCAAGCACACAGAGAGCCCCCCGCACACTGCAACACAGACCCCGGCACACAGAGAGCCCCCCCGCTCACTGGCACGCAGAGCCCCACGCTCACTGGCACGCAGAGCCCCACGCTCACTGGCACGCAGAGCCCCACGCACACTGGCACAAAGAGCCACAGCACAGTGGCATACAGAGCCTAGCACCCACAGAGCCCCACGCACACTGGCACGCAGAGCCCGGCACCCAGAGAGCCCCAGCACACTGGCACGCAGAGCCTGGCACCCAGAGAGCCCCAGCACACTGGCACGCAGAGCCTGGCACCCAGAGAGCCCCAGCACACTGGCACGCAGAGCCTGGCACCCAGAGAGCCCCAGCACACTGGCACGCAGGGCCTGGCACCCAGAGAGCCCCAGCACACTGGCACGCAGGGCCTGGCACCCAGGGAGCCCCAGCACACTGGCACGCAGGGCGGGCACCCAGAGAGACCTAGCAAACTGGCACACTGGGCCTGGCACCCAGAGAGACCCAGCACACTGGCACGCAGAGCCTGGCACCCAGGGAGCCCCAGCACACTGGCACGCAGGGCGGGCACCCAGGGAGCCCCAGCACACTGGCACGCAGGGCGGGCACCCAGGGAGCCCCAGCACACTGGCACGCAGGGCGGGCACCCAGGGAGCCCCAGCACACTTGCACACAGGGCCTGGCACTCAGAGAGACCCAGCAAACTGGCACACTGGGCCTGGCACCCAGAGAGACCCAGCAAACTGGCACACTGGGCCTGGCACCCAGAGAGACCCAGCAAACTGGCACACTGGGCCTGGCACCCAGAGAGACCCAGCAAACTGGCACACTGGGCCTGGCACCCAGAGAGACCCAGCAAACTGGCACACTGGGCCTGGCACCCAGAGAGACCCAGCACATTGGCACACAGGGCCTGGCACCCAGAGAGACCCAGCAAACTGGCACACTGGGCCTGGCACCCAGAGAGACCCAGCAAACTGGCACACTGGGCCTGGCACCCAGAGAGACCCAGCAAACTGGCACACTGGGCCTGGCACCCAGAGAGACCCAGCACATTGGCACACAGGGCCTGGCACCCAGAGAGCTCCAGCACACTGGCACACAGGGCCTGGCACCCAGAGAGCCCCAGCACACTGGCACACAGAGCCTGGCACCCAGAGAGCCCCAGCACAGTGGCACACAGAGCCGCAGCACCCAGAGAGCCGCAGCACAGGGTCACACAGAGCCTGGCACCCAGAGAGCCCCAGCACACAGGGCCTGGCACCCAGAGAGCCCCAGCACAATGGCACACTGTTCAGTACTTCTTGTTAAAATGACATTACATTCGCCAGCAAAAACACGGGTTCCAAATTTGGAGTGCGCATTAGATTCGCGTAAATATGTGCGTAATATACTAAATAAAATCTGTGTTGCTATATCACCACTTTACAAACATGTGAACTAAAAGTATGTATCAAACTAAACAATTTCAATCTTGTATTTAGCGACTGCTGGGGTCCTGGTGCTTTCATCTTGGACTGATAGTCTGCTTGTAACTTGAGTGGAATATTTATCCTACTGGAGATTGCTCTTCTATTTACTTTTATTTGCAGACATACTCTTTAGAGTGTCAGGACTGACTGATACTGAATACAGATCTTATCTGACTCCACTCTCCCACTCCTTGCAGCTCTTGAATCCTATTAGGAACAATGGCAAAGTGCCCCATGCAGTTAATGCAAAATGTGAAACCAATAGAGAAGCATTTATTCTAATAACTTTAAATATATTTTTCCACATTAGCCAATAAAAACATACTATAAATAAGACATTTCAATGGTCCCTAAAAATTCTGCATTTGAGGGTCTAGGTTTAATTTAATAAGAGAAGTCCAGTTATAACACAAACATAGATTTGATGGTGGATAAGAACCAAAAGGCTCATTTACTACGCCGATTCTGTCTAAATAAAATGGTTGTGTTAATACTGGTGTTATGCTTGTCCCAGGCATGCTTAAATCCCTTAATTGAGCCTAAAACAAAGGTCTGTGGTATTTTATAACTAATGAGCCAAAGAACTGACAATGAAAATATACAACAATGTAACAAATAAAAGTTTATATTATTTAACAGAAATTATCACATAAAGTGTAAACCTAAACAGAAATTGCAATCAGTGGAGGAACTAGTGACTGGAGGGCCCCAGTGCAAAATTATTTGGTGGCCCTCATCTAGAAGGTATGTGCCCGTGGCGGTCAATAAACAAGCCAAAAATATAAAAAAAGAGATTATTTATCACAGGTAGAAAAAATATATCTGCCCATCTCTAATTAAATTCCATTTTCCTTCTAACCCTACCATCTAGTGGGCCCTGGTGCTTTGCACCTGCAGCACCAGTTCTGCACTGCAATTTTATGAAGAATATGCTGTGAGATCCTCAAAAGAGGTTGGCCATGCCTATTTACCTTTTATGCTCCAAGAAGTTGCCATCTATGCCACATTACATGGCTCCACTTGGTGGACAGAGAAGAAACCAAGCAAGCTGGCACTAGTTTGGGTTCACAGCTGGTGTGTGAATTATTCAAAAGAGCACTTCGGAAGGATCCATGTTGACCGATATCCATCCTGGGTAAACGCTCTGTTAAAGCTCCATGTGTCTCACACCATTAATGGCCAACCACGCAACATCCAAGAAAGAGCCATAGGTCAACCCTAGAGAATAAGGAGTGATCCCTCATTGTATAATGCAAAAACCATAATCCAAGTGTTGAGAACCCAAACACACGAGAGACGTGTGGATGCCAATAGCTCGGTTTTGTTACTGACAGGTGTAGTTAGGTGGCAGTCCTATTATGAGCGTCATCATGCTTATCTCCAGAAGGCAAAACCATGCAAGAAGCACAAGTCCAACAGGTTTCTGCGCATGAGCTTGTCAAACAAGACCTAAGGAAACATTCTTAATCTTCCCGTGACAAGAGAGACTGCTTGAAAGTAGCAATGTCCCCCAAGGAATACAGATGTACAGTCTATGTACGTTCAGAATTGGCTTAGTCAACTGGATGGAACCTGTTTTGCAGCTATAAGTGCCAGAAACACAAGTCCTCCCAAAAATGGGGCCAGAAGCTGTAATTCTTGAAAACTGGTCTCTCTAAGAATTTTACAAGTGCTGGAGGGTAAAATGTCTTATCCTTCAGGGTTTAATTAATATCTGCGATGGTTGTGTTATAGGATCATGGGGAATGTCTTGGAGAATTAGACGGTAAATATGCATGGTCCCCATCCTTTGAAATTATATGAAGAACGCTCTCTGTGAACTTCAACCAGTGGTGGAGATACAGCTGGTGCAGCAGGTGCAAAGCACCGAAGGCCACTAAAGGTATGGGCCACTGCTATAAACAGTAGCTTGAAGAAAAGGTAACTCTTACTTTATTATTAGGG
>CM050164.1:458812268-458859768 GCA_027410445.1 Discoglossus pictus
ATTATAGGGACAAGACCCTATAGAGAATTAAAAAAAAAAAAAGTATATTATATTACACTAGCGACTTGCCCGTCAAAAATGACAGAGCTATAAAATTTGAAGCCATGGCAATGCTGTTTGCCACACAATGTCAAGCTTTTTGTACTGGGAGAACCTTCTGCGCTCATTGTGAGCCTCTCCTCTCGTGTACTTTTGCTCCTCTGAGCACCTTCGGCGCTCATAACAAAGACAGATACATATGTCTATATTTTTTTAAATAATAATTAATTAGTTACTTTATAATTGGTAATTAATATATCCAGCAATCAATAACCTGAAGAGCTAACGCTCCGTTATTTAAAATAAAAAGATTAATAATATTTGAAGCCATGGCAATGCTGTTTTACACACAATGTTAAGCTTTATCCTGTAAGGACCTTCGGCGCTCATTGCAAGCCTCTCCTCGCGTGTCCTTTGGCTCCTCTCTATATTTTTTAAAATACTTATTAATGAATTAATTGAATAGTAAATTAATATAGTTCACCTTTTTCTAATTAATATATGTAACAATCAATAGCCTGAAGAGGTAACAATCTCTTGTTATTGTCCTGCAGCATATAATGTCCAGTGGGACTGTTGCTGGCCTGGGGAGATAGTGTCATGAATGTCCCAACTGTGCATTAGAAGTAGGCTGCGTGCGCGAGGGCAAACCGTTGGTTTATTTGTGTAAAGCGCTACTGTAGATGCGTGATGGTATTAGTGGCAAGTTAGGATTGTAAAATTGCCTAGTTTGTCTATGTGCTACGCGTTTCGCGAGCATTTGCTGTCCTTTGTAATAGTGTATTTTGTACCTTGTACGTTCGTGAGTGAAAGTGGTACGCTGTGTTTTGCGCGGTCCAGGGTTGTGTAGCCTCGTTTTCATTTTGTTTGTCTGCCATTTTTTTTCTCTCACTTCACTGATGTTCGCGTGCCGAAACTCAGGAAAATCGATTTAAAAACGCATTCCACCTCACTCCTAGACGTCCTGGCTGTTCCTCCTGCGTTGGTCAACTGCTTGTAGCCTAAGGTGATCCCACGTTTCCTAAGTTTTTGGAGGCCAAGTACCGCGTGTTTCAATGTGTGATCAGCTTGCCTCACTTAGCGATTCTCGCAGTAGCATCTTTAGCGCTCTTTTCTGGCCACGTCCCGCGTGTTTCATTGCCTCCACTGCTCGCCTTGCTTTGCGAGGTCGCAGGCAACGAGTGCCTGCGGCGCTCATCACCTAAGTCGTACGCAAGACGCAAAGTGCGACAACGTCTCGTGGTTCGACAATTATAATATGTGATTATAAGCAAAACCAAAGCAACATGTTGACCACCTCCCCTTGTTTAGGTCATTTTTCAATATCAAGTAACCGTTGGAAATAGAATCTCAAAAGGAACTGCAACCACCCTAATAACGCAGGCCAGGAGGAGTGGGTTATACTGGAGTGGGTTTCCAGTTCCTTCTCCAGTGAGCCACAGTATACAGCTACTGGTATTACTAGGTGGTCTCCCATCCAAGTACTGACCAGGCCCAACCCTGCTTGACTTCAGGGTGGTGTGACCTCTTGGTTCCCTGAATGGAATCGACCCAGGTTGCAGCAGTGACTCCTAACCACTGGACCACCAGGGAACCCTTAGTACAGAATATACTGTAAATTAAGAAAGGTTCACCAAATTTAACACCAGACAAAAAAAAAAAAAAACACACAAATCCATTTCAATAGTTTTTTCAGCACAGAAAATATGTCATTCGTTTTCTTAACACTAAAACAACCCAGAAATTTATGAAAAGTAAATAAGAAAGTGAAACTTTTTAAAATATATATATAAAAAAAAAAAATCCTCCCACTCAGCCGTTCGCTTCCAAGCAATAATCTCCTCAACAACGTTTTATTGTGAGGTTATAAATTCCTACAACACATGTCGGTCACACCCAAGAACATCCAGCAAGTTACAGAGCAAAAATAATAACATATCACATATATACAGACTGAAGATGCAGAAGGAGACAAAGGGACAAGCACTGGCCAAATATACGCGCGTCTTCAATTGTGTATGTAAGAATAAATGTCATCAACGAATCGCGCACACACAAACTAATCACAATAGAGGCACTTTCTCAAATACTTAGAATTACAAACTTAGAACTATGCAATTTGCCCTCTGTAGATCATGAATACACAGACTATAAGGAGCAATGTTTCAAGTTAGCAAATCAGTGAACCTGTACTTAGAAGTACACTATCTTCATGAGCTGCAGAGTGGAGAAACTAGTTTGGAACTAATATATATATATATATATATATATATATATATATATATATATATATATATATATATATATATATATATATATATATATATACATACATATATATATATATATATACATACATATACATATATATATACATATACATATATACACACACACACATACACACACACACAACGGAGGGTAAGGCGGGGAAAGAGACACTGGGAAGGGGAGGGGAAAGAGACACTGGGAAGGGAAGGGGAAAGAGACACTGGGAAGGGAAGGGGAAAGAGACACTGGGAAGGGAAGGGGAAAGAGACACTGGGAAGGGAAGGGGAAAGAGACACTGGGAAGGGGAGGGGGAAAGAGACACTGGGAAGGGGAGGGGAAAGAGACACTGGGAAGGGGAGGGGAAAGAGACACTGGGAAGGGGAGGGGAAAGAGACACTGGGAAGGGGAGGGGAAAGAGACACTGGGAAGGGGAGGGGAAAGAGACACTGGGAAGGGGAGGGGAAAGAGACACTGGGAAGGGGAGGGGAAAGAGACACTGGGAAGGGGAGGGGAAAGAGACACTGGGAAGGGAAGGGGAAAGAGACACTGGGAAGGGAAGGGGAAAGAGACACTGGGAAGGGAAGGGGAAAGAGACACTGGGAAGGGGAGGGGAA
Source organism: Discoglossus pictus (assembly GCA_027410445.1). NCBI lineage: Eukaryota > Metazoa > Chordata > Amphibia > Anura > Alytidae > Discoglossus > Discoglossus pictus. The sequence goes on from CM050164.1 coordinate 458,815,193, forward strand.
AGAGACACTGGGAAGGGGAGGGGAAAGAGACACTGGGAAGGGGAGGGGAAAGAGACACTGGGAAGGGGAGGGGAAAGAGACACTGGGAAGGGGAGGGGAAAGAGACACTGGGAAGGGGAGGGGAAAGAGACACTGGGAAGGGGAGGGGAAAGAGACACTGGGAAGGGGAGGGGAAAGAGACACTGGGAAGGGGAGGGGAAGGAGACACATCAAATCTTATACCATCATTTATGGTGGCCAATCGACTAGTATTATAATAATACTTCTTTGATTTCCATTTATATTTCACAAAGGGAGACCCAGACTTAAAGATATTAAACAAATAATAATCCATCTAACACTGGCACCCGGCTCATCCAGTACTTCCTAGCTTACCGTACCAGACATAGTCTTATAACTTTCTTATTCAATTCATATAAATCACAGATCCACCCATATCATACAAGAGGAAAGTATTACCACCAGCGTCACAAGACGTGCATCAGGTGCCAGTATGTCTGCTTCTCTGCGTTGGCATGAGAAAGAGGGCACAACCTCTCCAGACTCTCCATGACATGTTAAAATGCTCTGAGAAACCAGACATATAAATAAAAGTCCAACAATAAGATTCATAAAAACTGACATCAGACGTCCCGGAGGGACAAGGCAGTAACTATAGGATAACTGACACAAACCATTATAGATCTACAGGGCACTATATACAATACACCAACAACATACGGCTCCATTTGGTAGCAACAATTATTTAATATGAATCGAAGAATAAAGCCAAGAAAAATAAATCTTTTTTTCCTTCAGATAAGAAAAAAAAAATAAATGAAACTAGATATAATAAAAATAAAAAAATAAAAAAAAAGGAACTTTTTGTTTTTTGCACAAACAGATAACCTGCCAAAAAAACAAGATCAGTGTCAGACACATAAGTTACCGGTAACTGTGCAGCTTCAAACAGCCCATTACAGGTTCCAAGTATGATATAATTTAAATATATAGGTAAGTTGTTGTTTATTTGCTCAGTCGTGTCTGACTCTCTGTGACCCTATGGTCTGCAGCATGCAAGGCACATCTTGTATCTAGTTGTGCTAATCCATAAGGTGTTCACTGCAAATATACTGGAGTGGGTTGCCAGTTCCTTCTCTTATAGACCGCAATTTGTCTGATCTCTCTGCTATGACCTACCCATCTTGTGTGAAACTACAGGGTATAGCTCACAGCTTCACTGAGATACAAAAGCCCATCACCACGGCAAGGTGGTGATCCAGAAGGGGAAAGCAACTACTTTATTAATTCAATGTAATTTTTTTTAATGTAAACTTAAATTACTATTGCAGTTTTCAGCTATTACCACCATTAAGTATAGACCGATATCTCCTTCTGATGTGGAAATTAACCCTTGTGCCTCAAAATGAGTTGTTTTCAATGTAAAACCTTGTTCAGACCTCAGGATGTAATAAGTCTAATCTACATATAGTCACCTAGCAATCTAGAAGGGGATAGGGATATGGATATATATATATATATATATATATATATATATATATATATATATATATATATATATATATATATATATATATATATATACACACACACACACATATATACAATTGTCTATGTGTGTGTGTATACATTTCTTCCCGTTCTCATGGGCCACAAACTGCTTAGGATTTCAGGATTATTCTCCGTCAGCCTGATATACAACTGGCTCAATGTGAATGAATCTAGATTTGAGATCCTGAAATCCTGGCCTATTTGTAGTCCTTGATTAGTTGGTCTCTCCCGGTTTGATACAGTAACACAATATAAACCACAACAATACAATGGGATCCACCATGTAATTCAGCACCAGCCTATCTCCCAGGACTTCCTATTTATACAATAGTTTCAATCATTAACAAGAAGCCTATTCAGCGACTCTCCATTAGAGACCGGACACAACAGTTGGGCATTTATCTTAGAAAATACATTTGTAGCCAACAAAAGCTCCATTATATTATATTATATTATATATTGTACTGTATTAGATTATATTATATATTGTACTGTATTAGATTGTATTATATTGTATATTAATCTTTATTGCTACATTACTTTAGAAACTTATGTTAAATCTACATTAAATAAAAGTGGCCCAGTAGAGGTTCCAGTCTTGGTATAATTTATCAATAGTTTATCATTGAATATTATTTACAAATTTACAATCTAAAAGTTTGCAATTTGTACCAGGCTTTCTGATCCACCCACTAAGGAAAGTAGTATATCTATTGCTAATGGGAGATATTTACCTTTAATTGGTAAACAAACTGCAAGTTGATGAATTGATGTTCAGACACCAAGGAGTAACAAAGTAGTGGATTAGATAAATGACTCCCTGAGATCTGAGCATGCCCAGTCTTTTCATTGAAGAAAGTGAATTCGGAGCCAAAGGCGATTATATATAATAATCAGCAACTGAATGGTATTAAAAATACATACAAGATTGAGGTTTCTTACTAATGGTAGATTATTGGCAATTATTGCAATTTATCACCTTGGGTTTCTGAATGTGTTTGTCTTTATTGGTAAACATATGACTGGGCATGCTCAGACACCAGGGATTAATTGGTCTAACGAGCCTTCTTATCTATATAGTCCATTTATTTAAAAAATGCTGAGGTCAGGTAACTAAAGTGATTCACTGCAAGACTCATTTGCATATCACTACCCAGAATCCTTCCCCCTTGTGGCGAAGTATTAATCTATATACCTCTTTACCATCTGGAATATAGGGCTCCATACATATCATATAATTGGAAAGATATCTTCTTTCACTCTCCTTCTGGATCAGTACCATGCGGTGGTGAAGGGGCTTGTGTATTCAATGAAGCTGTGAGCTATCCCATGTAGGGTCACCCAAGATGGGCAGGTCATAGCAGAGGGGTCAGACAACGCAATGAAAATGAACTGGCAACCCACTCCAGTATTTTTACTATGAAAACCTTATGCATTAGCACAACCCGACCCATGATGGGCCTGGCATGCTGCTGACTATAGGGTCACGGAGAATTGGACACAACTAAACAACCCAGAATCCTTAGCTGCTGTGAAAACATGTACTGTCTGTATAGTCCACTTAGAGTAATTGTTATTAATAATAACGCCATCAGTACATCATAGACAGCACTGAATAGTCTAAGAATGAGAGGAGAAGAATTTGAGAGTGCACCCCGGGGCAGATGTGCAGGTCTACCCCAGGTTATTACAGTAGACGTCACATCTGGAGTTCACACACGGAGCAGCCCTAAGATCAGGATCTGTATGGACTTGTTCTCCTCACCACAGTCTAAACATAACTTGCTAAATAAACTCCACCAACATCAAAGCCCATGAAGCATTCGGTCAAGGAGCAAATTCCTGCAGAACTTGAGAAACTGACAATGCCCAGAACATACAGTATGGAGAATAGATCCAGTGTCCCACGGACAGATGGCACAGAGGAAACGCCAGCCCACGTACCAGATAAGCACCACGGCATGGAAAGTACTGAACAAATCACACATTGGTGGAAAAAAGTAACTTAAAGCGATACTTTAGTTTGCTAGATTATGAATGCATTTAATAGGACATGTAGTAGTGTATGCAAACATTTTTTTGCATGAAAATATCCCCAAATAAATATTTAAACACTTACATTGAAGTCGGCAAAATGTCTCGTAATTTCTGACAATTGAAAATCAGGGTTAACACCCCCGCCAAACCCAGGCTAAATTAGCATCACATTTAAAAATGATTTGTTTGGGCCAAGCAGGTTAGCTGAAACTTACTGTACTGGCAGGTCAGGGACAGATTATAGGAGGCGGATAAATCATTCTGTTTATATGAAAGAGCACAGTCCAAAGTAGCAAATTATAGAACGTAAGTGCTGTAGTATTTACCATAAGGCGACCTATGCAGGGGAACAACAGGATCAAATGTCACAAAAAAACAAATAGGGAAGGGTCTGGAAAACAAATAAGAGGATCAGACTTGGGAACAAGGGCATGGTGGGTGGGTGTAAATCTCTCTATATAAAGTAAGTGTGTGTAATATATATATATATACACACACACATATACATATGAATCTTATATAAAAGATTACAGCTGTGACTTCAAACCAGTGACAGTTTGCTTCTGTTCCATAGTACTCTGGACAACTAGCAATCATTTTCTCCTATACAATGCAGGTTTCTTATCAATAAAGTGAGTTATTCCAAACTCATATGAAACAGAGGAATCAGACAAACTGTATCCGCTATGTTCCAATGTGTGAAATACAAACAAAAAAACATGAAATAAACAAAGGAAAAATTGTGGTGAAAAATAGCATTTTTCGAGGAGCTCCACTAGAAAAGAAAGAACATTTTTTAGAATATATATATATATATATATATATATATATATATATATATATATATATATATATATATATATATATATATATATATATATATATATATATATATATATATATATATATAAATATACAGCCTGTAATTTATTGCATATATGTTGCTGTGGAATCTTGCATTTTAGTTTCCCATGATCTACTTCCTGAGGTGGGAGGAGTGTTGTATAGAATAATTGTATTTTGTGTGCTCATTTATTTAATTTCCTACTTTCTAACAACATTTTGCGCATTGTGAAGCTTCGTTAACCATATATAGAAACAAATTGGCCTGTGTCCCTTTAAAGGAACAAATGATTCATTTTTTAAATATGTGACCATAAAGGTCACAACTGATGTAATCTGAGAATTTGACCAAAAGATATCTTCTTATCCATAGTGTAATATAAACATGACTGGTTGCCAAAACAGATACAAGAATCACTGATTTAAGGGTGTGATAATGCGGTTCTTTGGAAACAACCTATGGAGAAAAATAATAAAATTATATATACACACACACACACTAGCGACTTGCCCGTCAAAAAATGACGGCAATAAGATTGTAAGGCAGGTAATGGTGTTTGGTTCAGAGATTAATTTAGTTCGTGTTCCGAGATGCTTCGGCGCTCATTGGGAGCCTTGCACTGAGCGCCTTCGGGGTCCTGTACCCTCGTTTTCGTCTGCGGCCATTTTTTCTCTCGCTTAGAGAATTTTTGTGTGTCTAAACTCTTTTATTTTGAGTTAAATTAAGGTGTAACTTCATTTTTTGAGGTCCTGGATGCTCCCTCTTGCTGTAGGTAAGCTTTTTATGTATGTGCTGTGTGTATTTATTGTGTTTTTCATGTTTGCGGCTGATTTTTGCAAGGTCGTAATGAGTGGTAACGTGTCTCGTATGTTGTTTGCGTTGCGCCGTAAAGTTTGAGAGGGTCGCAGTTGCTGTGTTGCATGTTGTTTGTATTACGACGTAAAGTTTGCGAGGGTCGGCGTTGCTGGCTTCGCAAGGGCTCGCCATGCGAGCCCGCAAGCGTTAGCAACAACTCGTATGCTCACAACTAATTATATATATATATATATATATATATATATATATATACACACACACACACACACACATACATACATACATATACACACACACACACACACATATACTAGGAACGTGCCCATCAAAAATGACGGGATTAAAATTGTAAGGCTGGCAATGCTGTTTGCCTCTCCCGCTCGCGGTGCTCATCATGCTCTTTGCGACCCTTCCTCTCGCCTACTATACGGGCTTATCATTGCATGTTTCGTTAACCTGCAAGTGTTGTGCTTGGGAATGCCATGTGTCTCTTTCCAGCATCTCCCCCACCCCGTCCCTGCGTCTTTCTCTTCTGTGTGTGTGCGCTGAATGTTTGCGTGTTGTGTTACACGCTGACTGCCGTTGGTTTTATTTTTAAAGTCTCGCGTGCCTGGTGTTGTTCGTGTGCGTTACGGTCTTCAGCGTTGTGCATTTTGTATGTTTTGCGAGCCTGGCATTGCTGAGCCTCGTTTTTGTGCCGTTTCTAAAATGTTGTGTTTTTTGTCCGCCATTTTTTTCTCCTCGCTTAGGCGATTTTTGAGTGACCAAAATGCCAAATATGGGTGTAATTCGCTTGCAGCCTCACTCCCAGGCTTCATGTGTCTCCCCTGTGCTGTGTGTGAGTGCGTTATAATTTTTTGTACTTTTTGTTTTGGTTACAGGTTCTCACAAAAGATAAAAGATCAGATATTTGTCTACTAACCAAAGTCACGAGAATGTGAGATGATCCAATAAGGAGCGCGCCCGCAGCTCTCACACAACAGCTGTATTGACGCCTATCAGTCTATATCTCTCCCCAGATCTATATGTGACTAAAAGCCACATCGGCTCGTGGTGGCAGTGATAGGGGGCAATGGGGCAGCGGGCTAGCAAGTGTCGAAGCCACCGACCAAATCTTCCAATATGGCTGTGTACAGATGTGCTATTAAAGAGACATGGCAGGATGATACTAGGTATATAATATGCTCGTGTGTATATTTACTTTTATGTACTTTATTTTATTAGGAAGTGCTTATACGCTCTGTTTTTACTGCCTATAAATTGTTCCTAACTGGTTTCTCCCCTCTGAAGCGCATGAAGACAGTGTAATTCCAAGTACAGGATGTGTAGTGTTTCAAAGTAACCAGTAAGCGGAAACATTCTGCAACATGCTACTTGATAGAGGTCACCGACAGGCAAATTTGAAACACTGCACTTTTCAGTCTGTGTATTCATGAGCTAGAGGGCAGGCCCAAACAGTTGCAAATTGCATGATTCTAGGCAGACAAAAACGGAGCTAAATAGATACAGATAGATATTATATTCCTTGTGAAATCTAGAAACCTTCCATATCTCTGTAGTTTGGGAAAAGCTTGACATGTTTGTGCAGTATGTAACTAACGCATAACACACGCATAAAAGCATAAGATAAGTTTTATATTTAGGAGACTCTGCTTAAGCTAGAAGTGGACAGATTTATCGTACCAGGGTTTGCTCTTCTATTTAATCCTGTAGTCAAGTAAATATTCATAACGTCAGCCGTCCAATGGAAGCAAATCTTGGTATTATCTTAATGAAAGGTTCCTGCCGTCTTGAATAAAACAAAGGTCGGCAGTCAATAAACGTATTCAGAGCAACGCGATCTAGCCCTTAGACCTCAAATGTGCATCAGTTAATTGCGCTCTTGACCCTCTTCTACAAATGCCAAAGAAAAACGTTACTCCTGATACCCCTTTCCTCCCTATGCTTGGGCCCAAATACGTCAGTGGGGGTTAAGAAATACGAAGCCATTCTGATCATTAGTGAATAGTTGCTCTAACTAAAAGATAATAAAATTATGTTTTCTTGAATATTAAACATTAACCCATTGTTTACCCGGATGCTGTAAAGGAGGAACACTAAAAAGGCCAGCAAGTATGCCCTGTATAAATTGAATTCATTATATTTGTATTATTTTTTAACATTGCAGGTCATAAAATTAAATGTATACACAGTCACAGTGATGAGCGCTTACAATAGGACTGAATACAGACCTGGAAAGTCCTACCCCTCATGCTACAGGCTTTTAAGATATAGGAACCGATCTGCTAAATTAAATAGTATACATTAGACACTGATCATAATAAAATGACTATTCAATATTAAAATCACCTACAGAAACACAACTTTACTAATGCTGGTCCTCACACACTATAAAGTCTATGGGAGGAGTTGCTTTGTCTATCAGACAGAGCAAAAGTTTCAGGCACAAAGTTATATTAACAATCCTCTCCATTCGCTGCATGTTATTTAGTTGTTCAGTTGCATCCAACTCTCCATGACCGTATGGGCCACAGCAAGCCAGGTACTTCTCTCACTGCCCCTCTGAGCTCCATCAAGTTCATGTTCATTGCTTCAGTGATTTCATCTATCCATCTCTGCCTCTGAATACTTGCTGCATTAAAGTGGTTTGGCTGGGAGTGCAGCATATAAATGATTATTTTAAATTACTCGTAAGACCTTTTAGACCTGCCTCTCAGTCAACCGCCATTGATGACCTTATCAGTGCGGAGACAAACAGCTAAACTGGAGATTGACAATGTTTTATTAGTGAATTTAATATTGAATATTACAAGTACAGATTGTGAAATATGAATTTTATTAATGACCAAATAACATTTAAAATGACTGGCTCCTATTGCTGGGGCTGCTTTACATAAAATAGTGATGGTTTATAGAAGCCAGACATGGCTAAGATCAGTAAGAAGCAGCACACGTCTTGCAAGGAACGTTTCCACAATCAATCACTATACAACAACATTACATTATCCCGTGATAAGGTATAAACAACCACTGCAAGTCGTCTAATGTGAAGGGTGTGAATCTTGGCCACATCCTCAGGTGTCGGAAGAGTTTCCCAATAAGACGCCACAAGACTTGTATTACGGGACCAAAAACTGGTGACCTGTTCTATGGAAGAGATGTCTAAACAGGGGCTTATCTGCAGATGAGAACCAATAGGGACATCTAGTCTGCCCATTTTATCCACCTAAAAACCATTTAGTTTAATTAACCCTTAATTCACCATTTGACTAGCCTTATGCTTACCCCAGGCATGCCTAGAGATTCATAAACTGCGTCTGTCCCTTCCACCGGAAAGGCTGTTCCTTTGCACATTACTCCTACATTTTCTAGGTTTTGACTTCAAATCGTAACCACATGGTCAACCAATCATTCCTCTTTTTTTCTTATTAAATTTGGACATTACTATGTCCACTGGAAGGTCTGATCATGAGGCTGAAGAACAAATATTTTGCCCATATCATGATTAGACAGGATTCCCTAGAGAAGATGCTCATGCTGGGAAAGATTGAAGGCACACGAAGAAGACGGCGGAGGTGGATAGATTTGTCTTTGTGGTCATTTAGTTGTTCAGTCATGCCTGACTTTCCATGACCCGGTGGACCCCAAGATCATGTTCATTGATTCAATGATCTGGTCCATCATCTCCGCCTCGTTCACTTCTATCTTCTCATGATATGGTCAATATATTTGAGCTTCAGCCTCATGATCAAAGTGAACATAGATAATCCTATTTTAATAAGGTTCATTCATAAAAGAGAGGAATCAACAGTTTCTTGAAGTACTGATTGATTGGATCTTCATGCAGTCGAATGCACTCTAAGCCGATATATATACACTGGACCCATGGTACTCGTCATTAATTGATTCCAGAAGTCACAACGAGTGGCGAAACCAACAAGTCCCAAACTCCTATAAGGAGTCATGTAAATTGGGTTTCGCAAGCGCGACGAGTATCAAAGTTCTACTGTGTGTGTGTGTATATATATATATATATATATATATATATATATATATATATATATATATATATATATATATACACACACACCAAACTGGGCATGCTGTTTTACCCTATTGAACACCACTGCAGAATGAATTAATAGCCTTATATTAGGTAGATCTGTCAATAAAAGTTACCCGACTTCTAGATTGCAAGCTCTTTGGAGTCGGGACCTGCTGATACTACTAGTCCAGTTGTATCACATTTATATTGTACCTATACTTGTAATTTCATAAATATACACACTGTACTTTATTCTAATTTGTAAATAGCATGAGGAAGATTGATCAGCACAGACTTGGTGGGTGGATCAGAAAGGGTGACTACATTTGTAGACTTGTATGTAAGTTTGCATTTTTTTTAAACCATTGAAGTACTTTAAACCACCATGTAACAATCAAATCATTATGCAACAAAAAAAACTGTTATAAGAATAACTTTCTATACAATGCAAATAATAATTATTTGTAATTTACACTATTTTCCTTTATTCCCTCCATGCACGCTCGCTGTCACTTTAAATGCCTGGAAACACTGCACCACCATGTAACCCCAGCAGTCATCACAGGGTGGGACTGGACCATCATCCTCTACAGCTGCACCATCAAAGAGGGTCAGCATCGCCCCCCCCCCCCCCCCCCAGGGCAGGCGTGGCTCATAGGGGTGGGACATAAGGAAACTTTGGGTTGTTGGGAGCACAGATGTAAAACTGGTCATGGGAAATGGCAGATCCAAGTGCCGTCACTTTAAAAAAAATGTTTTATAATAATAATATATATATATATATATATATATATATATATATATATATATATATATATATATATATATATATATATATGCCAAACTGGGCATGCTCTTCTTCCTTATTAAATACCATTGCAGAATTAATTAATAGCCACAGACAATGAGATCTGTATAAATGTTTTTTTCATTTTTCAGTTTTTGGGGCCTTTACTGCGTCACTTTAACCCATTCGCAGCCAGAATGCACCGCAGACCCCCCCAGCAGTGAAAGGGTTAAATAAGATTGTTACACTGTACTAATACCCTTATATGATTTAGTATTAACCCCATCATGGCAGTAACTCCCCAAGTAAGTGCACCAATGTATAGAAGTTGTGACAAGCCCCCGACCCCCCCCCCCCCCCCCCTGAAAGGCTGGGAGGCAGGGTCTGTGCTCAGGGCAGGGGAGGGGGGCACCAGGGGTGCAGCTGCTGATCACATTACTTGCAGCCGTGGCAATTTCATCTCAAGAGATGGAGAAAAAAAACCTCACAACCACAAACCTCAATGCCAAATACAGAGCACGCACATTAACCCCTTAGTGACACCACACACATTATACCAACTTCTTAAGGCTACTTAAAACACACAGTATATTAACCCCTTAGCGACACACCACACACTGAAATACATACAGTATATTAACCGCTATGGGGCATACACACACATATTACATGTATATATATATATATATATATATATATATATATATATATATATTTATATTTATTTACCCATATTAATATATTGTGTTTCAATGTGTGTGTATATATATATATATATATATTTTTTTTTTTTATTTATTTTTTATTTATTATTTATTAACCTCTTAATGCAACGCCACACAGGAGCACATACAGTATTTTATCCTCTTAGGGATACTGGACTCACACAGGATTAACCTCTTAGTGACAACACACACATTATATTAACACACATACACACAGTATATTAATCTCTTAGAGTCACTAAGCACACATTGTCATACAATGTATGGTCCAATAACTGTATACGCATATAACGACTCTACTCTATCAGTAGATTGTAAGCTCTTTGTGCAAGCCTCCTCAATTATATATATATATATATATATATATATATATATATATATTACACACATCCCCCCCAATCAGAGCCTTTCATAATCCTAATGAAAGAAGACACAATCATTAACCCACTAACAACCTAATAGCTCAGTACATGTCTCTGGGGATATTTATCAATACCCAGCAATTTAAAAAATTACAGAAAGTCCATAGTCTTAAAAGTAATCAATAGGTCATGAACATCTGAAGCAAAATATATAAATAAATCAAAGCATGGGGACTACTGGCAATAAAAGTTTTCAGTAATGTAAATAAAATACTAATGCTTAGAAATAGAGAATAAAATCACAATAAATGTAATACAATAAAAATAAAATAAATAATAGTCGCTAAGGGGAAAAAAGTGGCAATTGCACATATAAATAAATAAATGAGTGGCTACAGATTTATTTGCAGTCCAAGGAACTCTAAGTGTATATATATATATAAATATATATATATATATATATATATATATATATATATATATATATATATATATATATATATATACACACACACACAAAAGTATAAGAGATAATTACAAATTAATTGGGAGCTGCAAAAAGAAATAGGGGGCTGTTGTCAAAATAAAAAGAATCTGGCTACTGCAAATAAATAAATAGAGAGGCTATTATAAATAAAAGTAAAAAATGAAAACTGCAAAAAAAAAAAATTGATTAATATTGAAAAAAAATGCATATTGCAAAAAAATAAATTAAAAATATATATTCCAAAAAAAAAAAAAGTAAAAAAGCATATTGGGGAAAAAAAAGTAAAAATGCATATTGCATAAAGGGAAATGGATATTAAAATGAAAATAAATAGAAGTGAGTGTGCAGTGAGGAGTGCCCACATGGGATAAGTCAGTGAAGTTGCTGCCAGCTCTCCCCCTCCTCTCCTTACCTCCTAGTCCTGCTGACCCCCTCCTCACACACATGGATGCCTCTTTTGTTGTACTGTATCCTCAGCTCCTGTGCAATCCCTGTGCCCACTGAGCTTGCAATCATTTGCTTCCAATGTGTGTGCTGTGTCTCCCCTCGTGGTCCTGTCTGGGGGTCTCACACAGCCCCCTCACCCTGCATTCTCATGCACAATGTGAGCACAACTGCAGCTCTGCTCAGGACTTGCTGCTTCCCACTAGGGGAGCGTCTAAAAAGCGCAGGAACAGGAAAAAAAGCAGCAAATCCCAGGGAAGGCAGAGCTTAAAGAGACAGTGACTCAGCCACTACAGGGCTGGGTGAGAATGGGAGCTGACACTTTGTATCCACAGAACACCAGGGCAGATCTATTACAATTGGGTTAGAAGTTTATTATTATTATTTTGTGTTTATAAAAATATCTATGTAGCCAACACATATCAAGGCAAAATAAATAAATACAAATATACTGATATATACAGAGATCCTGATTTCAAGGAGCCTGGAAGATGTGTGCAATATACTTCAGAAAATGATTTAGGGGCCAGCAATACATTTTATTAGGAGCTCCCAGGAAATTTGTGTATATATATATATATATATATATATATATATATATATATATATATATATATATATATATATATATATATATATATATATATATATATATATTTTTTTTTTTTTTTTTTTTAAATAGGGTGTATTTAATTCATTATATATTATGTTATATAATATAATGTATTATGTTAGTATATTAAAATATATATTATATATTGCAATTTTATATAGAAATCACTGGACTAAAATTGATACTTAAATATACAATGGGCCTCATTCAATTGCGATTTGGCCAATTGAATAGGGCTCTAAATAAGCACATAGCATATATTTTTAAAGAAGCTTTTAGTTAGTGAAAACCTTGCTTTTGGATAGATGCTTACTAGCTAAAAACTTCTTTAAAAAAATATGTTATGTGCTTACTTAGAGCCCTATTCAATTGGCCAAATCGCAATTGAATGAGGCCCATAATATATAAATATTACAGAATTTAATCAAGAACCCAGACTAGGGCCCTCATTCAATTGCGATTTGGCCAAATGAATAGGGCTCTAAATAAGCACATAACATATATTTTTTAAAGAAGTTTTTAGTTAGTGAAAACCTTGCTTTTAGATAGATGCTTGCTAACTAAAAACTTCTTTAAAAAATATATGCTTTGTGCTTATTTAGAGCCTTATTCAATTGGCCAAATTGCAATTGAATGAGGGCCTGTGTATGTGTAAATGTATGTATTATATTATATGTTACAAAATGTTTAACAAGAACATGTGATATATATATATATATATATATATATATATATATATATATAGTCAGAGTATTGTAGTATATAGTGATATCTGGACAAACATATAAAAAAATGTATCACTTTAAACTAAAATACATTGATTATTACTGGACACTCAGGCCCTCATTCAATTGCAATTTGGCCAATTGAATAGGGCTCGAAATAAGCACATAGCATATTTTTTTAAAGAAGTTTTTAGTTAGTAAACATCTATCCAAAATCAAGGTTTTCACGGACTAAAAATGTCTTTAAAAAAAATATGCTAAGTGCCTATTTAGAGCCCTATTCAATTGGCCAAATTGCAATTGAATGAGGCCCTCACTCTTATATATATATATATATATATATATATATATATATATATATATATATATGTATATATATACATATAGGGCCTCATTTAATTGCGATTTGGCCAATTGAATAGGGCTTTAAATAAGCACATAACATATTTTTTTTAAATAAGTTTTTAGTTAGTGAAAACCTTGCTTTTGGATAGAAGTTCACTAACTAAAAACTTATTTAAAAAAAATATGTTATGTGCTTATTTAAAGCCCTATTCAATTGTCCAAATCGCAATTTAATGAGGGCCATAGAGTATAAGAGTGGGGTAGCTGTGAATGTCCACTTATCCAGATGTATAATCAGAGTATTGTAGTACAAAGTGATACATTTTTTATTTATATACATATATATTTTTTTGTTTATTCGTTCAATCATGTCTGACTCTCCATGACCCTATGAACCTCAGCAAATCAGGCACATCGATCGTTATGATTCTGGCTGTGCTTTTCCATGTGGTTTTCTTTGCAAAGGCACTGGAATGAGTTGCCAGACTCTTCTCCAGTTTACATAATTTCCCACTGATGAAAGCAATTTGTGGCTGACAGGTATGTCCGAGGATTGCCTGGCATTTCAGTTCTGGTCTGGTATTTAGAGAAAATCATAATTTTCTGTTGATGTATAGAAGAATCAGTTTTGTGTTACATTGCTTCCTGAGAGCTGCATCATGGAGGTGTGTTTCAGTAGTGGGCGTGGAGCGGAAAGATAGAAGTCAGAGGCTTTGTTACATAATTGTCTCAGACAGGAATTGACACCACACCCTCTCCCCTCACAAGCCTTCAATAGATTCAACTACAGCTCTCCAGAAATGTAAACACCCCTCTGACATACAAAACTACCATGAATGCTTTTCAAACTAATATATATATTTATTTACTTACACTCATTTATGGGCCTCCGCTCTAAAAAAACACTTACAAAAGAAGTACAAAATAAAGTGGTTCCAGACGTCATTATAACGAGAGCATCTACTTTGCATACAGCAATAGGTGTGACGTAGGATTACGTTCCGGGCGCGGCGTGAGTGACGCATTGTATCACATTTGTATAGTAAACACGAGGTGTCGGTCCCTGTAATGAGCACCCCAGAAGTGGCAAAACCATCTATAATAGGTGAAAGGGCAAAACTTATGGGACTTACTAACAATATAAAAATATAGTGACCTTATTATGCAGGATAATCTTTATCTGATACTACATTATATCAGTCCTGTATATTATAGCTGATATATATATATACACAGGCACACACACATATAAATATATATATATATATATATATATATATATATATATATATATCACATATTATAATAGTCAAACTACGAATCGTCGTCACGAGGGTCCGCATTTGCGGAGGTGGAGGCTCAAAGGCGCCTCACACGCGGTTACAAACACCCACACAAGCGGCACTTTACCAACAATACGACGCGATGCACATTTACGGACTTAGCAGACAAAAATATGAGACGCGGGACCTCTCAAAAATACGAACTTAGCGGCCGAACCGCACGCAACGAAAAACAGTCAAAACACAATAAATACACACATAAAACACATAAAAAACTTACCCACAGCAAGGGGGTCACCCAGGACCTCTGCAAGTGAAGTTACACCTCCATTTAAGTCCAAATTCACAAGTTTACACACACGAAAATCCCCTAAGCGAGAGAAAAAATGGCCGCCGAAAAAAACGAAAACGAGGCTACAGGACCTTAAACACGTAAAACAGCACAAAGCACCTACGGCTTTTCCAAAAAGCTGTATGAGGTAAAGATACACTTTTACTAAGTACGGAAAATCCTACACACCAGCGTCACATACACATTCGTGCCATTTATCAATGCAGAAGTACACAGCTACACTAACGGCTTTCCCTCGCGCACGCAGCCTATTTACACTACACACTGCACACATTGCTGACACTTACACCACAGCTACAGAAACGTGCAAAACTACACTGGATGCTGCAGGAACATAGAAACAGATTGTCAGCTCTTCAGCACAATGCTTCCTGCATATATTACTTAGGAATAGGTAAAGTATATTAATTTATTCATTATTTCATTGGCATACACAAAAAAAACACATCTAATAACAAACAAACAAACAAAAAAAAACAGCTGCGCAATGAGCGCCGAAGGTCCTCACGCTAAAAAAAATCATAAAACAACATTACCTGACTTACGATTTCATGACCGTCATTTTTTGACGGGCAAATCGCTAGTATATATATATATATATATATATATATATATATATATATATATATATTTATATATATATTTATATAGATATAGATATGTACAGTATATATATATATATATATATATATATATATATATATATATAAAGAGAGAGAAGGAACTGGCAACCCATTCCAGAATCTTTGCCATATGGATAAGCATAACCAGAAACACTGATATATGTGCCCCACGTGCTGCGTCCATATGGTCACCGAGAGTCGAACACGACTGAAGGACATAACTACAAATATATGCACAACACATCTACGTGCAGTTACTGTGACTGATGATTTATGGCCTTCTCACACATGGGGTAGGCGTCATTTGCAGGCATGCATAGCCATTAAGTTAATATTTAAAGCCATATGCACCCACATGACAAACAATGGTGGTGTACAAGTAGCTTGTGCACATTTAATTTCACTTGCACCACAAATCTAAATCCAGCACTGGCTGTGTGAAATAGAAACGGCAATATGGAGTGTCACAGCTTGCTGCTCGTATCCTTCACACATTTATGACTGGAGGGTGTGCAGATCTCTCTGGGCGTGTATTCAGGTTCTCTTTGCTTTAGCACATGAGATAATTAGATAATTAAATTCCTATTGATGCACCTATTTCAGAGTAGAGAGATACTGAATTCCTGGGGCCTCATTCAATTGCGATTTGGCCAATTGAATAGGGCTCTCTATAAGCACATTGCATATGTTTTCTACAGAAGTTTTTAGTTAGTGAACTTCTATCCAAAAGCAATATCTTCACTAACTAAAAACCTCTCTAAAAAAATATGCTATGTGCTTATAGAGAGCCCTATTCAATTGGCCAAATCACATTTGAATGAGGCCCCTGGACTGTTGACGTCCCTTGTAGGAATGAGTTGCAAACCATTGTTTTAAAGGTACGCTGCAGTGGAAAACAAAACAAGTAATGCCTCTTTAAAACGTTACATAATAAAAGCACTATTAGCACAATTTTATACCATTTTAACTTACAATTATTTATTTTATTTCTGTCTGCTTGCCTATAGCTGCCTGACATGTCGGCCTATTTTTCCTCCTCCTATCCTGCAGAGAGTGTCACTGACAGAGGCGGAGCTACCGCCGGTACAGGCGGTGCAATGCACTGGGGCCCTGCACCTTTCAGGGGCTCACCCTGCTGTGGCCCCCTCAGCCCCCTGTGTGTGTAGATGCCTATGTAAATGAATAGATAGATGTATATATATATATATATATATATATATATATATATCCGACCTGGGTTCAATTCCAGTCAGTGAACCATGCGGTCACACTATGCTGAAGGGTTGGTCTGGTCAGTACTTGGATAATAGACCATCTAGGAATACAAGGAGCTGTATGCTGTGGCCCATTGGAGAACGAACTGACAACCCACTCTAGTATCTCTGCCATGAATACCAAGTGGATCAGCATGAGACCTAAAGATGTCCTGGTGTGTTACGGTCCATGAGATCACGAAGAGTCGGAAACGACTGAATTACGCAAAAAATTTTTTTATCCAGGACCCTGGAGGCATGCATGATACCATGGTTATTGTTGCACGTGTTTGTGGTCATTTCTGGACAGCAGGGTTTGCAGTTATTGATGTAAGCTGCCTTATATTGGACATGTGCTCAGATAAGGAGTTTTGTTAATCGCGTCCAATTCTTTAGCAAATCCTTTTTATCTCTCTATTTTCGTTTCTCCTCCACCACTCTCTCCACAAAACATTCTTGCTGAAACCAAGACAAGTTAGATTCTTCCATATACAGCCTACAAAAAAAATCTCTAAAATTGTTATTATTCTCATGACTTATCCAGCTGTTTATGTTGTTATATACTAAACAAATATGTGCAGTGACCTATAGAGGTCCTTTAAGCAGCCGCAAATAAAAGTGAGAAAAATACTGATTTTGCCTTCATCTATGCTCTAAGTAAATATTTCACTCTTTTCTGTACTTCAATACAGTAAAGAGAGGACCTAAAATAGTCAACACACGCCTTCTATAAAATGTCGACATCATCCAATTCACACCATTACAAAATTGTACAAACTAATATACAGGTCATTTTAGGTCACTAAACCAGTAATTTCCAGTAGAGCAGCTTACTCATTAAGTCACAGCCTCTGAGTAAGCCATATATGTGGCGAAACGGTAGTTAGGCTGGCTTATGTTTAACATGTAGAATCCTTTTTTTTGCATAATATACCAGAAACCGTGTGAGGCTCCCAGATAGGGCATTGGGGAATTGTCTCCTTATGTTACAGCGTATAACTTGATCTAGTGGAAATGTAAAATAGGGTCCATTTTTGTTTTTGATTTTATTATACAGTGGTCTCAAGGTTCACATTCATTACTGGGGTGTTAAGCTGAAATTCCGCTACATCCATTACGCTATTTCTTCTATCTATTGCAGGACTTTTAGCCAGATTTGGGGCATCTCTTAGGGAGCCTTCCAAGGAGGACCCACCGAGGTCATAGGCCTAAACTTCCATGCTATCCCTGTATATTAGTTCAACCTATTTTTTAATGGTTTGATCTGGATGATGTGGACTCTTTTATAGATGGACTGTATTGATCTAATGAAGTTGACTATTTTAGGTACTCTCTTACTGTATTGAAGTTACTATTCATGATTAGGTGTTACGCACCTTAGGGTTAGTTTCAAACTAACCTTTCATTACTTCCCTTAAAAAGTTTCCCTATTTCCAGTCCTCGAGAGGACAACAAAATGCCTGCTGCTTATTTCCTAAAATGCACATTAACGCTAATTTAATTACAACTAATTAGTGTAAAATGTTCAGACACATAGCTATGTTGTAAAGAAGCTTTGCTGCTGTTACAGACCTTAAAGGACCAATGTAATTTGGAAAAAAAAGCATATGTTTTGTGAAAAATGTAATAAACCAACAATATAAGATAGTAAGAAATAAACCGAAATATTTTTAAATAAAATCTCTATTTTAGTAGACATTGCTTGTAATGGAATGACTCCATGTTTGATATTTCCTTCTGGCTTGGAGTCTAAGGAGTTGTGTTTTGCTTATTTTTATTATCTATTCCAGAGTGGAAGGAGGGGATTTGTTGATTCAGATAAGCTTTTGATATGTGATTTATTCCATACTCTAGAGTACATGCTCAGAAGTATAACACCATGCCCTGCTCCATTACTGCTGCTCATGCCGTGAAAATATAATATTACAGTCATGGAAGCTTCCATGCACCAGCAAATCTGCTTCACTGAAGATTTTCCATGAAAATGCTTTTACGCCCATGACTAATATTATTTTTTGCATGGGAGGTTTTTCCTAATTAATAGTGACTGTTTAATGATTGGCATTTACATTAATTTAATTGCCATTTTTTTGTTTATGCATTTTACATTAATGATGAATTTATTATTCTTATTCTCCGATACAGCTTTGCTTTATTTAGTACCCAAACCAATTCATGCAGAGTAACCCAGACACTATATCAGAGCTTCTTTATATAGCCAGTCAAATTAATGAAACTGTGATGAGACAGCCCCCAGAAGAGACAAGCTGCTGCAGAGTCCAATATTCAGAGCTCACAATAGTTTCACAATATGATTTACACACTTTTTGATTTAATTAGTGATTTATCTTGTGAGTAGTACTGCTGTACAATTATCACAAGTTGTGGAGAGTTTGTTAATATAAAGGTGTATAGCAAGGGAATTAATGACTGTAAATGCACTACAGCACTATTAGTTGTTGTGTACTGATTTTTCAGTTAAACCTCCTTTCTGATTGAGAACTTAATACACTGTTTGTAAAAATGAAGAGAGAACAAGCACTTGGAGTTGAACCAGTCATTTGCTGTATAATCCCAAACTATAGTGACCTCGAACTCCATCAATTTAGCAGCAGTTTCAAAAAGGAAATTCTTCCTCATTCATAAAAACATCCATCTAATAAGCAGTGTACACTGATGACCTCAGTGGCCCTTGTGTCGGCTAGTTAGAGTGTTCATCAATGTCTGTGATTTGAGCCTACTAGCCAATGACAGGCTGTGTCTCAACAGCATTTTAGTAACATGCTCCTGAGACACATTCTGTGATTGGCTACTGCCTCTAGTACTATAGATACATTGTAAATATGATCTATGGGGACGGAGCTTTGTGAGGACTGTTTGGAAGAGCTTTTATTAATAAAATGATGTTTAGACAAACACATAGGTTGTTTATTTTAATATTAAAAACAGGTAACTTTCCATGTCTATTTAAGGCAAGCCTCTCTAATATCAAGGGGCTATCCATAAATAAATCCACATTTCAGTATTTAATCACATATCATTTTCCAAAAATGAATAGATGTTCGTCAGTTATTGTGTGGCTTTACTTACTGTGAAACCGAGGAAATTGAGCCTTAGAATCTGATGTTTGAAAGTTTAATATTGAATATGGATCTATCAATCAATGAATACAAATATCAAATTTTTTCCCTCTTCAACTGATGTATAATTTTCTACTTTACACAACTTCCTTCCTATCTATCTCTCACTTCCTCCTTAACCTTGCTATTTCTTATCCACTGTTCCCCAGGTCCATTACCTTTAGATTGTAAGTGCAAGTTTCTAGTCTTGTAGGGTGCTTTTGGAAAAAAGCCCTTTTTACAAGACTTGAAGCTCAAAACAGGGCCCTTCATTTTCTGCCGTTAATATTACATATTGTATATTTTCTTGTTCTCCCCTGTACCGCTCTACGGAACATGTTGGCGCGATACAAATAAAAGATAATAATAATAAATCCTCATCTACACCTACATATAGTTACATTCTGTTATAGGACATTTCAATGGTTTATAAAGAAATCAGTTCCCCCCCCCCCCCCCCCGCCCCCCCCCCCCCCCGCTGGCTGTACCAGATTTAGCCAAAAACATAACATTGTTGCAAAAGCAGTTTGTAAATGGAAAATTTAACCCTCATAGCACTCATTTTTCATTCAAGTATATGTGTACACGATAGCAAAATTGTTTCAGATCTGAAACCTTCCCTGTGCTCATACAACAGGGTTGTATTTGTTTATTTAATAATGAATTAACCCCCCAAAAAATAAATATTTAAAGAAATAAAATCAAAGTAGCTTAATTATATTGGAATATTAGAGTTTCAGACATCAATATTTAGGCTTCTTTCTATTCCCTGTAAGTTGTCTAGAAGTTATAGAAGATTTACCTGTCCTGACAGGAGTCTTTATTTCCCTCCTTCACTACAGCAGGTCAAACCTAGAAAGAACAGAACACAGAACATGTGTGTGTGTCATGGGTATAGGAACTGGGGGGACGAGAGAGACAAATCCCCCCTGATTTTTCAATGTGTTTGTTTATGTGTGGAGAAGCAGAGGTGTGGATTTTTTTTAATAATATATGCATGACCCAAGCATGATCCATTTAGGCTTATCTTAAAATAACTGACACCACACTGATTGTTTGGGAGAAAACACGGGCCACAGCTTTATTATAAATTAACCAATTAACATAACTTAAAAACTTGCATATATTATCCATATTAACATATTAACATATTAAACTATAGGGGGAGGAGCCCGGCCACGGACAGTGACCTCACGCCTTGGGCCCGGCCCAAAGCCCCCAATGCTTATTTTTTAGCACGCCCTGTGAGGTAGGGCCACGTCCCACTTAGGCCAGTGGGCCGGGCAACTCACCTCCCGCCACAGAGCACGAGAGGGACTCCTCCTGAGCCTGCGATCCCCCCTGCTTTCCATCAAAGCCAAGGCCCTAACAGCGCTCTCCCTAAACTCCAACGTAAATAACTCCAGACCCATCTCCGTAAGATGTACCTTATCTGGCCCGAAAAAATCATCGGCACTGGCCGGCTCGAATTCTTTGTACCTAATGGCGATGAAACCCAGCTTCCGAACGAACTTGACAGCTGCTGGTTACTCTTCTGCCTCGCTTTATCCAGACCGACGGGATCTCGTGCGTTCCGCCAGGATCTTCTCTTTATCATTTCTGACCATATCAGGAATGTACCCGGGAACTTCTTGGTCCAGTTCTCCACGTCTCTCTTCATAACCTTCAGCATTCTCCGCATGGTAACCGTTCCTAGATTATTACCGCCGGCATGAATTATTATTAGCGTGGGTTGACCGTACCCCTGACCGTAAGTGTCCAACAACCCATCCAACTGAGCCCACCGCAGGCCTCGAACCCCGAGCCACCGCACGTGTAAGTCCGTAACAGGAAAATCCAGTTGTGTCCTTCCTTCTGTAACCGCAGCCAACC
Organism: Discoglossus pictus; assembly: GCA_027410445.1. Lineage (NCBI taxonomy): Eukaryota > Metazoa > Chordata > Amphibia > Anura > Alytidae > Discoglossus > Discoglossus pictus. Next base: position 458,837,476 of record CM050164.1, read on the forward strand.
TGTGGGCCCAGTACACGTACGAGTGACCCACAATCCACAGTTGCTTCTGTCCTCCTGAAAGCAGAAAGCAACATACGTTAGACTACAGCCTTGGGTCTTACGTAAGACCGAAAACGTTCTGATTCCCATCTACCAATACGCTTGACCGCCGCGTCGGGTAAGCCTAACCTGGCTGCTTCAGTTGCAGCCCCTATTCTGAACGAGCGTGTGCTGAAATTTGCCTGCTCCAGGCCCAAACTGTGTAGTGCAACTTTTAGCATCCTTTCGAACTGGTACCGGGATAACGCCGTCCCGTCGGCATGGATTAACAGTGAACACAGTCCCACCGGTCGCTGACCAAGATATTCCACCATACACCCGTAGGGGCAACACTCCGTGCCTACTCGGTGCAACACCACCTCTTTTCCTTTTCCCCTTTGGTCGGTCTTAGACCTCTGGAGCCATACCACCACCGTGCCTTCCCTGAGGCAGGTATCCACCACTTGTATGCCCCCGAAACCGTATCTACTGTTCGCGACTAACCGCCTTATTCGGAATGCTCCGAAGAACGCCAGGGGAAAAGCCGTACGGAAAAGCAGAGATTCAAAAGGGGTCCTACACTTTACAGCCAACACCTACGCCATTCGCAGTAACAAAGAGCAGGTGAACGGCCGCCTAGTGTCTGGCCTGCGATCCCCATTTAACATGCCGCGCACCACCTTGCGCAATATAAACTCCTTCGTAAGGTCCCTCTGCCCCGCCAGTTTAAACATGAAGGCCAGGGCCGTGACCTGTCTATCGACTACTGCTTTTTTCTCGCCCTCCTCGGCACACTGCAGCAGAAACCAAAGCAGTATCTCTAGGGTCTTATCCTTTGATGTAGACCCACCAGCCATTTTTACTAAGTCGTTCCATTTTGCCCATACGCGTTTATACGCGGATCACGTCACCGGGGCGACAGACTGTCTGATGAGTCTCGTCACCAGGCTGCTCCAAATTCCCAGATTTCTTTCTTTGGGAATGGCCTCCCCCAGCGTGTTCGCTCGGGGGGCCAGAGCCCTGAACCGTTCTTCCTGAAACCGAGAAAGGGCGTCAGCAATGCCATTCTCTAACTCCAGTACTTGCCTCGCCTGAAACCATATGTTCCGGCGCAGGCAACACAGCAATAGGTGCCGAAGTAGTCTCACTACCGGTATGGAAGTTGCCGTGAGGTTATTCACTGCTTGTGCAACTTCCGAACTTTCCGTGTGGAATAACACCCGCCGGTCTCGAAACTCTGAAACCCATAAGTGCACCGCCACTACTATGGGGAAAAGTTCGAGGAATGTCAGGTTTTTCGTGAGACCTGCCACCTCCCATTCGTCTGGCCATGGTGCGGCGCACCATTTTCCTTGAAAATAGGCGCCGCATCCGACTGCTTCAGACCCCCCGGTGAACAGTTTCAGATCAGCGCTCTTATCGCGCCTTTTCTGAATAATCTCCGAACCATTGAAATCGGCCAGGAAGACCAACCACACCTGTGCGTCGTCCCGCATGGCCCGGGACACTTTTATGAAGTGATGCGGCCTAATGACGCCCGCAGTAGCAAGTGACATTCTCCTACAGAATACCCTACCCATAGGTATAATCCTACAGGCAAACTTTAACTTACCTATAATGGACTGTAACCGTTGCAGGGTAACCCTACGTGCACCTGTTAGCGCACTAAGTTCCGCTCTCATGTAACTACCTTTTCCAGGGGAAGACTACATTCCATTTTCTTGGAATCTATCTGGATCCCGAGGAAAGTCAATTTTGTCGTGGGGCCCTCAGTTTTTTTGTGGGCCAGTGGTACCCCAAAATCCCTACAGATTTTGGTGAACACTTCCAAAATGAACCGGCAGGTGTCCTGCCCTGCTGAACCGACGAACAAGAAATCATCCAGATAGTGCGTAATGCTCCTGTGACCCATTGTAAGAATGAGCTGAAAGCCTCGAAGTAGGCACATGATATGGAGCACCCCATAGGTAAACATAGATTGATGAAATAGTTCCCATCGACGTAGCAACCGAGGAGCCGGTGGCTCGTTGGACGCACCGGTAACAATCTAAAAGCCGCTTCAATGTCAACTTTTGCCATGAGCGCCCCTGCTCCGGCAGACCTGACCATTTCGTTGGCCCGGTCAAACGATTCGTAGGATACAGCTGATTGATCCTTTGCGATGCCGTCGTTAACTCACCCGCCTCTCGGGTATGAGAGATGCTGGATCAACCTAATTTTCCCAGTCTCTTTTTTGGGAACGACGCCTATGGGGAAAACGATAAGGTCTCTAATGGGGGGGGGGGGGAACGAATGGCCCTGCCATCCTCCCCACCTCATTGTGCACCTTAGCTTCTGCTACCCCCGGGAATTCCCGCACCGAACGTAAGTTCGGAGCCGTGGAGCCCCGCAATTCTGTTGTGCCTGGGATCCTAAATCCCTCCTGGAAACCCATTTACAGGAGGCGAGCCATGGCGCCGTTGCCTGCCGTCCTACCGTAGCGTTTTAGCCATGGCAGCATGCCGGGGAGGCGTATGGGCGTCCTGCCCTTTGGCAGGGGGCTCTGTCCTGCTTTCCTTTGGCCTGGCGCATCTGGCCAGGGGGTGCTCGCCGCCGCAGTTGGAGCACACGTGCTTGAACCTGCAGTTAGGGGCCCATTTATATACCACTTCGTTGTAGGCAAAACAGGTCTTGAGACCTGCAGCCGTGTTGGCGGTGGGGCTCCTGACCCGGCATGGGTGTCATAATGTTAAGCCAGTATGCCACCGCTTTGTCGCTCCATGCCATAGCTGGCCTAGATGCCAGGTACTGGCGGAATTCTTCATCGTACCGCCACCATGTATACGAACAGCCCCGGGCATTGTTCAGGGTGCCGTTTGCATAGCACACATGCCATGATTGAAAAGGTCTGTAGCCACGTGTCGAAGGTTCTGGGCAACCTCCTATAAGACCCTCCTTCACGTAGACTCCTCTCGCCTGAGTCCATTTGTCTGGACATAGGCAGCAGAGAGAACAATTCGACGAATTCCCTCCTTCAAATTTTTTCTTTAACTTCCTGGGGTAGATGCACCCCCAGGTTGTCTAGCGCACACAAGACTATTGGTCTCATGGCTCCGTCTGAGGCTACTGCCTTGGTGCTGCTTGCTTGCAGGCCCAGCCCGCCCACAATGACCGGGGGGCTTGTGCCGCCGGCTCCCCATTGCTTGCGCTATTGAACTAATCTGACCAAGCCTCTCTGGATTGCCCTCCTATCCACGTACCCATCTCCTGCTCGCTTACCGCGATGTTATGTGTGGCTAACAGGGCCTTAAGGGACCCCAAAAATCCCCCTTTAGTGTGTGACAGTATGCATTTGTCTGCTTCCTCTACTCCACCAACTGCCTCACCTGCTTCTGGGAGCCTTGGAGTAGATACTGCCAACGGGGTGTCCCTACGTCTTTCCTGACGTCCTGGGGATTCCGACCGTCTGGCCCTCCACGGGTTCCATCCTCTTTCCGATCCGCAGGCACAGCTGCATCGGTAGGATCTCCTGCTCCTCGATCTTGATCGCCGTTCAGACCTATGGGTGCAAGAGGAACAGTCACTAGCTCTCCGTGAGCCTCATGCCCGTGCCTTTACCGTTTGTTCCTCCCCTGAGGACTGGTCCTGGTCACCTAAGCTTGGGCGGCTGGAATGGGCTAGTGCCTGTTATACAGGCTGTACACTTACTACTTTACATTGTAGCAGAGTGTCATTTCTTCAGTGTTGTCACATGAAAAGATATAATAACATATTTACAAAAATTTGAGGGGTGTATTCGCTTTTATGAGATACAGTTTGTATCTCCCTCCCCGAACAATCGAGTGTGACGAACCATTGCTCTCCAGCGAATGGAATGCTCTCTTGGACATTTGGGACAGGGTCCCCCACACAGCCCCAGGGAAAGAAGCTGGATGTAAATTTGTGGTCGAGCCTCTCTCCTCGTGTAGCTGAGGTGTGGCCACTTGCTTTGCCCTAACTGGACTGCTAAGAGGGCCAAGTGCTGAGTGATGGTGAGGAGAGAGTGAAGGGAGGCCACGAAAGCCTGATTGCGTTAAGATCTGGCGAAGGGCTGATGTAGCATTATGACTAGTGAGGACTTTTGAAAGTGAGATGGATGTGAGTCAGGGAAGGCTGGTTTGGGACTTATGGTAAGCTTGAACGAGGTAATGCCTACGAAGGCTGATATGGGTTGTATGGAAATCGTAAAAGAGGTAAGCCTTTGAAAGCTGGGTAGGTACGTATAAAAAGCATGAACGAGGTAAGCTTGGCTGGTTTAGGACTTATGGAAAGCTGGAGTAGGTTGAAGATTAGCAGGTTTGGGCCAAGTCTCCAAAAGAGGCTTACGAAAGCCTAAGAGTGGAGCCTTGGCCACAGACGAGGGCCGGAACTTAGCCGATTCATGTCAAAACTCACCTGAAAAGGTAGGAAAGTTGAAGAATTTGGGCCAAAATCTGCAAAGCGGATTTAACGAAGCCTAAAAGGCATAGCCTTGGACATGGACAAGGGACGCAACTTGGAGAATTCAGGTCGAAACCCACCCAAGAAGGTATAGGAAAGTCGAGAAACTTGGTAGATTAGGCCAAATTTAAGCATGAAAACCAAAAGCTGTACCTTAGACTTGGATAGCTTAGGAGTTGACAGCTCACCTTGGATGACGGTAGGAAAACCTGCAGGCACGCGCTCAGGAATGAACTGAGCAAGGAGATGTGGACAGGAAGTGCTTATGAAGGAAGAGACGGAGCAGGCCCCTCCCACAACCTGGGTTCTTAACCAGGACCAAATATATGTGTTTGTGTGTATGTGTATATATATATATACTAGTGACTTGCCCGTCAAAAATGATGGCAATAAAATTGTAACGCAGGTAATGCTGTTTGGTCAATTTTGTTGGTGGTCCGAGATCCTTCTGCGCTCATTGCGAGCCTCACGCTGAGTGCCTTCGGCGCTCATTGCGAGGCTGTTGGTTGTATTTTTTTTTCCTATAGGCGCTTTTGTTGTTATTGTTTGGTCGGCGGTGATGTGTTTTTTGCGCTTATTGCAAAGCTTTGTGTGCTATGAGCAGCGTTGGCGCTCGTGAGTCTCACTGTGAATGGCTTTTGTGTTTGTTGTGAGAGTGTATTTTTTTTTGTTTATATGTTTTTTTGTATGCTAATTGTGGCAGAGCGCCCCCTTCTGGCGGGATCAGCGCTCTGTTTATGCAACTTTTTATGCTCTTTATGGAGGACTCTGGAGCCTTTGTATGCTTTTTACAAGCTTTAATAAGCGGTTGGCATAATCTAAATAAACATAGCTTGTGGTCAGCATGAAATAAACATCTACTCAAACAGGCTTACTTACTTGCAGGAACGCCACTGACTAGCCCTGGGACCGCTAATCGGCCTGCAGGTAAAAACAGTACCTTTTGTATCACAGAGGGGTGGTACCTTTAAGTCCAGTCACTTAGCTGCAATGGATCCTCTTTTGCTTGCAGCGAATGTTCTCCTTTAAATCAGGTGTAGTCACACAGCCTGATCCCACATTGGCAGCTTCACTTGCTGCTCTGGCACACTTGCTTCTCAGTCTCTGGTGCTCTGTCTCTCTCTGGAGCAGTCTCTGGTGCTCTGTGTCTCTCTGGAGCAGTCTCTGGTGCTCTGTCTCTCTCTGGAGCAGTCTCTGGTGCTCTGTCTCTCTCTGGAGCAGTCTCTGGTGCTCTGTCTCTCTCTGGAGCAGTCTCTGGTGCTCTGTCTCTCTCTGGAGCAGTCTCTGGTGCTCTGTCTCTCTCTGGAGCAGTCTCTGGTGCTCTGTCTCTCTCTGGAGCAGTCTCTGGTGCTCTGTCTCTCTCTGGAGCAGTCTCTGGTGCTCTGTCTCTCTCTGGAGCAGTCTCTGGTGCTCTGTCTCTCTCTGGAGCAGTCTCTGGTGCTCTGTCTTTCTCTGGAGCAGTCTCTGGTGCTCTGTCTCTCTCTGGAGCAGTCTCTGGTGCTCTGTCTCTCTCTGGAGCACTGTGGGTCCACACCCAGCCTGAAACCCCCTGCTGGTTGCTTCAGGAGGCCTTTTAAAGAAACTTCCAGCTGGGCCTGATTACACCTCCAGCTTAACTCCGTAGCTCCTGGTGTAAATAATAATGTCTCAGGGATTAGTCCTCTTCCTAGCGCTGCGTCCACACTGGCCTCTGGGGGCAAACCATCACATCTCCTCCCCCTCAGCTCGACACCATAGGGTTGAGTGACAACGCCGAGAGGCCGTGTATGCCACCATCCTACCGTCCGGCCATTCTTGCGCCAGTAAGACCTTCCTAATAGTGCTGAAGCTTCTGCTTTATCAGCTTTCTCATCTTGAAGCGCTCTCTTCTTCGCACCGCCCGGGACATTGCCCACACATCGTGGGTAGGACACCGGCCCGCTCATCACTCCGAGTGCCCTCCTCCAGGGACCCTTCAAAAGTACTCGTCGTACTACTGTATGAGAACTCACTTCTCCATACCGTCTCTTCCCTGGGGTATCAAGCAGATCACTCAGTCGCTCCCTCCTTACAACCTGATGGGGTTTAGTGTAGGGCTCAAATATCAGAGAGTCAGCTGCCCTCGCCGAGTACAATTCTTGGCCAAATTTTGTGACCTCTTGAGATTGTCGTGCTTCCTTTCTCAGTCCATTCTGTAGGGTTTCCAATTCTCCCCCTGTAGGCTCATCAGTAGCATCCCTTTCAACTTCATTATACAACAGCAACTTCCTGGGCTGTCTTTCTTCCCTCTGTTCCTGGCTCCCTCTATTCCAGGTGCTCCTATTGTCTGGCTGACAATTCTCACCAGAACGTATGAGCTTCATACAAGCACCTTGCTTCTGTTCTGGTCCAGGATCCGCTATAGACTCCAAAGCTAGGCCCCCTCTCACGGCTGCGTCTTGCTCTTGGGTCTGTACTTTATCTTTCTCTCTGTGCAGAGTAGGCATATTCTCTGTCTTTGCTAGAAAGAAGCTCTCAGACTCTTGTTTTTCCTGGAATATCTCCAGCTGTTTAGCAACGTCCAGCTGACGACCAACAGATAGGCTAGTATACTTCTTAGTAGCCTCTTGTATCCTGAATTCCTGTACAACATTTTTATTTTCTGCATCCTCAGCCTTCACCCATTTTATTTCTTCTTTTAGTGACTTCTCTAATAGCTTTGCCTCCAAGGCGTTCAGCTTTTCATGAACATTTTCTAAATTTTCATCTTTAATAGAGTGGTCATTATGGATTACTTGTTGGTCATTGGTTTGTGGCTCAGAGGACTCATTTTCTAATTCTTCAGCTGCGGTTTCATGGTTTGGCACTTGTTCTTCAGAAATGCTTTGGGCAGATGGGTCATGCACTTCTTTTGTTGCCGAGTCACTATTCACAACCTCAGGGTTAGAAGAAGATTCATTTTCTTTCTGGAATGTCTCTACCCCCTGACCATCTTGTCCTGATTCATGTTTATCTGCATCCTGATGGATTTGCTGTTTATCTCCTGTGCATACAGTCTCAGATAACTGTTCTGATGATACAGTTTCAGCTGATATGGTCTGTGACTTATGAGTTTCCATAACCTGTTCCCCACTATCAGAAGACTCTTTATTTATGGCATGCTCATTAACATGAGCAGACATCTCAGGCACTTGGGTTGATTTTGGTGGTTCTGCGATTGGCTCATGCATTGCGGACTCTTCTGGCTCGGAAGTCGGTATAGATTCTCCTACCGGTTCATGAGCTTCCTGCGAACATTGTTCTGCATTTAATGTAGCGTCTTGAGTACACAGGTTCTGGAGGTCAGTGTTAGTCTCTTCTGGAGATGCATCACACTGAACCAACTGTCTCTTCATATCAGATGAATTGGCCATCCTCTGTATTTGTGGAGCATAAAATAGCAGCTCCCTCTGTATTACAGTTGCTTTCCTCTGTTTACGGGATTCCTCTATCTCTTGTGGCTGAGAGCTGGAAATGGTGATTTCTCCTTCTCTCTGAGATGCACAATTAGGGAGGAGATCTGGCCTCTCCTGTTTATCCTTGTGCTGCAACTCCCACACAACGGATTCTTTCAGCTTATACCTGGGAGGACTCCTCCTCTGGTTCCATCTAGGCATCTGTAGCTTACTCCTGTAGGACACTCTGTAGTCTTCCAACGAAGTCTTCCTTCTCCATTCAGGAATATCATTAGGCATCTTCCGGATACCCTTCCTTTTAGTAGTAACTTGCCCATCTGTCTTCTCTTTAGAAAGGCTTCCAGTTACTTCTTCTTTTGTAAAAACACTGGCTTTATTCATTTGTTTGATCTCTTCCTTCTCTGAATCAGAGATCTTTATCAGGCACTTTCTTTGTCTAGACACCTCAGGAGTATTCACCCCGGGCAGGTGACTGTGTCTGTCCCTTTTTCCTTGTTCTTGGCTCACAACTTTAGATGCTTTTAAATCATCATTAGCTTGCTTCAGGGACAAAAGGTCTTTTCCAGACTCCTCTGTCTCTTTTGCCATCTCTTTTTCAGCGGTTTCTGTTATTTTCCCAGCAATCGTGTATGCCGTTTCATCGGTCTCTTTCACCGTATCAGCTGTTCCTGCAGTCTTTTCCACTTTCTCTGCAGTCTCATCAGCGGCTCCTGCCGTCTCTGCGCCGGCTCCTGCCGTCTCTGCGCCGGCTCCTGCCGTCTCTGCGCCGGCTCCTGCCGTCTCTGCGCCGGCTCCTGCCGTCTCTGCTCCGGCTCCTGCCGTCTCTGCGCCGGCTCCTGCCGTCTCTGCCGTCTCTGCGCCGGCTCCTGCCGTCTCTGCGCCGGCTCCTGCCGTCTCTGCGCCGGCTCCTCTGACAGCCCGCCAGTTCCTTGCTTGTCTATCTTTGACAATATCATCAAATGACTTCTCAACGCCAAGCTCCAATGGGGTGTCCATAATATTTGGATGGAAATCTCTCCTTGTCATGCCAGTCACACCTTTCTCGTGTGCTTGAAGTATAGGAGCACTTCTCCGGCTAGCTTGTTGCACCCCCAGCGCCTTTATGCTGGCTGTAAAGTACGCCTTCTGTTCATTCTGGGAGTCGTTCCTCATCCTCTCATCAGGGACCCCGTACACTGGTTTGTGGTAGGGATGGGCATGCTCTTCTTCGGTATTCCATCTTATATTATCAGATTTTTCCCACAGAGAGGTAGGGGCCTGTCCAAATTGTGAGACTTCCCCTCTGTACTGTAACTTCTACTTATTACAACTTAGGTTCTCTTTGTTCTTATATTTCTGGGTACTGATTCTCTGTGCTCTGACATCCCGGGTAACTCTAACTCTGGCAAGGATCTCAGCTTTGAGGTCATCATAATTTTCTATCTTTTCTTCATTCAAGCTCAGATAAGCTTTCTGAGCTTCGCCCGTCAAATACGGGGCAATGAGGCTGACCCAGTACCGTTTGTGCCATGCCTCCCTAATGGCTGTTCTCTCAAAAATGGTGAGGTATATGATCACATCATCATCCTCTGTCAGCTCCAAAAGAAGTTCATTGGCTCTAACTCTGGCCGCATCTTTTCTATAATTTTTCCAGTATAGCTTCATTCTGGGCTAACTGGATGGCCCACTTTCTATTGTACTCTTGCTGAGCAGCTGTGGCCTCTCTCATGCCGATTATTTTCTCCTCTGCTTGTCGTTGCCACTTCTCTGTGGCCTCTCTCATGCAGATTATTTCCTCCTCTGCTTGTCGCCGCCACTTCTCTGTGACCTCTCCAAAACATGCAGCAGCACCTCTTAGTTTACCCTCTTTTGCAGCATGGGCTCCGTCCGCTGCAATTACTTTTTGCCACTCCTGCTGACAAGCTCTGCCCACTTTCTGGCGTGTAGTGGCATCTACCAGGGCTTTCACTAGTTCCTCCATGGACATCTTGTAAGGTGGGCTGTCTTCTTAATACAGACAATTTAGCATCCCACTTCTGACACCAACTGTGGCAGAGCGCCCCCTTCTGGCGGGATCAGCGCTCTGTTTATGCAACTTTTTATGCTCTTTATGGAGGACTCTGGAGCCTTTGTATGCTTTTTACAGGCTTTAATAAGCGGTTGGCATAATCTAAATAAACATAGCTTGTGGTCAGCATGAAATAAACATCTACTCAAACAGGCTTACTTACTTGCAGGAACGCCACTGACTAGCCCTGGGACCGCTAATCGGCCTGCAGGTAAAAGCAGTACCTTTTGTATCACAGAGGGGTGGTACCTTTAAGTCCAGTCACTTAGCTGCAATGGATCCTCTTCTGCTTGCAGCGAATGTTCTCCTTTAAATCAGGTGTAGTCACACAGCCTGATCCCACATTAGCAGCTTCACTTGCTGCTCTGGCACACTTGCTTCTCAGTCTCTGGTGCTCTGTCTCTCTCTGGAGCAGTCTCTGGTGCTCTGTGTCTCTCTGGAGCAGTCTCTGGTGCTCTGTCTCTCTCTGGAGCAGTCTCTGGTGCTCTGTCTCTCTCTGGAGCAGTCTCTGGTGCTCTGTCTCTCTCTGGAGCAGTCTCTGGTGCTCTGTCTCTCCCTGGAGCAGTCTCTGGTGCTCTGTCTCTCTCTGGAGCAGTCTCTGGTGCTCTGTCTCTCTCTGGAGCAGTCTCTGGTGCTCTGTCTTTCTCTGGAGCAGTCTCTGGTGCTCTGTCTTTCTCTGGAGCAGTCTCTGGTGCTCTGTCTCTCTCTGGAGCAGTCTCTGGTGCTCTGTCTCTCTCTGGAGCACTGTGGGTCCACACCCAGCCTGAAACCCCCTGCTGGTTGCTTCAGGAGGCCTTTTAAAGAAACTTCCAGCTGGGCCTGATTACACCTCCAGCTTAACTCCGTAGCTCCTGGTGTAAATAATAATGTCTCAGGGATTAGTCCTCTTCCTAGCGCTGCGTCCACACTGGCCTCTGGGGGCAAACCATCACATAATTAAATAATTAATAGATGAATAAATTAATATACTTTACCTATTTTGAAGTAATATATGCAGGAAGCATTGTGCTGAAGAGCTGACAGTCTGTTTTGATGTTCCTGCAGCATACAATGTCGGTTTGCACTGTTGTTGAGCTGAGGTGTAAGTGTCAGCAATGTGTGCAGTGTGTAGATTAAATAGGCTGCGTGCGCAAGGAAAAGCCATTAGGGTAGCTGTGTACTTCCGCATTGTGTAAGTTAGTGTTGTAAAATGGCGGGGAATGTGTGTGGTACGCGGCTGTGAAAGATGTAGCGTCCTTGGTAATAGTGTATCTTGTAGCTCGTACGGGTTAATTGAAAAGCCGTATGTGTTTGGTGGTGTTTTGCATTTTTAGGGTCCTGCAGCCACGTTTTCGTTTTTTTGGGCGGCCATTTTTTCTCTCGCTTAGGGGATTTTCGTGTGTCTAAACTCGTGAATTTGGAGTTAAATTGAGGTGTAACTTCATTTGCATAGGTCCTGGGTGCCCCCCCCCCCCCTTGCTGTAGGTAATATTTGTATGTATTTTTTGTGTGTATTTATTGTGTTTTTAATGTTTTCAGGTGCGTGCGGTTCGGCCGTTAAGGTCGTATTTTTGCAAGGTCGTAATGTTTTTTTTATGCTAAGTCCGTAAAATTTCCGTTCTCGCGAGGGTCCGCATTTGTGGTCCGAAAGTCATAGGGGGTTGTAGGGATGAGTGCCTACGGCGCTCATCTCCACCAGCGCAAGGAGCGCCTTCGGTGGAGGGCTGCAGTTGTGGCGGGCTCGCTACACGAGCCCGCAAGCGTTAGCAACAACCCGCATGCTCACAACTATATATGTGATATATGTATATATACAGTGCCTTGCAAAATTATTCACCCCCTTGGCATTTTTCATGTTTTGTTGTCTCAAAACCTGGAATTAACATGGATTGTTTGAGGATTTGCATCATTTAATTTACAGAACATGCCCACAACTTTGAAGATGTTTTTTTTTTTATATTTTATTATTGTGAAGCAAACAACAAATAGGACAAAATAACAGAAAAAGTCAATGTGCATAACTATTCACCCCCCTAAAGTCAATACTTTGTACAGCCACCTTTTGCGGCAATCACAGCTGCAAGACGCTTTGGATAAGTCTCTATGAGCTTGCCACATCTTACCACTGGGATTTTTGCCCATTCCTCCTTGCAAAACTGCTCCAGCTCCTTCAAGTTGGATGGTTTGCGATTGTGAACAGCAATCTTTAAGTCTGACCACAGATTTTCTATTGGATTGAGGTCTGGGCTTTGACTAGGCCATTCCAACACATTTACATGTTTCCCCTTAAACCACTCTAGTGTTACTTTAGCAGTGTGTTTGGGGTCATTGTCCTGCTGGAAGGTGAACCTCTGTCCTAGCCTCAAATCACACACAGAGTGGTACAGGGTTTGTTCAAGAATATCCCTGTATTCAGCACCATCCATCTTTCCCTCAGCACTGACCAGTTTCCCAGTCCCGGGTGAATGTGTGTGTATACAAACTACATAAACAAACTAAAATTTTAATGTATTGTTATGCAAATTAAGCACCCCATCCTGAGAGGGCACCACTACGCAGCTGCCTTACTCAACTAGTTATAATTCATCCATGCTGCTAACCTAGGCCCTCATTCAATTGCAATTTGGCCAATTGAATAGGGCTCTAAATAAGCACATATTTTTTAAAGAAGTTTTTAGTTAGTAAGCATCTATCCAAAAGCAAGGTTTTCACTAACTAAAAACTTCTTTAAAAAATATATGTTATGTGCTTATTTAGAGCCCTATTCAATTGGCCAAATCGCAATTGAATGAGGGCCCTATTGTGGTCAAGAGAGAGCAATTTTATAATACGTGAAATATTAAAATTCAAATGTAATTTTTAAAAGCTATATATATTTTTGTAATCAAGTACTGATTTTATTGCTAATCAGTTAATAAACAAACACTTTAAACCTTGTTGTGTGTGCAGCATGATGGCAGATTGATTTAATTGATGACATTGTGAGCCGTCTAGTTGCAGACAAACTTAGAAGCCAGGAGGCAGTGGGGCCTAATTGACAAGTTTGTTGCAGTTCCTAAAAAAAGAACCGAGCTGAACAGTGTGAATTAAGTGCTGAGAAGAACTGCGCTATGTGACAGGCTGGGCCGTGGGACACACTGACATATTATACACTCTGATTGACACAGGGGCCGTAATATTCATGTTATTGGCATGAGAAAGAGGCTCAACAACAGGAAGCATCCACTGGAAGCCTAACCTATTAATAAGAGAGGCAAGATAGCCCTACAGAGTCTATGTCTGCATAGGATGCAGTGGGCAGACCCATACAAGGAACATTTGTTGGAATGAATGCAGCAAAAACAAACCTTATAAACACTTCTTAACAAAATAAAGTACATAGAAGTAAATAGATACTGTGATGTGTGTCACCAGAGGGCAGTAGAGAGCCCTTCAAGACTTCTCCCCAGGAGTGAGATGGTTAAGAAGATCCTTAAAAAGCTTGGTTGTGGCTGCAATCAAGACCTGCCTCTGCCTCCAGGTGGAGAGTTGTTTGACAGAGGTGGAGTGTTGTGGAAGTGTGCAGGGCCGCTGTCAGAGGCTGCACTGAAAGCTAATGGACCAAAGCCAGAAGCTTTGAAGAGAGAGCCTGCAGATACGAGGAACAGAAAATCCCTGCAAGGGGGTTGACCGAAGGAGGGATCTGCTTAGGAAAGAGCGGCCTGAGATACAGAGTCTGAGAGAGAGGTTAGAGGGAAAGACACCTCTGCTACCTATGTTTGGACTGTATGTTTGCACTTATATGTAAGATAGTGAGGGAACTACAGTTAAGTTATGCAGGGCTTCAATGAGAAGCTAGGGTTTTGTTTCTGCTTACAGTTTTATGTTATATGCTGTCAAAACAATCAGTAAAGTGTGGTTAAATATTTAAAGAGCTCTTGCGTCCTCCATTTTTATTGAAAAACAAGGCACGGATCCTGTGACTGACAGTGAATCTGTCACAATACATAGATATTGTTATAACTGAATTATGAGGGCCAGGATGGGGGACCCCTGAATCCCACTAGCAAGGGCATGTATGGCTCAAGATCGAACTGTCACCGCCCTGAACTCATGGACTACTTTGTTATGAACGTAATACCCTGTGTAATATTAGGCCTCAGGGTCTGGTCCCGTACCCAGCATCCCCAAGGGGCATGGCCTGTGAGTATCCAGGCCTAATAAGAGTTGTTTATAATATGTAGTGTTCAAGTTGTGGTTAGTACATGACACTGTTATGCCAAGCCCCTTTCAAAGTACGACTTAACAAGTAATGCTATAATGTTTATTATTATTATTATTATCGTTTATTTATAACGCGCCAACATATTCCGTAGCGCTGTACATAAGATGCTTTCAAGACAAAGATACATACAAATGAACACATCGTAAAACAAGGAGGGCCCTGTCTTTGAGTTTGGAATCCAGTGACCATGGTGCTTTCCCTAAAACACCTTGTGGGATTGAAACTCGCAGACTTACATCCTAAAGGTATTGTGTGAGGAAAAGGAGGGAGAGAGATATGAGATCCTCCAGACCACCAGTCCTTGGGACTAATATGATCCACCCAGGATGATTAGGATTTTGAGGATGGCTACTCTAAAGACTGCCTCCTGGGAATATGTGGTGTGGGACTGGGCTCTGTATGTTTTATTGTTATTTAATGTTATATTAAGTGGATTACCATATGTATGTTAATTACTGTGTGTTATGTTATGTTGATTCCTGTATATTTAATTGTATCCAGTGTATAAGGAGTTAACTGGCAGAATGTTATGAGGTAGCTGGTAACTGACAGCTGAGATAGTTATGTAATGTGTGTCTCTGAGGTAAAGCCAGTCTGAAGGCAGTCTGTGATGCTTTTGACAGGAGAGAAGTAAAGTAACACAGCTGACCCTGAGAAGCTTAATATATATATATATATAATCTCAGAATCCTGCCCTGATCCTGACAATTAATGAAGTGTGTATATGCTCCTGATCAAAGGGGAGGAAACCAAAGTGTATGTATGCTCCTAATAAAAGGGGAGGAAACCTATCTAGAAGATATATGTATATGTCAACATTCCTGAGAAGATAACAATAAAGTGTATGTTATGATGCCTTGCAGATGAAACCTTGTCAATAGTAATCCAGAAGACACACAAACTGTTACAGACTTTTATCAGTTCAAGTTTAAACATATATCTATTAGACCTGTTATGAAGTTTCCACAGCAATAAAAGGAGTTCCTGATTTTTATAATGCTGAGCTTGTGTTCATATTTTTTAAATGCTGCATAAAGAGTAAGGCCATTTTAGAGATATCAGCTGTTTAGGTGAAGGGATCAAAAGAACCTGGTGTATCTGCTGGGTAGGTTTGTCCATAACATCCTTATCAAGCCCAACCGAAGAAAGCAGATCGCCACACTTTAAGATAGTGATTTAATGTACTAAGATAATTTGGGTAATTGTATAAAGTTTTAGTAATGTATTTGCACTCAGAAGTAGGCCATAATATTAGAAGTCCCTTCTGAGCTTACAGAAAAAAGATAGTTTATTATCTCCTGGAATGTTGTTTGGTCAGAGAAAGCACTGGGGTGGGAGATGTGGGTTGATGCATTAAGCAGAAACTTCTGGTGCTGATGTATAATGGGAAAAATTATCGGATGTGTATGTTTGAAGACAGTTTATTGCCCCTCTGGGGTTGTAAAACCAGATCTGGAGACCAAGAGAAATAGGATTACATCACTTAATGACAACAGAAACATGCCAGACCAGATAGATTTCAGAGGAAGGAATTTATGTAGGGGGTGATGAAACAAGCCTCTCTGGCCCAAGAAGATGGGGTAAAATTAGAGGGATGTTTTTTGAGTTTTTGTTAAGTTAAGCCAGAATAAACGTCAGTCTGTTTTGTACTACACAACGGTACATATGTTCTTATTGTGTCCTAACCAACGGGATAGAACAGAGTTATTAATTTTAATAAGCAATAACCTTTGGATTGAGATTGCAACCTGGAAGGTCCTGAGTTCTCCTACGAGAACACAAAAAGGCATAGCCTAGAGGGAGAAAGTTGGGGTGCGCTTGGTACCTCAAATCTGGGACATATAAACAGTGAACCCTTGGTACTCGCCATTAATTGGCTCCAGAAGGCATGACGAGTGTTGAAAATGACATGCACCAAACTCCTATAAGGAGTAATGTAAATTGGTTTCAGCAAGTGCTATGGATACCAAGGTATCACAACGAGTTCCAAGATTTTCTGCTCATCCATCATGTTGAATACAGAAATTGATGAGTTTGGAGGTAGTTGAGTACTGAGGTTCCACTGTATTGCATTCCTAATAAGTTCCATGTACAGATGTTATAATCAAGTACAAGAGGTGTAAAAACCTTTTCATTTGAAGCTCATCATTTTTAAATGCTGCAGTGTTAGCTTTTACAGCACTCAGTGTTTACTTTGCAGGACTTGGCAGAACAGCAGGATTTATTGAGATTATGTGAAAATTTCTCAGGTTCTGAAAGGAACATATATTATAAACCTCTAATACCCCTCTAATTCAGTAAATGTTATTTAGTCATTCACTTATGTCCGACTCTCCGTGACCCTATGGACCCCAGCACGCCAGGTACATCTATCAGTCACTGCCCCTCTGAGCTCCATCAAGTTCGTGTTTATTGCTTCACTGACCTCATCTATCCATCTCCTCCTCTTCCAGTCCCTTATTTGTGTGCCTTCAATGTTTCCCAGCAATAAACTCTTCTCTAGGGAATCCTGTCTTCTCATGATATGGCCAAAATATTTGAGCTTCAGCCTAATGATCATAGCTTCCAGTGAACAGATTGTCTTGATTTCCTGTAGTACTAGTTTTCTCCAACACCACAATTCAGGTGTGAATTCTACACAAGACGTATAACGTACAGTAACACAAGTTAATACAGAAGATGTAGAGGGTTATGTAGACATTCTTAAAGGAAAGTTATGCATTGTTGCTGCTATTATTATTATTACTATTATTATTTATTAATAATACTATGATCAAATTTTCCAAATGTTTTTTTAATAACTAAACGTGATAATGTGGCAATAGATTGTACAAAGTAAAACAAATAAATGCTTTAATTTTTGTCTTATAAACCAAATTTACTGCAGACATCTATTTTGTATATTACTTTCTCGAGAAGGTTTCTTAAATATGTTACTGCAGTGGTCATTTAGTACAGATACTAGTTATTATTGTTTATCAATAAAGCTTTATTCAAATTGTCCAGTAAATACAATGTAATTATGACAATAAAGACAAGTGAAATATATATATACTAGCGAATTGACGGCAATAAAATTGTAAGCCAGGCAATGCTGTTTGCCACACAATGTGAGGCTTTTGCTTCTCTGAGCACCTTCGGCACTCATCGCGAGCCATGCTATAAGTGCCTTCGGCGCTCATTGCTAACCTTTCCTCCCGCCTACTGTACGGGCCGCTCATTGCAGGGTTAACCTGCAAGTTTTGTGCTTGGGAATGCCATGTGTTTCTTTACAACATCTCCCCCCTGTCCCTTCCCTGTGTTTCTCCTCTGTGTGTCTGCTGAATGTGTGTGTGGCCCTTGCTGACTGGCGTTTGTTTTATCTGGAAAGTCCCGCGTGCCTGGCGTTGTTGGTGTAAGTTTTACTGTCTTTTTCGATTTCCGCGGGTCGCCGTTAAATTCGTATTTTTCTGCGGTCGTGTTTTTTTCCCAAGCTCGCATGTGTGACAGCGCCTTCATCTCTCATTGCCTAAGTCTTGCAAGCTCGGAAGGCTTTAATGGCTCGCAAGTGTGACGACAAATCGCAGTTTGACAATTATAATATGTGATATATAAATATATATATATATATATATATATATATATATATATATATATATATATATGTATATATATACCACAACAATCATTTCATATATGGTGGGCAAAAGAGCAATAGAAGCTTCCACCGTATAGTAGTACAATATATCAATTTGTGTTCACATTTGAATGTCTAAAACAAGTTAAAACATTCAGAGAAATACAGTTATTACACTGCATTCTGGGAACCTGGGTAGGGACATGTAAATGTGGCCACAAAGGCTTCACTCTTGTAATCCATAAGTGGAGACTTGTATTGCTCTTTTGCCCACTATAAATGAAATTATTGTTGTAGTAAACTACCTCCCCACAAAATCTACTACACAAGCTAGGAACAGCCCCAGGCAGTAACCTTGAAACAGTTGTACGTGGATAGGTTTCCTGGCAAGTGATAATCCATCCTGAGCTTTGCTCATGTAATAAATCACGCAGCTGCTTAAAGGAAGTCATGTTTAAAATGGTAATGATTACAAGAGCGAAGTCTTTGTGGGCACATCTGCATGTCCCTGCCTAGCTTCCCAGAATGCAATGTGATAACTGTATTTCTTGGGATTATGGTCAGGAAACAAGTTTCTATTTAACTTGTTTTAGACATTGAAATGTGAACATAAATGTATGATTTATTTATATTTATATTTTAGGCAAAAAAGTCCTATATTCATCCAAAAATCCATAAAATAAAAAAAAACTGAAATATTGGGCAAGTTATTTGCTAAATCGAGTGCTGATGAATAGTCAAGAAAGGCTTGGAGTCTTCTGATGTATAGTGGAAAGTGACTCCCATCTATACAGCAATTTCTTTACTCCATTCTGCCATCATGGGTTGTCAGTAATGGGAAAGTTTCAGTTACAGTATTATTTATTGATGCATCCCATTCAGGGCTGGGAACAGATTATACCAATTTTAGTTATTTCTTAAATAAAAAATAGATTTTATATTCTTCCGATTCAGTGTCCATCCATCAGGAATTTTATATATATATATATATATATATATATATATATATATATATATATAAGAGTGAGGTAGCCATGAATGTCCAGTAATCCAGATGAATAATCAGAGTATTGCAGTATATAGTGATACCTTTTTTATTGGACAAACATATTCGTAGGTTTCGTGACGAGCTTTCAAGAGCGTTCCTCTCTTTGTCTTGTCAGAGTCAATACTGATTATAGATTCACAAATACAGCAAAAGATTCCAGGATTAACAAATAATGTTCTGTTCAGCCAGCCGTGCAAGTGTGTGGGGGTGCAGACCAGAGTAAGTAAATTGGGCTCGTAAATAGTTTGATATCTAAGGAACCATAGAGCTCTAACCAAACTCAGGAGGAAGGCAGAGAATAAAAAAAAAATAAACACACACATATATTTACAATCATGAATGTTGGAGGTTACAAGAAATTTTGGCAATGAGATAAAAAATTCTATGTCTACATTAAGGCCTGAGTTATTACTGTTAAAGAGCATTATCATTTTAATTTCAAATGTCTTTCTTTCCTTAGTGTTTTTAAAAAAACCTTTGAGTATTTTGATTTTGAGATTTTTCATGGAGTGGTTATTCTGGGTGAAATGGTGTCCGACTGGAGTACAGTAATTGTCCTCATTGTGCTTATTGATGGAATGTCTGTGTGGATTCCTTCTAGATCCGGATGGTATGTTGTGACCAGAGGTGTACATGAAGTCATTTCTTTAGTTTTGTATTGCAGCAGGTGTTCCTGGGGTGTTTTAATGGCAGAAACTATTTACCACCCCAATTTACTTACTCTGGTCTGCACCCCCACACACTTGCATGGCTGGCTGAACAGAACATTATTTGTTAATCCTGGAATTTTTTGCTGTATTTGTGAATCTATAATCAGTATTGACTCTGACTCGACAAAGAGAGGAACGCTCTTGAAAGCTTGTCATGAAACCTATGTATATATTTGTCCAGTAAAAAAGGTATCACTATATACTGCAATACTCTGATTAAGGGGGGGAAGAGACACATATATATATAGTTGTGGTAATTGAGAGTTTGTGTGTAACGCTCGCAAAGTTGCAGGTTTGCACATGTGCATAGAGCATGCCTCGGCCTGCAATTAGAGGTGAAGCCGCTCATTGCGAGTCCCGCTATAGGCCCACAAGGTAGAGGTGGGGAGAGGCCTGCAATGAGCGCCATTGTGAGGCCCATAATGGCTGCAGGGGGAAGGGGAGGAGGAGGACGAAACCTGCAAAGTTCCGGGTTTGCGTATGAGCATAGCGCATGCTGAGGCCCGCAATGAGCGGCTTTGACTCTCCCTCCTCTCCCTTCTGAGACCAATAGGGGCCTCGCAATGGGCACAGAAGGGAGAGGGGGAAAGAGACACAGGCGAGGGAGAGGGAGGAAAGAGACACAGAGGAGGGAGGGGGGGGGAGACACAGGGGAAAGAGGGGGAGAGGGAGAAAGAGACACAGGGAAGGGAGTGGGGGGAGAGAGACACAGGTGTAAGAGGGGGAAGAGACACAGGAGAGGGAGAGGGGGTGAAAGAGACACAGGGGATGGAGAGGGGGAAAGAGACTCAGGGGAAAGAGAGGAGTAAGACACAGGGGAGGGCGGATACAAGGGAGGGAGAGGGGGAGGAAGAGAAACAGGGTATGGAGAGGAAGGGAAGAGACACAGGATGGGGAAGAGACATAGGGGAGTGAGAGGGAGGGAAGAGACATGGCGAGGAAGAGTAAAGTCAAATAATATTCCGTCATTTGTGACGCAAGGCCTGCAATGGGCGCCAAAGGGTGCTCATTGCGAGGCTGGCAGAGAGAGAAGGAGAGAAGAGGGAGGGAGAGGACACAGAAAGAAGGAAGGAGAGAAGCCATGCATAGCGAGGCTTGCAATGCCAGACTTCGCTGTGCATGGCGAAGCTCGCAATGTGCTGCGTAGCCGCACTTTGCAAGCCTTGTATTGTGTGGCAAACAACAGCATTGCAATGTTTGCAAATATTATGCCGTCATTTGACGGGCAAGTGACTAGTATATGTATAAAATACCAAATATGTGTCCAAAATCATTTACAAAAAATAGATATCTGATCTGAATCCACTGGTCCTCTCACTCCTTTTTTTGGTTCCTAATCCTTTATGGATTAAATGCAATATATATATATATATATATATATATATATAAAAAAAAATATATATATATATATATATATATATATTTATATATATATATATATATATATATATATATGTATATATATATTCTAACTTGTTCCCTGAAATGTCAGGTTTGCTGGTGTTTGTTACACAATACAAGACTTTAATTATAGCTTTGGTTGCTGTGGATACTTTATTTTCAATGTCTAAGACAAAATGTGATTTATTTCTGCTAAGTGACAAGAATATACCACATGCATACTTCACTGTGCAGTCACTGGCGGAGCTTATGCTGGTGCAGCAGGTGCAAATCCCACAACAGTTTAGGGGCCTCTGCTACTGGCAGTAAATGAAAAATCTTAATTTATTAGATGAGGATGGCAGATAATTACTTTATAGTAAGACGATCTGTTCACCAAAGGGGTGATCTGACATCTACATTTCCTTCTGGCTTTTTTATTGACCCCAAGGGATGGATAAAGAAGTTGCAAGCGTGGCCCAAATTATTTAGCACCGTTGCCCTCTATTCCCTATCTCCGCCACTGTGTGCAGTTAAATACAAAATATAATGCCCAATCACAGCAAGTTAAACAGATTCTAGAAAAACACTGGCACAAAAGATAGCGCACATTATACCAAATCATAAAGTTTTTGAACATATATATTTGTTTCATTGTGTGGTGATACATTAGGATTTCCGGATTTTACTAGTTATACTTTTATGTATTTTATTTTATAAGAAGTGCTTATGATCTGTTTTTATTACCTAAAATCAAACAAAAAGTCCCTGTATGGGTCTGCCCACTGCACCTCATGCAGACACAGTCTCTGTAGGTCTAGATGTGCAGTGTAGTGGTTAAAATGTAACATGTTAGATAAGTTACAGCTGTAATAATAGACAATTTCACCTAACATTTTGCAAATCAGGTGTAATAAAAAAAAAAAGGAAAATTCACAGGAATTTCGCATTACTGTCTCAGGATACAAAGTGCGACCAAGGAGTTCATATCCCTTTCTTAACATAGTAAAATACATAATAATGAAGGTTAAAGGGACTCTGTCTCCACAATACAAAGACCATAACAAACTGGCTATACATTACACTAACAGTTTTTCTCTACAGCAAATCATTTCTGAAATATTTAGAATTGATTTTGCAGCTCCTGTATGCTAATGTGCATCTTGGTATGATAATGAGTGGCTCAGTATGATAATATGTGTCATAATATGCTAATGTTCGGCTCCTGTATGCAAATGTGCGGCTCAGTATGCCAATGAGCGGCTCAGTATGCTAATGTGCGTCTCAGTATGCTAATTTGTGTCTCAGTGCGCTAATGTGCAGCTTAGTATGCTAATGTACATCTTAGTATGCAAAGGTG